>OY365806.1:26975099-27350746 GCA_959347315.1 Bimastos eiseni | reverse complement strand
AGAGAGAGAGAGAGAGAGAGAAAGAGAGAGAGAGAGAGAGAGAGAGAGAGAGAGAGAAAGAGAGAGAGAGAGAGAGAGAGAGAGAAGAGAGAGAGAAAGAAGAGAGAGAGAAGAGAGAGAGAGAGAGAGAGTGAGAGATAAAGAGAAGAGAGAGAGTGAGAGATAAGAGAAGAGAGAGAGTGAGGGTGTTTGTGTGTTTGTGTGTGTGAGAGAGAGAGAGAGAGAGAGAGAGAGGAGAGAGAGAGAGAGAGAGAGAGATAAGAGAAAGAGAGAGAGAGTGAGAGTGTGTTTGTGTGTTTGTGTGTGTGTGAGAGAGAGAGAGAGAGAGAGGAGAGAGAGAGAGAGAGAGAGAGAGAGAGAGAGAGAGAGGAGAGAGAGAGAGAGAGAGAGATAAAGAGAAAGAGAGAGAGAGAGAGAGAGAGAGAGAGAGAGAGAGAGAGAGAGAGAGAGAGAGAGAGAGAGATAAAGAGAAAGAGAGAGAGTGAGAGTG
Source organism: Bimastos eiseni (assembly GCA_959347315.1). Taxonomy (NCBI): domain Eukaryota; kingdom Metazoa; phylum Annelida; class Clitellata; order Crassiclitellata; family Lumbricidae; genus Bimastos; species Bimastos eiseni. The sequence goes on along the minus strand of OY365806.1, from coordinate 27,350,256 downwards.
TGTTTGTGTGTGTGTGTGTGAGAGAGAGAGAGAGAGAGAGAGAGAGAGAGGGAGAGAGAGAGAGAGTGTGTGTGTGTGAGTGTGAGAAAGAGTGTGAGAGACAGATAGAGAGACAGAGAGAAAGAAAGACAGACAGACAGAGACAGAGACAGAGAGCGACAGAGAATAAATGAGAGAAAGAGGTAAGCAGAGAGTTCCTAGAGTACCTTAGCCTGACTATGTATCAGAGTTGTATGGTCTCGAGACAGTGTCTCGGTCTCAAGACGTCTCGAGACAGTTTTTTAGTGCCTCGGTCTCAGAAACCTGCTGTCTCGGTCTCGGTTCGAGGTAGTGTCTAGAATTTTAGACAGCGTCTTGAAGTGAAAGTCTTGTTCTGTCTCGAACAAGAGAGTCTCGATAAGTTTCGCGTTAACTGTCTTAAAATCTTGCGGCAGTATAAAAAACTGTTCTCAGGAATTGGTACTATACATGCATGCATTATAAGTTTCAATTGAAATTACGAATAAACCTTATTCCCGAAAACTGATACATTAGTATTTTTACAGCATATTTTATAGGATCATTTGTCTTTTACTGTCTCGTACTGTCTCGTACTGCTTTGAGTCTAGTGTCTCGGTCTCGGTCTTGGGTACCTCACTGTCTCGGTCTCGGTCTCGGCACCTCACTGTCTCGGTCTCGTCTTGAAGTTTCAAGCCTTGCATACAACACTGCTTTTCTCTGTTTAGCTTTGTTTAGCTTTGTATTGAGTCGTAAGCGCCTCTATTTGCAAGAGTGGCGCTATATAAATGCTTCATTGCAATTACAATTACAATTCATTTTACAATTATTTGTTTAATTATTTCTTCACTCGTCTCGCACTTCTCATGGCGAAGGCGTAATAAAGGCGTTTACCGAGCGAGTTGATTATATCTTTACGTCATCAGAGTTATAAATAGCTTTGGACGTCATTGTCTATCAGCGTCTATAGCTAAGAATAGAATGGTCGCTAGGTGGCTGATTTACCATTGATTACATAGGTGTAAAAGAAAATCGAGTAGATCTGCGCTTATGTGTGTTTTATATGATAGTTATCTATACTTATAATTGTATTAATATAAATGCATTCATGTTTTGAAGTAACTCTTCCGCATATGAATTTTAACAGTTATTCACTTCATTTAGATTCGCCTCGTTGAAAACCTTTTTTCATAGTTCAAAAAGTCATTTATAAGGCACGACGTGAATTATTTCCTTATCTTGTCATAACAAATATAAGATTATTTCTAATAAGAAGGCATCCCAAAGGATTGTGTGACTTATGTAAGACTACAGACAGCATTGAACATCTACTAATGGAGTGTAAGAAAGAAAATATAGCCTCTACGTTGAAGGATCAATGTAGCATTTATAAACTAGAATTTAACGTAAAAAATTTACTTGATGTAGGATATATACAAAGTATCATTTATAGACTTATTAAAACAATAAATAAAGGGATAATACTGTAACCAAATCTCTTTCATTTATATTACTATATAATTTATTGTATGGGTATTTAGTTGGGCTAGACACACCACGTGTTTATCTGGCTGACGCATACTAATTAGCTCACGTGATTTCAGTAGCATGACTATCGATCATAGTGGTATATAGGTGTATAAAAATAATAATTATAGGTATAATATTATAATTCATAATATCATATAATTACATTGTAATTAAATTGCATTGTTAAATAATAATTAACAAACTTATTTCAATCATCAATCAATGTTTGTAGATCTATAGATATTATAATGTAACTTAACTATTTGCGAATTCAGAAAGGATAAATGCACCACGTGTTTTTCAGGATTATACATATTAATTGAGTCACGTGACCTCAGTAATATGATCGCTGATTATAGACATATATTCACTTATAAAATTAGTAATTAAATGATTACTATAGTAATTACAGATATTGTCAAATGAATGTTGATAATTGGTATTAAATAAATAGTTAATTCTTTTACCAACATTATCTTGTAACGGAATTGCATGTAGTTTCAAATGTGATCTATAATCACAGTGATGTATAGGTTAATAATGAAGCACTTCATTCAGGAATTATAAATCAGATGTATATGTGTTTTGTAGATAATTGTAAATAATTGTGAATATACTTGACAATCTGTACACATAAATATATAATGTTCTTCAATATGTAATAATTAAACATGTATGTTAGTCAAGTTATTGCAAATAATTGTAAATAATGTTTTAAAAATATATAGACAAAAAGAGCCTATGAAGCCACAAAAGAGCCCAAATGGCCAAAAAAGATCCAATATCTCAAAAAAATATACATATAAAAGAAAAAGATATTGAAAAAAAGAAAGGAAGGAAAAAAAAGCCAAAATAGGCTAAAAAAGAGTCCAAGTGACCAAAAAGTATGAAATACCAAAAAAATATACAACAAGGAAAAGAGAAAAATAAAGAAAGACGAAAAAAGAAAGAAAAGAAAAAAGAAAAGAAATAAGGACGGAAAACTGAAGAGAAAAAAACAATATACAAAAAACAATCTGAAGAGCCGATTGGCCAATATAAATTAAATTACATAAATACTATAAAGACGTCAACGGCCATTGTTGTCATATGATGTCATTAAATCTCTGTGATCATCATCATCATCATTTCCTTATCGCTTCTTGACCAATTGGCTAAGATCAAAGCGTTTACTTGTCAGCTTAATACATGATACGTACATTCTCCACGGTTACGTGACACTGAGGGAGAAATTAAAAAATAAATAAAACAACATAAACCTAGCTACGACGTTCCAGGCGTCCTGGTTCGTAAGATTCCCTTCCGTGGAATCTCTGGAGTGGGCCCACTCCAGAGATTGGCTTGTCTTCACTTCATTAAAAATTGTTAATTCTGCAAACCCGAGCGGGCCACTTAAAATCCACCCGCGTGTTAGACAGCCCTGCCTTACAGTCAAACGCTATCGTTCAAGCTTCAGCTTTGTAACAACCTGTGTTTTTGACTGTTTGCTAGTAAGTTAAATGAAAACTCCGATCAGTGAAAAACACAGGTTGTTACTAAGCTGAAGCTTGAACGGTAGCGTTTGACTGTAAGGCAAGGCTGTCTAACACGCGGGTGGATTTTAAGTGGCCCGCTCGGGTTTGCAGAATTAGCAATTTTTATCGAATTAAACTCGTGACTTATCGTTTGCTGTTTGTTCACAAAGAACTACAAATGCTTGCTCCCTCTCAGTATCGGTCGAAGTTGATCGCTAAATGCAGTCAACTCATCAGTAAGAAATATTGGTCAATATAGACACCTTTAAAAAGCGTAATTACAATGGAACGTAGATGACCTAATTGCTGATGACTAGTACCCGTGGCTAATGCGATTATGCGATTTCGCATATTTTCGCATAATTTACGAAAAATGTTCGCATAACACACGGGGGCCTAGATATATAGCCGTGAAAATAATATAGGTGCATTTATAAACTCCTCTGCTGCAAGAACTCAGACAGTGTCAGTCCTAAGTCTGGATAAAATAGAAGGGCGACGTTAATGCTCTTTGTTATCACACAGTGTCGTTAAACTGCAACTTTCTACCTGCACTAACCATCAATTTTAAGAGCTAGGTATAATAATGGGAGTTAGAAAAATATAATTCGACTGAAATCTTGAGAATTTAAGAGAAACCAATCAATATCCTGCTGTGATAAGTCGTTGACTTTCATTCGGCCTAACTCAGAGAAATTAACACCAATTTTCGGTGGACAGATTTCGATTGTATTTCTCCTCTCACGATATTGTAGTTTGTAGATGCACCGCTTCTTGTCTCATTGCATACTCTAATTTTATGCTAGATTCTTTTTTAGTTGTGGTGATGTTACCATTCTTCACCGCCATTGTGCACCCACTTCTGTCTTACTGAAACTTGCTCCACTTGGTTCTCTCCAGATGGCATCTCTACCACTCCATTCAGTCTTAAAAGTCCAATTACGATCACTTCAGCTATCAAACCCCATCAAGTCGTTGTTCGCCACAAATCAACTTAAGCAACTAATTAGTAAATAAAAAAACTACCATTCGCTAGCTACAACACAGTGAAAGTTTGTGTGGCACAGTGGTCGATCGGTTAGAGCGATCAGCCCGTAACGTTCAGTGTGCACCAGAGTTGTATGGTCCCGAGACAGTGTCTCGGTCTCGAGACGTCTCGAGACAGTTTTTGTGTGTCTCGGTCTCAGAAACCTGCTGTCTCGGTCTCGGTCTCGAGATAGTGTCTAGAATTTTTAGAAACTGTCTTGAAGTGAAAGTCTTGTTCAGCATCGAACAAGAGATCTCGATAAGTTTTGCGTTAACTGTCGTAAAATCTTGCGGCAATATGAAAACTGTTCTCAGGAATTGGTACTATACATATAAGCATTATAAGTTTCAATTAAAATTACGAATAAACCTTATTCCCGAAAACTGATACATTAGTATTTGCAGCATTTTTATAGGATCACTTGTCCTTTACTGTCTCGTACTGTCTTGAGTCTAGTCTCTCAGTCTCGGTCTTGGTACCTTACTGTCTCGGTCTCGGCGTCTCACTGTCTCGGTCTCGTCTTGGTCTTGAAGTTTCAAGTCTTGCATACAACACTGCTCAATATATATATATTGAGATTGGATTGATAGATTGGAAAAGATGACGTGTCAAAGGTCAAGCTGTCACAGATAGGTTGAGATTGGAATGCAACAGGCATCGATCATGTCCGTTGTATGGAACTGGCGTTCTATAAATGTCTGAAGGGCAGGCTATGTCATTTGCTTAAAGTACATGCAAATGGGTGGTAAAAGTAACGCAACAGAGGTAAAGCAATGGATGATGTGGAGGTAAGGCAGTGGGGCAGTGAAGGTGTAAGATAGGGGTGTCGTCATAGATGTCGTCGCTAGCCTGTATTGAAGTGGAGTGTACTGGATGAAGATGGCGACAATTGGAGAACATAACTTATTGGATGTTAACTGAGTGATGGAACTGATGATGTAGCGCAAGTTCAATCATGGTTTATCTAATGAACGGATTATGCTCACATTGATTGCAATTTTCCACTGATTGAACACGTTTTGCTCTAGAATGAACTTTGCTATTGGCAACGAACTGTAAACCACCTGAGAGCATATCCAAGAGATTCGTAAATGGCGCTACAAGTTGTTCGGTTGCATTAAACTACATGACGACTCATTCAAAGTCCTCGTTGACATACAGTCAGTCAAAGACTGTCTACATATCTGTTTCATCATCAGCATCTGCGTCAACTTTTTACTTGTCGTAATGAATAGGAGTTATTTTTCATGAGAGAGTCAGTGCAGGTTAGATTTGTAGATATAGTCCTTAGTCAATTAACCAACGTGGTTGCCCTCAGATGGATTGAGAGTGTTCCTTCGTTGGATGTCGTTGCAGTGTCCAATACGTCGGATAATCGCGTCGTTCAGTTTTCGTTGAGAGAGGCAGCGTCGAAGAGAGCAGTCGACGGGAGCCTATCGGTCACCGAAGCAACGGTCTCGGTTCTCTTCAGACGCAACCGAACCAGCCAGCGACCGGGTGCCCCAGGGGGTGACCCAGACACGCCTACTCCGGTCAAGGGTCACCAGCGTCGTCATACCATCAGCGTCTACGTCCTGAACACACCCAGAGCAGCAGACGGTGACGACGACGGAGCAACGACGTCCGATCCGATCGTGGGACCTCCTCTGTCGAAACCAGTGGCCCTTCTGACGGTCGCTCCTCAGAAGACGCGTTGGCTGAAGGTTCTGCTTCCGACGAGCGTTGCACAGGCAGCCATCGACTCCGAAGACCAGGTCCTGCGTCTGCTCATCACGTGCGACACCTGCAGAGATGGAGATGACGTCATGACGGTCGATGAACCCGCCGCATCATCGATGCTGCCAGTCCCTCCTCTACGCCGTCCAAATACTCGCAGTCTCGTCCAGTCGAAGAAGGGTCAGGGAGGCGATGACCTCAGCCAAGGTCGACGGCGACTTCCAGGGACGGCGACGGAGGAACATTACCTTCCGTTCTTGGTCGTCCACACGAAGGCCAAGCCAAGGCCAGTCACCATGACGATGATCACCAAGACAACAAGACGCAACAGTTGAAGACAAACGCTTGGATGCTAAGATGGACAGCCAGCCAACTCCATCCAACACTAGCACCACGGCACCTGCTACTAACACTACCATTCCCACCTCCAATACCTACACCCACAAACAACAGCAGCAGCAGCAGCAGCAGCAACAAAGACACGAACAATACAAACACAATGAAATCATCTGCTGTATCAACGTCATCATCTCCGTCATTGATGACGAAGCTGGCTCTCATGAAAGAGAAATAATTATTGAATTTATTTATTTATTTATTTGTTCGTTCGTTCTTTGGTCGTTGCTATGTCAATTTTTTCGTTTGTTCTTTAGAATTTTTGTGTTAACATATTCTTGATGGTTATTCATTCTACTCCGAAACGTCTTTCCTCTTATTCATTGCTTATGAATTTGAGTTATGAATAATTAGAAGACTGTTAGTCCTAATAACAAGAATCTACGTCGTAATTGTTATCACTTATCTGAATAACATACGGCATGGGATTTCGCCGTCGTTCATGACTTGATCATTGGACCGTGTGCAGAATAGAAGGTCAGACGCCCGAACAACATAAGATCACAAGGGCATATAAAATACGAATGCTATGTGATGGTCACATGATGTCATTTTTTAAAGTATTAAGTCTTGTTCAGCCTAACATACAAAGCACTGTCGAAACCAAAGAAGATACCGTCTACATAAAGCCGATTGTTTGTTTTATTTCTTTGTGAGTTTCCTTTACAAACTTTCATGATTACTAGTAAACTGATGAAAATGGTTCGATGGTTTAGACCTGCTCGGTGTTGAACGAAGAACTTGTGATATTAAAAATAAATTATTCAAATTAAGGTTAGTTGATGACTGATTGACTCTTTGAGTGGGTTGTGTTGAAATGATACTCCTTGCTTGTAGGCCTAATAAGCAATCGTGGTGTGTTACCCAAGGTCATCATTGTTGTGGACCTAAGTATGCAAATTTAGCTTAAACGGATTCACAAAATGGTATTAAATTATGTCTTTTATTCGTAACAACCTGCCTTGCGTGTTGGTTTTACAGGATCATAGATGGTCGCATAAAAAAACAAGTATTTTTACTTTTCATCCGCCTTTTTTGGATACTCACTAACTTTAAAGCAATTATTTTTCAAAATATCTTTTGTGAGTTTGATTATTTAGTAGATTCAGCGCATCTCGTGTAAATTCGACAAATCAATCAACTTCTCTTTTGAACCATAGTTTTTGGCCTTTTTATTTAAATTAAAACCAGCGCCGTATTTTTTAACTGTACACGAACCGTTTGCCGGTGGTTTATTTGAATAAAACTAATTATCAGGCTCATCGCAGACATTTTGCTAATTGACAGTCTCCTTTGTTTATTTTTTTCATTGTTTGATAATTGCCCAGTGCTGGTTTTATTTCGGACTAACTTTGCGTGATAAAAACGTATTTGAAAGACGTTTCCTGCAAACTAGATGTATTCTATTAACCTAACCCTTTAAACGACGAGCGTGTAATAAAATGTATGAAAAATCCTATTCAAAAAGGCTCAAATGCTACAGTAATCTAAAATCCACACTACGGAAATTAAATATTGTTTTTGTCACAGAAAAACATTTACTTTCTAATTTTTCTCTATTTTTCACAGCGCGACTAAAGAAGTCTCTGCTGCTGTGGTTTCCAACCTTTTCAGAGTCGTGCACTTTATTGAGAGTCGTTGGTCTATTCACTTTTATTCTCATATTTTACGTATCAACGTTCCAGATATTCAACCGTAATGTTTCGATTATTTCTACATATAGTCTAGTATAAGGAGCAAATAATAACAGGAATATGTCAGTTGTGATATTCAGTAGTTTTATACAAATATTCGTCTATTATCATCTACCCACCGTCCACGGAACCCCTAGATCAGGTTTAAGGCACCCTTGCGTATTCTGTCACCCTGTTTGGAAAACACTGTTCTGCTCTAGGCCTATTTCAGCTGCCAGGTTCATAAATAAGCTAAATATTATTGCGGACGTGGCAGAGAGCGTAAGCTTTGATCTGTAATTTATAATGCATAAAATTATGTGTGTTTCGAATGTTGATTATATTCGTTTATATTTTTCGGTTATTGAATCACAATCGACGCTCGAAAACTGGGTAAAGCCGACGCTTTCGTCGATTGTGATCCACCTATTAGCATAGGTGATTGTTTAGCGATGTCGTGTCGATACGTGCAGTGGACTGTAGTCTCGTTCAATTTGCTAAGCTAAATGATAACACCTGAACGAGCCTTGAAGCAAGTAACAGTCTTCATATTACCACCAGGTCTGTAGCTTAAGCCATGCACTTGGCACCGTTGATATTCACGACGAATTTCTTAATTCAGAGTTTTTGAAGACCACTTCGATACAGTTAGTGGCAATGGCTGATGAGTAGAGTGTAATGTAATGTAAATGTTTGAAAATTTCTCAGCACCCACAAAGCCAAGGGGAACAGCTTATTCACCGTCGCATGTGTTGAACCCATTGCATGTTTTGCAGCGATTCTCATAACTGTGTATACACGCATTCACGTGATTAATTACTCTAACGTTCCGATCAATAGTCTTTAAGGCTAAATCTACTTTGAATGAGATTGATGATGTATTTATTGAAGCAATTTGTGTAACAGCTGCTCAGTCAAGCTGATGGTCATGTACATCATCGCTTAGATAAGCCTCGTTGCTTACGGCTTTTCTTTGTTGTCGATATTCTTTGTTATAGATTAGATATCCTCTTGTTGACGATGCATTGAATAATTTCACTCGCTTGATCGATGTTGTTTGCTGGCAACTGATTGGATTTGATTTCTTTACCTGGAAAGTCTGTTTTGCCTAAACACGACTGCGCGGCTTGCTATTATTTCATCAGATACATTTCCCGGCGAACGTTGATCTTTCTTTTAGCTATTTTAAATTATGCCATTTGAAATCGCAGATTTCAGTGACGACACTGCAAATGCTGCGCTGTGATCGGCGATCGTGTATAAGCTGGAGGTATGCGCTTGACTTTCTAGTGGCGCATTAGAAGCTTGGAGATTACAATTACGATAAATTCTTTAGAGCTCCATCTTTGTTTTAAATGCACTAAAGCTCCACAGAATTGAGGCATAACTGGGTTTCAATTTCCACGAGACGTTTTGTTGATAGAAATCATCGGTCATTTTTATTTAAAAGACTGTCCAAAAGAATTGTACACATAGGCTATAGGCCTAAGTGTTGTCTTTCAGTCTTATGATAAAAAGATACAAATAAATTTACGATCCTACTGTTTTGCTTTGAAGTTGATTTTGATTTTGCATTTTTTATTAACCTGTAACCTGATAAAATTATAATCATCAAATTCGAACCTATAAGTCAATTGAATAATTATAACATGATTTGATGTATGGTGACAACCTATGGTTTATTAAGTCTTCTATTAAGACACAACTTTTATTACATATTTGATTGCTTATAAATATTATTTGTGTTTAATTGTCAGAGGTTTGTCTTATTTGAAAAAAATTGCCACTATAATGCTTCCACACAAAGACGCATAGGCTACTGAGTATGATATTCGGATACACAATGCCAGTGTATCACAAACAAGTAATAGTAACAATGATGATAGTAATAATTTCGATAATAATAACAAGTTAACAATAGGCTAAATTGTAATAATAGTAGTAATATTATTGGTACTTGGTTTTTCTTCGCACTGTGCTTCTAATTATGTATATTGCGGATTGTCAGTTTTAAATTAAACGAATATGTTATTATCATGATTATAATTACCATAATATTTTTCACCGAGGTAGATATTATCCCTCGGGCTCTAAGAAACTATTCGAAGAAGCGCTGTTGTTCTGGAGTCAGTGGTAATAATAATATAATAAAAAATAATAATAATAATAATAATAATAAAAGTAATTATGTAATTATAATTATTAATAATAATAAGATAATTATTATAGTAATAATAATAATAAAAGTAATTATGAAATTATAATTATTAATAATAATAAGATTATTATTATAGTAATAATAATAATAATAATAAAAGTAATTATGTAATTATAATTATTAATAATAATAATATTATTATTATTAATGATGGCCGCATGACCGCCGTAGCAGGAGATCCTATGGAGACCGTGCACTTGTTTCAACGTCTCTTCATTTGCACTCAAAGATTCAACGCCGTAGCGTTCAGAGGCACGTTAAAACAGCCCACCGGGATCGACAATTAAAGAACTGACAATAATAATAGTAATAATAATAATAGTAGTAGTAATAATGATAATAATAATATTATTATTGTTATTATATGGTGCATGGCATGCGTGCATGTTATTACTCTGCATTATTAGGTCGGCCAATGCCGTCAGTGTATAGGGCATCTTAGTCCCTATCAGGCGTATTCTTCTTCTTCTTCTTCTATAGGCCTAGTTTGTAGTCAGTTTATGAAGTAAAAGCGAAATTAAGTTGTTAATTTCGTTGCAACTTGTAAATCATTATTGGATGTAGTTTTAAGGACCAAGGCCCGCCTATAAAATGTCGTGGTAGTGAGTACACTGTTGTATGGATCTGAGACGTGGCCAATGACGGTGGCAAACAGGAGGAGACTGGAGGCGGCTCATCACAGATGGCTGCGAAGAATCTTGCATATATCATGGAGAGACAAGATAACCAACAAGATCGTACGAGAGAAAGCGGGACAAGAAGACATCGAGAGCAACATCAGAAGGATAAGACTAAGGTGGATGGGGTCGTGTGGATGGGGTGCATGTCTGTCGCATGGGGAGGAGAGAAGAGCTAAGCAGGTGATGCCCTGTGTGTGGGAGAGCGACGGAGAAGAGGAAGACCGAGTAAAAACTGGCCAGAGACCATAAGAGACGACCTAAAACGTTTGGAGATATCGTGGGAGGACGCTGAGACACTGGCTTTGGACAGAGACGAATGGAGGAAGTGCATTGCCCGATGTGTAGACCTACACAGGAAGGACTAAGTATTTATGTCATTTAGTCATTCGTTATATCTAGACAAATACCCGGAAAAACACCACAGACCACATCTTACGCTTATTTTCATATGCTGATTTACTTTTGGCCGTCCTGGTTCATTGTGATAGACTATAATCGAATCACAAGCTTACAGAGAAGTGAATAATTATAAGCATTATTCGACCATCGTTTAGTGGTGCAGCCCCTATATTAACCTCATCTTATGTCTTACGTCATCGACAACCACTACCTGTTCCTGTGGATGTCGCAAAGATGAACGAAATGTTCCATGCTTTGTTCAATTTTCTCATAATATAGGCCTATATACTGCATTGCGCATAGTTATCGACTCCATCTCAGAACAGTACGGCGAGGGTAGCAGGGTGAAGAAGAGTAAGAAAGCAAATAGACACGCAGGGGCGTCCAGATGAGAAGGTCCGGAGGAACGGAGTGGCACGGTGACCGATTGGTTATAGAGCGATTGGTCCGTAAAGCTCAGTGTGCGCTGGGTGAACGGGTTCGACTCTCGTCCGAGGCGTCACTGTGTAAGGACCTTGAGCAAGTCCTTCGCACACAGTTGCTCTGCATTACAACTGCAGTTCTGAACTTAACTGTAAGAAGAGGGATATCAAATAACAGTTGTATTGTATTGTAAATGCCTCCAATTTCACGTATGGATGATATTTTTGTGTCTTAGGGCGGAGAGAAAATACCTTGCCTTACATACACTTGGGACCAGAGGGTTTGCCTTCATCACTCAGAGGGATTGACGCCCCTATTGAGATGTCTACGTATAGATCTTCTGGACATTAAAATAAAGAGGTACATATATAGGCCTAAATATACATTTACATACATACATACATACATACATGCATACATACATGTATTTTAGAGTATATATAAAGTGGTTCATACCGATCGATAGTAGCTATATTTGTTGCTACCTAGTGCATTTAATCTATATACACCTATAATCCCATAAAATCCACCAATAATTTGGTTATAGTCGCTTCGTACTTAGGTTATAATATTAACCTAACTCATAAACAGGCAAAAAACCCTAGCCTAGTGCCTAGTCTCATTATAATTACTAACCATTTCACCCAACACATCTATCTATCTCCTTGTTACATTAGCTGTAAAGTACTTAAACATTTTATCTCTCATTGTCCGGTTCCAACGCTCAATAACGCACGATTTTTCCTCGTTCTCAGTAGAATATAACTCGACTAATTCCCGGACATTTTTATTATAAAATTCTTTACCTTTATCCACCCAGAGTTTGCCAGGACTTCTTCCGCTCTCTAATATTTTCAAGAAACCACTAGCTGTAGATTTTCCACTCTTATCATTTTATGGCACGATCCACCCGTACTTGGAAAACACATCTATAACGGTTAATAGATATTTAACACCATCGTTATCCTTAGCGAAAGCCTGCATATTGACTAAATCAGCAGCCCAAATTTCATCTATTCCACTAACGTACACCTTTCTCTTTCTAAAATGCCTTACTACAGGTTTATGCAATTCATTCGCTAATTGATTAGTCCATTTGAGATCGGGTTGTAATTTTAGGCTTTTTTTAAACCTAACCCGAGACTAGTTTTAGGAGATAATATAGGCTTGACTATAGCCCTCTCAAATCTCTCTCGTAAGCTAGGATTAGGTATATTATTCAATTAATTAATCATTGATCTGTCGGCGACATTCCTAGAAGCCGTATCAGAGTGCTGGTTGTAGGCTAAATCATGATAATATGCAGCGTTATCGACTCTATCAACGGATTTAGACCAACCTTTTGGAGTTCCATCGGGATTCCATCTCAAATCCAGTCTAGTTCCTGGTCCTGTAAACTGATGTCCCGGCAAGTGCATCTCACCTGGAAATTTAGCCTATGGTAACTTAATACCGCTAGTTACTGAATTTAGAGACCCAACTAGATGCCACCTTCTACTGCTTTCACGAATTGAGTCTTTGTTTTTCCACAAACATCAAACGTGCCTCTAAGCACCGGCCTTCCATTCTTCGTTATAACAGTCTGTACATTTTGAGTTTCAGTATGAGTTTTACACTTTACGCAATACATTTTAAATATAATTAGATATATTTAAAATGGAAGTCACAAAAAAATTATCGTGGAACGACATATTATCCAAGAGACACGCAGGGGCGTCCAGATGAGAAGGTCCGGAGGACCGGATTCAATAACCCTCTTTTACCTAGAAGTATAAGAGGGTTAATCGTAGGAAAGTCTGGGTGCGGTAAGACGACGCTACTGTTGAACGTACTTCTACAACTCGGATGGTTAGATTATGACAATCTGCAAGTATTCGGAAGGTCTCTCTTTCAACCAGAGTATGAAATTCTGAAAAAAGGATTTGAAGAAAAAATACTTAAAGAATCCATCGTTGGATTATTCGATTGCCAAGATGAGATCATGAGACAAAATCTTTCACCAGCATTTGTAGTTGAGCAAATGGCTAAACACTTGGTTAAAAAATCTGATATTTTTTCCAAGTTCTTTGAATCAGCAGAAGATGTGCCAGGTCCGAGAGAATTGAATCGTGATGAGAAGAACTTGATGATTTTCGACGATTTACAGTTAGAAAAGCAGAATCAATGCGAGACTTATTACATCCGAGGGAGGCATAGCAACGTCGACTGTTTCTACCTCGCACAGAATTATTTCAAATTACCGAGACAGACGATCAGAGAGAATGCAAACTTTATCTGCTTGTTTTCTCAAGACCAGAAAAATATTAATCACATCTACCACGATCATGTAAGTACAGACATCCCTAAGGATGAGTTAAAGAAACTATGCAAAACAGCGTGGAAGCAACCTCACGGTGTTGTAGTAATAGATCACACTAGCAATAAGAATAACGGAAAGTATAGATGCGGTTTCGATGAATTCTTCATTCCATCATAAATAAATCTGTTGCTAATTTAAAAATGGAATCGATTCTACAGAAGATTGCAGACAATACCGAAAGGATTGCTCGTTATACAGAGCCAAAGTCATCGTTTTACATATTATTAAGAATAAGAACTCGGTTCAATCCGTTGATACCGTTCGATAAAGGTAAAAAGTACGAAATGGCTTTGGTCAACCTGGAAACATATATTTCATTCCCAAACATCGACGCGACTAACAACAGCTTTTCGTATTCGCCGAATGGTGGAGGTATGTGGGTTACTATTCACATCCCTGAAGGCTGTTATGAAATTACAGACATTAACGAATACGTGCAGAGAAGTATGAAAGAAAAGGAGTATTATGATATGATTAACGGAGAATACAATATTAAGATAGAAGCAAACAGCAATACGTTGAAGACAGTTTTGCATATAGCGGAGAATTACATGGTTGATTTTCAGGTGGGTAACTCTATCGGAAAAGTCCTAGGTTTCAGTAGGTGGCGATATACCGAGGGGGTACCTAGAATCAGAGAATATAGTGGACATAATGAGTGTTAGTAATCTGAGGGTAACGAGCGATATCATCGGAGCATCCTATAGCAACGGAAATGCAGATAACATTATCTATTCCTTCTTCCCGAATGTAGGGCCTGGCAATAAGATAATTGAAACGCCGAGAAATTTGATCTATCTTCCAATCACCCTATCCACGATTTCGACAATGGAAACGACTCTCACCGATCACAATGGTAAGCTAATTAATCTGCGAGGTGAGGAATTATCGATACGGTTTCATATTAGAGAAGCTTAAAAGTTTTTGTAGTTTTATATAAAATGAGTCGATACACGAACGTCAAAGTCCATATTTCAGAAGGACAAAAAGATAAAATTAAAAGATCGCTACAAGCAGGAACAGGTCTTAGTATTGGATTAAGCACAGCAATTTAAACGGAGAGCACGTGTTAGCTGTTACCCAAGCACAGGTCAATAAATTAGCCAAAGCGTATCAGGATGGGAAAGGCGTGACTATAAAAATGAGTAAAACGCAATTGATACATAATGCTGAAGTCGAAGGAGGCTTTATCGGCGCCATTTTACCGTTTCTAGCAACGACGGGTAAATTCCTGCTATCGAGCGTATTACCGAGCTTGGAAACGGGTGCATTAACTGGAATAGGTGCAGCGGCTGGTTCTAAAGTCATTGATAAAGTCACCGGAACGGGTGGGGCTATATATCTCAATGTTCGGGGTAAAAACTTCAAGATAGTGCAACAGGGGGAGGGCCTATACATGAACCCATACCAAGGATCTGGATTAAACGGCGCGGAAGATGGCCTGTATCTGAAAAGAGGTAATGGGTTCGAAAATGGGGAAGGACTTATCTTAGAACCAGATTCGCCATTTAAAAACATTCCGCTTCTCGGATTATTGCTATAAAAAAATATTGTATATATAAAGTGTCTCTATTTCCAATTCATAAAATGGGGTGGACGAAACCAAAAATTGTTCCAGAAGTAAGGACTCAGCCGAGATCTGTCAGGTGGAAGGCGTTTGAAAGTATGTGGGATGCCAAGTATAGGCCTCAAAGACAAATGGGCGGTCTAAGGTGGGAGTTTTTTTGCTCAAGAAGAGATAACTATTCATTCACAAGAGACGGTTGTTTTACCGTTAGGCTTAGGTGTCCGAATGACGAATGGATCGTTTAAAATTTCGCTCCATCCGGAATTTATAGAAGCGGGGTGTCGCCTGCTAAGGGATACCATCACTGGATTCGCGGAAGAAATTTTACTCTATATTATGAATTTTAGAGATCTTGGAACTGTCACCGTAAACGAAGGAGACTCGTTATGTTATGTGAATTACGAATAAAATTTAATTCCATTTTAAAAATATTCTTTTATATTATAAAATATCTCAGACTCAGAATATTCCGTTATTCTGAGTGAAATCGAGAAATTTAATCAGACGAAGGAAGAGGTTAGGAGTAAAACCAATGTCAACATAGATGAAGCGACGAAACACTTAGGCAAAACGAATTGAATACAAAACGAACGTCTATTTACGTTTTACGTTTTTACGTTTAAATATTATGTTTCCAACTTTAAAATGTCGTTTCTAAAAATTCAAAACCCAGCCAAACGAGACTTTATAGTTGAGAATTTTCTCAAGATGAAGCAAAATATTAGACAGGACTCGTTATCAGAGAAAATAGGAGACATATCTCTTCAGCGGGAATTGATAAAGGCGTACAAACCAATCATCGACTCGCAGTCTGGAATATCCAAAGAATTAGGCGCGATTAAGGAAAGCACAACGGCGACTTCTATAGCTCTTCGAGCATTGCCGGCATCGCTATCGACATCGTTGAAAGTGACTCAATTCCCACAATATCCCTCAATAGACGTGTTTGCGGAAGATCCCGTTTTAGATATTAGAACTTTGGAATTAGGTGATATTGCCACAAAATATTTAAAAGAATACGCTGCGAATAAAAGTTGACGGCCACGACCTTCGGAATACACTCTAGAGATGGAGGTTTTTTCATCGGAAACTATCCAATTTCAATCGAAGGAGACGATATATCTATTGGTAATAACACCTACAAGGGAACTCAGGGCTATGGGAATTGATGACGATGAAGGAACCAAACGAGTTGATATACAGTCAAAACGATCTAGACAAGTACTCGGAAATTCTTGAATCGACGGGCGCCTTGTATGTACCTAATAATCCGAATAAGCCCAAATCGTCTAGAGGTCTAAAACATAATAAAATCATTAAGCCATTGCTCTCGGTGCGGAAAGGGATGTTCTCAACGGGCGAGGGGGTTGTAGTTCTCCCACAAGACCCTAATGCGCTAGTGGATATGTTAACTCTTCGATTCACTAGCTTCAAAGCGGGAAATACAGGATTAAGAAACGAGGTAGTCGGTATCTGCGATGAGTTACTTCGGCAAAATGAAATAAATGCGTCATGCTAAAAAAATTAATGATGCAATTATAAAATGATTGTCATAACATAGAGAAGATTTGCTAAGAAATACGTCGTCGGAGGCGCTGGAATATTTGACACGATATCAGGATTTTTCAAAGGAATGTTATCCTCGAATGCTGCAAGACAGGTAGCATCAACCACATTAAGTGCTGCGAAAGAAGCTGCAAAGGAGATTGGAAAAACGGCTATAGATGCAGGTAAGACCGCTGCTATTAATGCTGGAAAGCGATTGGTTGATAAAGCAGCAGCAAAAATGTTTGCACAACAACGGAGCGAGGATTTGTTACAGGGGTTAATAACTCCCCATGGAAATACAACACTTAGTCAAAAGAGTAAGGAAACTTTACAGAATTTAATATATCCCCAAGGAAACACCAATATAAATAATTTACTGTCTGGTAACGGCGGCGCCATATCGATCCGAGATTTGTTGCGTGGATCTGGAATGGTGTTTGCTTAAAATAAAATCTTGTTATATTAATAAATGCAGTCAGATATTCTAAGATTTACTGAAAATACTATTATAGACAAAGGAATTGAAAGATATGAACTTCATGGATATGAACCAGTGGCGGGGGCGATTCTTAACACTGGGAAAATTCGCATAAATATCGAACTTCAAGATATTTTCAGCCATCCCTCCGAGTCATGCTTGCTTTTAGAAGGCAGACTGACTAAAGCGGATGGAACCTTTTACGCCGATGCTGACGCTGCAGCTTTAGCCAACAACGGCCTCATGCATCTCTTCAGTCAGATGTCGTATTCCTTGTCTAATCAAGAAATAGAAAGCGTGTTTCATGGTTTATGCCGCACGTTCAAGCGTCTGACATGGAAAGAGTGCAGCTGTATAAAACGATCGAAGCAAAGGCAACGTTACCAGTTGCCTATCGAGCTCATCTTTGCGATACCATATCGGTTCCTGTATCAACAACATTTAGTTGGCGACTTAGCGTAAAGACAGCGCCGGAAAAACCGAGGTATATCATAGTTGGATTTCAAACGAATCGAAGCGGTAATCAAGAGGCTAATCCATCAATTTTCGATCATTGCGATATCAAGAACATGTATGTGATGATGAACCAGGACAGATATCCAGCGGTCGACTACAACCTCTCATTCCCGAAGCAACAATTTTCTAGAGCTTATAGGGATGCGGCGACCTTTAGGAAAAAATTCTATGGAACGGACCAGTTGGTAACTCAGAGCAACATCACTCCAGCTGACTACAAAGACCTACATCCGCTATTCGTTTTCGATGTAAGTAAGCAATCTGAACGGCTAGTCATCAGTTGTAGACATCCAGCTCAAGGCTACTTTCAATGCCGCGGTACCGGCTGGAACGGAAGCTTATGCAGTCGTTATTTCGGATAAATTGTTATACTTCCAATCAGACGGTCAGAAGATGAACGTAGTATATTAAAGAAAATATTTTCTATTATAAAAAGAACACGAAACTCTCACAACTGAAATCGTTAATGAAGGAACATGGAATAAAGTCTAATTATATGAATAAACCATAAATGTTAAGAATACTCGTTGAGAAGGGTGTTTTACCGGAATCAGAATTGCCTGAACCAGTGAAGGAGAAAAGGCAAGCATTACCCAAGTACGAGTATTTAAAAACTATTAGAAATAATCCTATAGGCGTTGAAATCCAAGACAAAGACACTAACGAAACCGCCACGTACTCATCGTTATATAAGGCGTGTATGACTTTAAAAACCAGTATGAACACGCTGAAGGCTTATAATGGTAAAGTCTGGAGAAATCGATATGAGATTAACATACTAACATAAACTTTTATCCAGCTACTTAAAATGGAAACTCGTAAATTTATAGATTTTGAAACTTTGGAAGAATACGTAGTATTTACTGTTAAAACGAAGCAATATTTATATGGCACAGAAGGATACTTTTACCTGATAACAGTAGTGGCGCCGGATGAGACAGAGCACTACATGACCGTATACGGGGAGCCTCTGCTCAGCAGGTTGCAAACGAACAAGACATTTACTTTTACAAAAACAAAGATAGAAACGGAGCCGGGTTGGATCCAGTCGTTGATGGTAGTATCTGGAGATAACGATGTTGTTGAACTTTAGGTTTAAATTTTCAATGGTAATAATCATTGAAAACAATCAATATTTAACTACTCAACAAACAAGCGGCGCACTCGCTTTCGCACTTCAGTTCTTTGTACTAATATAACATCTTCTACTCTTAATTGAACTGATGGTTTATTTCCATTGAATATACTACATGTTAAATCTAACACGGCACTGCATGGAGTGGATATTAACGTTCGAGGATCGATTGGATTATCATCTGTATCATAAAATCCGGTTGTTATATCCACTGATCCATACGCAGTTGACAATTTTGGGTACACCTTTAGCGGTTCGTCTTCCTTTTTTTGATAAAAGATAGACATTTGTCTAACCTGCGAATCTTCGTATTTCTTATTCGAGGCCGTCTTTGTATTAGGATCGAGCAGAAACTCTTGAATGAGTTCTAAAATACTTTTAAACAAGCCGATAGTCACCAATTCTTCATCAGTTGACCCATCATACATCATTACTGGTATACTATAGCCAACAATAAGACCATCGGTTTTACCAAAACCATAATCTCGTGATATACCCCAACTTTTTAATGCTGGAATTTGGATATGAAAATCCTTCATCACCGTTCGGGTATTTATATTTAATTTGAATTCGATGACCAAAGTTGTTCGTCGTATTCGCGACTTTAAAGATTTTTTCATCTGGATTAAACGGTTCGTGTGTGACAATCATTTTTCCTTTTATATATAGAAAATATTTTCTTTAAGCTAAAAATATGAAAATAATTTTTTATTTAATCATCGTACACGAATAACTGCATCATGCTTAATCCAAGCTTGCCCGGTTCAGTCTGGAAGTAGATTAGCCTATAGGTCGTATATTTTACTACGGAATCGATTAAAAATTCTTGATACGCATTTCCTAAATAAGTGTTATTAGGCGCGGTGTAAATAGTAACCCTTTGTCCTTCAAAATTGTATGTGGTTTTACTCGAGCGGGATATCCTTCCCTGGTATGTTTCCTTCCTTACAAAACGGTCTTCCAGATTCTCACTGCGGTTGGGCATATGATAGATATCCACGATTCAGTGTGGACGTTACCGTCAGACACCCATTCCCCGTCGTCTTTGAATGCCCAAAAGGCTTTGTTAGTTAGAAGTGCTGAACTGGCATTCGCTTGAAAACCATAATTACTAGTATCGAAAGATAGTCTCGGTACATAACCGATTTGACATTTTCTTCCAAGCGTGTAATCAGGTAGCGTTGGAATCCCTTGTAGCATGGAAACGGTAGCTGTATCAGCACTAGGACTCGTAGATATCATATGAAATCTCCAATATCTGTAATTAGACGAAGCGGGAAATATAATCTTCTTCAAAAATCCAAAATCGAGGAATTCTCATGAAACTAAAATTTCAGTAAAGGCTGTTCCATCGTTACTAGCTCGAACCACCCAACCAGTAATACGGTCGCTCTGCTCTCGGCCGGCGATGATGCAAAATCCCAACATTGACAGAGGAATGGGGTACTTCATCTGTATCCAAACATTACTTGACCTTTCAGTGACCCACATGCGGGGGTAGTGATAAGCATTTTGAAAAGCCCTCCATGTGTTGGATTCATGACCAGGCACACTGCGATAATCGCTAGCACCAACTTCATAAGTTAGACCGTTTATTATCGTTGTATCAGAAGTCATGGTAGGTGCTGCAGTCACGTATAGTCTCGAGTTATCAGTGGTAGTATTATTCGTTTTAATTTGGTTGACTAAGGTTTCGACTTGACCAAACCTCGCGGCCTGGCTAGCTAAGACTGGTTGATGAATGTCAGTCGGTAGACCTTTTATCAAATTTCCACTCATATTCAAATCACCATCCATTTCGTTCGTTCTATCTCGTTTTAGAAAGGTATCACTCGATTGAGTTAGAGTAACACCTCCAGAAACTATTCTTTTAATTGATGCAGTATAAGTTTGTCCAAATTTATCGACAGGCATGTTTTTAAATAGGTGATATTATTTAATGCAATTCGTTTATGACTTCTTGAAATTTACAACCATCGTTGATCGTCATCTACAATACATACAGACATAAATGACGGCAATACACTTGACCGTCTGGTTGTATTCGCTCACTGTTGTAAAACAGCGGTCTTTGTAGATATTTTATCAATTCCGTGGGTGGAGGCAGTCCATAGCTGTCGAAATAAATTTTATCATTAGCGCGCTTGATCCAACACGTCCAATGCGAATAATGTCCATATGCTAAAGTGTGGATACCATCTTGCTGAATCACTCGTTTGTCGTCTTCCGCTGAGAGAGCCACCTTGTTGACTTCTTCGGTGTAGATATCGTGTAGGTGGGATCGAATGACATTCATCTTTCTCGAATGTTCTCTCTTGGTGAATAAGCAGTCCTTGTAGTCTTCGTGAGTGATAGATTTCTTGACGACATTCTTCTTCACGCCTTTACATTTCTTGTGGTCTACTCCAGCCATCTTGTACGAATACAGTTTCGATCTTAAACCTACAAACTCTTCGATCTGTTTACCAGCTGCTTCATCTTTGAACATGTCAATGACCTTCTTATTGATGCCTGTTTCTATACCAGAGGGGTGGTCTTTAGGATAGTCGCTAGTGTCGAACCTACTTCTAATGTCGGGAGCTATATCGGCGTAGAAGTCTTCGGTCTTAATTTCATAGGCTAAAGAATCTGTATCTTTAAAAAGTAACTTTGCTCTATCTTTATACTCTTTCTTGGTGTAATTGTAAGGAAAATCGTACATTATAGTCTTACTCAAGTCTAAAATACACATACCAAGATATATAGGCTTGTTGTAACATAGCTTCGTTCGTTTCATATGAATGGCAATTAGGTTTTCATCAAAAATAGTTCGAGTGTCGTATTTGGTTCTTGTTGCTAGTTTTAGGGCTTGCTTCTCGCTGGAAACCAGTTTTATGTCTACTCGATTCTCTATATTCTCGCTTGTCTTACCAAAGACACTATTGTTCATTAGTTTAAAAAAAGTCTTTCTCGAAATCATTGGTGGCTTTCGTCCTCAGATTGGTATTTAGATCGATATACTTTTTCAGCCAGGCACTTTCTTCAAATTTAATTCCGCGATGAATTTTGGTTATCTTCAAGCCTAGGCTTTCATACAGCTTTACATTTTCGTAATGGACTATGTAGTTTACTTTATCGTTCCAGTTCGGAACGAGCTTAGGTACAGTTGAAGATTCAGATGTAATATTCTCAGGGGCAAGAGGATAGTCGTTGTGGAGATCGTGTAAATCTCTAGGATATTCCAAGTCGACTTCTATTATACACGGTATTGATCTCCAATCGTTTAGCTCATCATTGCCCATCCACTGGAACCCGTGAGTTGGTAGATTCTTACACATCGCCCACCCGTACAGGTTGTTCGCGTCTAAATAGGTTATAAATGTTGAAGCCTTGCTATCGTCAAACGCTTCTCCCATATACTTATTGTTTGCCTGTCCATAATGATGTGAAATGGTGCTAACACCGCCTCTTATCCCATGCTTAACCATTAGCATCATATCATAATCGCTCAACAACTCCAACTCTACTTCAGTCAACTTTAATGCGGCATCCCAAGCAAGACCTGGAGAAGTATAATACCAAGCGGGATCTAGACCATAGTTCTCCCTACACACATCTCTAAAATTCTCAAATACATCAGCAAGCAGAAGAACATCACTCACGTTATATAAATCGGGGTATTCTCTAAACGTTTTGAATCCGAATTCATTCCATACCATCTGTGCATGGTTGTAGTCTTCGTCACTGATGCCAGAGTCGTTAAGTCTTGAATAGAATGCTGACTTTGGTGGTAGTTCTGTTTCGTTCAGTCGATCGATGGAATCAACATAGTCGTAAGGATACGCCCCTTTTCTAAGTAGGAGGTCGAGCTGATTACCAGAATAGTGCTTGCTTAGATTCTTACACTGGTCTTTGCTCAGGCTCCTCGATAAAGCGTCTAGACTCGATGCCATGAATCTAAAACTATCGATGAAACGTAATTCGCGTTTAACCTCTACTTCCTTATTTTCTTTATTTACAAATTTATCGACTACAACCTCTTTGCTATATGAGATATACTTTTCTTCGTTGCTAGGGATGCAGTTAATTTTTTCGTTATCATCACCTCGTAATTTCTTTACGAATAAATGACTGTCTTAACCGGATAGATTATGGAACAATACTGGGAAAAACTTGTTGACTTTATAATTTAGATTACAAATTTTATGAGCGGTGCCTCTGTATTTTCCAGTTAAATGGCAATGGTCTCTAACTCGATCATCACCGAGTTCGCCTTCGCATATGTGACAAACTGTAGCCGAGTTGTATAGAGCCTGATCTTTCTTTCTGAATATCATTTTCTTTGGAAATTTAAATCGATTATAAATATCTTTTATATTATCTATAAGAGTGTCTATAAATATCTGAGCTACATCATCGTCTTCACTCTCCGCTGTAAACGTTACGGGAGCTTGCGAATATAGGTCATCGTCAAAACATTTTATATAATAGCAAAAAAACTAGGGACGTGTTTTTGATATTTGTTGGTGTAAGACATGATGGGATCTGGTTGACAAGTGTCTATAGGTTTTAATTAATGACTCAAAATCGGCAAACACGACAAATGGGACTCTCATCTTTTTATAATAATTTTTGAAACTCAACATAGTTCCTGGTTCTGGAAGTTCTATCTATTGAGCGTCGTGTTGGGAACAGTATTCGGTGTGCTTGTGTAGCGAATCTCTTCTACTGAATACAATCAAACATCTTTTACAATAGTGCATCGAAGTGTATGAGTTTTCTCTATGAACCGCCATCAATCTGTTAAAGTTCTTTATCCAACAATAATGCTTCTTTTCTCCATCAGAAATGAGTAATAAATCTACACACCTATTACTCTCATGCTTTGATAAATATAGTGGGAATAGGTAAACATAGTTCTCATTACCGAAGATATTAATACTAATTTTATTATTTCTCTCAAACTTACTTATCACATTAGCATCTGCTGCTACTGGGAATTCGATGTCAGACCAATCAAGTTCTTCAGACTGCTTGATTAATTCTTTCGTAATTCTTTCTGGATTGCCGTCAACCGGATTTAAGGCTCTCGTTACACACCACTTGAAGCATTCTTCGTCTTCGTTCTTCATATTAATAATACCCTTTTTACTCGCTAAACATTTCGGTAGTGGAATGTAAGAACTGCCCTTCAGCAGTTTATAAACAACTGTGTTGATGTCTAATTTTTGAACCGCTCTAAGTCTCCAGCTACTGCCTTGCATCTGGAAGGCTGCCATAGACTCTAGGATTTTATGTTTCGCATTATTAAATATTTCGCTCGGGTCGGTAGAGTTTAAAACAACTTCGGTCATAGAGACAAATGGAAAATCCTTGGTATCTACTTGTCCGGATTTCATATCTACACGCTCCATTGTGCATGTAAGGACAAAATTGACCTTAGTCTGGCGATTTCTAGACAAAAGGTCTTCCAGTTGTGGTTGAGCTGCTTTGAGAAAAGATGTGGCGTCAATTCCGCTTGCGCCTTCGACCGTGTATTGTTTCGTGAAGCCCTTGATAAGGCTTCATAAGCCGTCTCTTTTATATCGCGTGTTTTCATAGGAATTTTACCGAATATAGAATTCACTTTGACTTTCAGTGCTTCTAACTTCTCATTCACTATTTTCTTTGGTTCTTTAGGTATATAATTTTCTATCCACCTTGCGAATTTATTAATCGCTGATTTAGTCGTAACGAATATTTTTCGTGCTGTCTTGGCTGGTACGGGTTCGAGTGTTGGGATTCCAATGTCGGGAACGGGTGCATCAAGCAAACTAGCATTGGTTGAGATTGAGGGTACGCTGTGGGCTTCAATTTTACTAATCAAATCCGCTTTTCGTAGTCGTGTATAACCAACCAAACCGCTCTGTTTGGCAATTTTTCTTAATTCAATACCAGTTTTCTTCGAGTATTCCATTTTATATTGTGGTTGCATTTCTTTAAGCTGTGACGAGAAAATATTTTCATTCATTTTATATACGCAAGAAAATATTTTTTTTCTTTTTTGTTCAATAATGACTCATCATCGAAACTGATGAGTCATCGGAACCTTTGGAATTTCCCGTGAACTTTTGACCTATAGGTGGATCTTCTAATCAAAGCCTAGTCCTATGCGTGGTAGGTGACTTTTGCAACGCTAGATGGTTAGTATATTTGATACTAGCTTGCTTGGAGGCAACACAGCCACATGTGGATAGGTTTTTTTTGCCTGTTTATGAGTTAGGTTAATATTATAACCTAAGTATGAAGCGACTATAACCAAATCATTGGTGGATTTGATGTGATTATAGGTGTATATAGATTAAATGCACTAGGTAGCAACAAATATAACTACTATCGATTAATGCATGATTCGCAACTGATTGCGTGTGTATGTAAAGGTGAAGGATCCACAGATGCCTATTTTGCCAAATGCCGAATGAGATAGATTTATTGGCGTTGATTATATCGTCAAACACCCACATAATCATAAGCCTACATTCGTGGAAATACTCACTGACTGAGCGTGACGCGAGAAGCAACAGAAAACAGAGTAGATTTCTGTTAGTTATCTATGTTGGCTATATTTGTCGTGACTGACACTTTAAACATATCGAAAACTATTTATAAGCTGCGCAGATTAAATGAAATTCTTGTTGTCGTAGACGGACGATGATAGATAGAGTTTGGTCGGGAAAGGAGGGTGGCGTCCAACGGCCAAGAAAATGATAAATGGCAAATATAAATAGGCTGTCAAGCAACGACGAACCAGAGGCCAAGAGGTGGAGGGAGAGAAAAGACAAGCCGAATAGACTAGCATATCGACCCTCCCTCCTTCTTTCGATATATGTCAGAAGGTCCATAAATTATATAGACATGGTTCACGAACAGACATGCGAAGCAAATCACAGCATTCGTATATTCTTATGATTTATATTAGGGCCTACATTCTACAACTTTACAACTAAATGCGCATGCGATGAGCAATACATGTATATACCATATATCAAGAAACAGACATATTTGCATCTAATAAGTCTAATATCATCTAATATTTGCACCTAATAAGTCTAATATCATCTAATATTTGTATCTAATAAGTCTAATATCATCTAATATTTGCATCTAGTAAGTCCTATGAATAATTGGTCCAGCAGCTAAGCCTTGAGCTTGTAGATCTAAATATAAATGACTGGTTTGCAGGCAACAAACTCTCTCTAAACATGAAAAAGACAAACTATATAGGCCTACTGTTCAGCTCTCATCGTAAGAAATTATCCCTAATTGAAACTCATTTGTTAATAAACAACACACCAGTACCGAAAGTTAACTCAATCAAATTTCTTGGTGTTTTAATTGACAATCCCTTAGCGTGGAACGGCCATATTCACAACACCTCAACAGAAATTGTCAAAAGTCTTGGGATACTATCTAGAATAGCTTACCTCTTACCTTCAAATATACGTAAAAGACGATGATACAGTGATACACCCTTATCTAAATTACTGCAACGTAATATGGGCATATGAAACGACTAACTATCCTCCAAAACCGAGCAGTTCGCTTTATTGCTGGCTGTCCTCACTTATCTCGGGTTGACCACATATACACACAGCTAGGATTACTTAGGTTAAAGCTAATAACGTTGTGTCAAATATCTGAATTTATGTTCAAATATAACCACAAACAATTACCTCTGGTCTTCAATAATTACTTTACATCACCAACGGATGCTAACCTTTATTGTCTGCGATCTTCATCCTCCTGCACATGCAGACCTATCTATGCCAGAACTAACACAACAACATTCACCATAAAATATTCTGGTGCTAAGTTATGGAATAATATTCCGGGTAAATTGAAAGCAATACCAAATATATATCTCTTTAAGGCGAGTGTGCGTGAGTACTTCTCATTGACTTCACTTGAATGTAATTAAATCTGATTCAGTGTTTTGACGTCATCCATCACTGTAAATATTATGATAGTTTATTGTTGTAATATTTGAGTAAGTCACTTGTTATCTAAATATTTAACTAGGCTATGATGTAATACTTAACTAGTAAGGCAATTATTATTATCTACAGTGTGGGCCATTAAAAAGTAAGCCCCTCAGGTGTTTTGATAATATTTTGGCCACAAGTATAGAGTAGTAAATGAAATTTTACAGGCGCTAAGCTAATTCATGTTTGCATATAACGGCCAGAATTCACTAATATATTTAAAACAGAACAAAAGTTATAGCACTTATACTGAGTCCAACCACGGTTTTTTGACGGTTAAAAAGCATTTAACGCACGAAAAAGCAATAAAAACGATCGTTTTGTCCTGCGTTGAATGTCTCTTTACCATCACAAACCGTGGGTCTTTCCCCTATTGTCCTTTGCATATTATAATAATCTTGTTTAATAATCAAATGCTTCAGTTGAGGTTAATAAAAAGAATTTATTTGTTTTGTTTTATATATATATAATATATATACTCTGAATATATATATATACTGTATATATGTATGTATAAATATCTGTATATATAGATAATTCGTAATAGAGGCGTGTCGGGTCCATGCTCTCTGCTCTCCTTTTAACCGCCCTCGTAACTCAGTTCTAACCACACCGTTACCATCTGTTGATTATTATACCTTTCATATTAGTATATATATATATATATATAACTTCAACCAGAGTCGCAAAGATGGGTTGATAACACACAGAGTTGGACAAGTATCTGACAAGTTTCCTTACATCCAAGTTAACACGTGTTTTTGTTATATTTATTTTCTATATAAAATGCTCAAAAATCGTGTGAGTTCATAAAATTCTACTGAACATAAGTGAATGCAGATACTGCATAACAGCATCGAAATGTCACTGTGTTTGATTCAGTTTTCTTAAATATATTCTTCAGCTTACGGCAAAATGCTCTCCGTTATTTTTTACAATTATTCTTTAAGGGCATAATAACCTTTTGCTTGCTTCTGTTTTTGTCGCTAGATCTGACGATTCACCCTTGAAAAAGGGGTTGTAAATGAATACGTGATCGTAATTGTAAGTCAATTATAGAACCCGCACCTTCATTCGTCATATGCACTTAGCAGGCAAGAGTTCGTCCAACGCTCTTATCTACGCATATGACGTCCTCAGAGTTCGTCTAGTGACACATGTTTTCGGTGCACAGCATGTTATTGAGTAATAAACCTAGCAGTCATCCGGCTGGATATAAATAATTTCCATGCAGATGATACGAAAGTGTCATCTCTTTTTATAGTTTGTCTTTTCAACAGCTGTAATTGTTGTGTCCCTAAACGAATATATCAGAGCTATTTATAAGCCATCATGCATACCTTTTCAAGACAAGTGTATACAGATTTAGGCTTCATTTATCTATGCTTGCCTGTATAATATCTTTGGCGAATGCATTGGTCTCCAGTCGCATATGTTACTGTATCTTTGCTCAAGACTTGTATTGCACGATACAACCAGATCTCATACGTGATTAAAACGAATCTCATGCATTATACAAACAGATTTAATACAAGATACAAAGATCTCTGCTGGATAAAAGCAAATATATGCATGATACCAGGAGCCTCCCTTGTTGCCAGTCGAAAGTAAGAGTTGATGGCACAGATTAAACTGCCAATAACCACCGCAGCGGCTGTGACGCTGGCTTCATAACATAAGCCAGAGGAGAAGAGAAAGAAGAACACTCCTCGTCAGTTGCAGCTGAGGCAGATTCATCAGCACAATCCACCGATCGATAGCAATTTGCTGTAAACGACATCCAGGCAACAAACCGCTGTCAAATGTATCCAGCACAAGCTAGAAACTCAGATGATTTAATGTTTTTATTTGCGATGCTGGTTACACTCGTTGATCTCTGCGTTCTCAGGCAGCATCAACAGTCAGAGTCCGGTTGTACAATGACTTGCTAAGATTAGTTGCGTGGCATTTAATGCACGTTCGTATGATTGACTTACGCTTTACAAGGCTTATTATTAAGCTGCTTAGATCGGCTATACCTACAAATGACTGTCTGGCAGAGAACGGTTACGCTCCAACCGACACCGACTAAATTAAAGACATCTTTTAGAAATTATCTCGCAGTTCTGCCTTCACTGACGCAAACGTCGTGATCGCTGACTCCAAAATCCTAAGGCACTGCTCAAAGGCTGTGCGAAGGGCCCAAGGTTATTCAAGAGCGCTATACCGTGTGAGATGGGCTGTTCAAACATGTGTGATAGAGATCGAAGTTCGGTGGCCAAAGGAACCAGAGATAGAAGGCTGAGGAGCTAAAAGTATCTCTGACGATGTTATAATATAGTAGATAGGTCTGATAGATCTCGCTGCAACAATTGATCAAAGATCTAGTGTTCTTCCCGTACCGACACCATATATATATGAAATAATTATTGGTAAACTCATCACCATCTTGTATTGGGTCTAGTAGCGGTCAAAACTTTGCATTGTTTGAAAGGTATCTGCAGTTCTGGCCAATTCATTCATTCTTTCCAATCATTAATATAGCGCTTCTTCAAGAACCTACTCAGGAGGGCTTCCGGCAGAGTCAGGACTAAAGAAAAAGACTGGAGCGAATTGTAAAACCAATCGGTTGGACCACAATGCAATGTAATGTTATCGAGCTTTCAGCTTTCATAATACTCTTCTTCAAGATGGTCTTACTCTGCGTTGGTCTTAATATTGTTAAGTAAAGTAAAGTAAAGAGCGGAGTTCAATTGAATGGCCATTCCAGATGGAAGAGCCTAAATCCGAATTTATAAACGCCGCAGTTTGACCTTCACTGTTACCATCGTCCGTCAGTAAAATGAATACACGGCTGGATAGCGTGAGATATATATCTCGCGGAAAAGCCATAGACACGAGAACAGCCGTAGATGCAATTATACATGTAGAAGGCAATAGAAGTGGAGACATCTTGTAAAAACCTCATCGTCAGCACACGTCTGCTACTTTTACAGATTTTAATGAGGTGTATAACGCTTATAATGTTCTGTAGCCTAAGAAATATTCTGAGGATGTAATCTATATCAGTGCAGTAAATAGGTTTTAGCCGACTTCAACAGTTTGTTCGTCTTTACACAGATTATTTAACTTCTGCTACTTTTACAGATTTTAATGAGGTGTATAACGCTTATAATGTTCTGTAGCCTAAGAAATATTCTGAGGATGTAATCTATATCAGTGCAGTAAATAGGTTTTAGCCGACTTCAACAGTTTGTTCGTCTTTACACAGATTATTTAACTTCAGCAACTATTTCATAAACCATTTGCTCATCAGTTACTTGTAGGCCTACTTTTAAGTTGCCTCTGAAACTAAATTTAAATACTCTACATTGATTCATTATTAGTCGTCAGGATTATAAACAGCGAACTTAAAATGTGCGGGCACTATCTTATTTAAAATGCTGATAACTTAGGCCTACATTGCTCAAACACGTAAATATTAGGGCTGTTAACGATTCATTTAATTTTAATAGTTAACTTTTGAAAAATAAACGATCAATTAGTAGTTAATTCGATTTAATCACAAAACTGTGTATAATTACATTTGTCAAACAAATTAATGACATTTCAATAAAAATTCTCAGTTACTGAGTTTAGTTACATAGGCTGTTTTCTTGCTCATACTGAAGTGTTAGATCCAAACGGTATGCAAACGATTTGTCACAATGAATGCAATAAACGCTATCAGCATTTTCGATATTTCCGTTAGTCAGAGACGTCCTCAGTTAATTTGGCGCCCTAGGCAGTCATCTATAAGAGCGCTCCAACCCCGTTGCATGAATAGTAATATGTGAGAAATATGGGGTCAGGCACACACTGCACGGAGCACATAAAAGTCACAAAATATAGAGACGATTCTTGTTAAGGAAATTTGCTAGGGATGGAGAGGGAGCTCTCCAATGCAAACATTTTTTTATTTGTATGTAATATAGCAGGGAGAGCGGGATTAAAATAATCAAATATAGTAATTTTAGAATAAAAAAATAAAAAAATAATACGAATGCTCAAATGTGGAAAAATGGCAATTGTTAAAACTAAGTTTTGTCAATATACCAAATTTTTTAGTTAACTATAGGCCTAGTTTGCTTTGCTGCAGCTACACATATGTTGATATTATATCAATGAAATTCTGTTTCATAATTATCAAATTTGTGCAATTATATAATTATTAAGGATCCTATTAATCAAGTTAGTCAATGTTTCATATTTTGAAATTGAAACCTTCTTGTGTTTACTTCTGCAAATTCTCGAATAGCCAAGGTGAGGTCAATGTTTGCTGCAATATATTTTTATGTGGACAGGACTGACAAATAAACCAAATGATTATGTGTTTCAGCGCAACGGTCAAATTTTAATAGATTGAGAGTTGATGTGGACTATTTATTTCTTCCCCTTCCGTCCTTATTGGTAAATGCAGATAAGTTCAGCACTGAGTTGAAAATCATCGATATCTTTGCTATCGTGTTAGTTTATTGTGCGTTCTAAATTATACATTTTTTCAGTAGATTCTTTTTGCGGTTCCTTTCAGACTTCCGGTACATGTTTGTGATAGGCGGAATAATCGAAACGATTAATCGTTAAACAAAATTTTATTCGTTGGAATAAATAAACGATTAACCGATTAATTAATCGTTGATTTCCGCAGCTCTTGACTGAATATATTTCTTTTTTGATAAACCGAGCAGCCGTTTAATTAAATCCATACAGTAAAATTAGGAGTGACACCAAAGCATCAGCAGCTACTTTAGCAAACACTGATGATTGCTACACGTTCAAAGCCGACAGTCGAACAGAAATGGTGTCTATGTAAAGTGACCAATCAGAGTGCAGGTATCAATTGACAGTAAACGCGGTGGAGTTTGTGGGGAATCTCTGCATGGAAGATTCCAGACCCCTGCATACGTAAGTAGGACTATACACAATATTCATTCATTTCCTCTGATTTGTATAAGTAAAAGCATAAAACTGAGAATAAATCTCGTTTGGGATGTAATTCATTGCATCTATTGATTAGTTTCATCTTCAGTCACGTATCTGTTGTTTTCCTCTAGTTGTTCCAGGCATTTATCATGACGGTATTTTTTGCAGTAGAACCGATTATGAGAAATAGCAAATGATGGAAAACTGTCTCAGTGATAAGTCACGAATACGAATTAAGACGATAAGAGACACTTTGAAAATATTGAGTCATGCAATGCAGTTTTGACTTGACACTCAGGTTCTTCTTAATTGCTTTAATTATACTCAGTGACTGCAAAGCAGAAGTGTACTTTCTGGAGAATTTCTATGAGCAATTTATATTGACTATGCTGCACCACACCACACCATATCTATACGCTTCAGCTGAGGCTAATCAATGTTTATACATTCCCATTTCGGTAATTGACTGCTTGTAAGCGTGACGGCGATTATATAAACCGATTGCATATGTCTGACTAGTGTCTAAAGAACACTGAAACGAAAGTCAAAGCAGATAATAAATAACTTCAAGAACGCATAGGCTACAGTGTCATATTAAAAACCGGAGCGAGTGAACACCATCACGCAAAGTTAACGGGTGACCAATCTGAGTGCTGAGCACCTTTGAATATCGACCACCAATGACATTGAAGACTCAGATTTCGATGCAGATGGTTTATTATTTTAATATCGTTTATCTGCTATCAGTGATATATCCATCTCAATGTCAGTAACTGAAAGTAACATTGATGTATAACAGGGTTTCAGAGCGAATTTAGAACTTCATAACTGCGTTTTGAAGAGAAAGTTTGAAACTGGTTCGGTTTTATTGGCTGTGTCTGGTACGAGGGTGGATTTGTCAGACGGAAAATATTCCCATCGATGACAGTTTGAACGACCCAAAACTGTATACACACTTTCGACTGGAGGAGTAAAGTATAAGGTCTAGTAAAATGACGACAGGTAAGGTGAGGCAATGAAGGGTAATCGCTCATTCGTTACAATAGAGGATATTGACAATGTCATTGCACTCATTGTACAAGACGTTTAAGGGACAGTTGGCTGAGGTACAAACACAACAGCGATCCACTAACCAGGATATTCTTCATTTTGATCTACGGTTTCACCTTCCACGCATTGGAGCGACTGCTTTGTGGTCGCATTCAGATGACAATTGACCCTGATTGACCTTTCGATCAAGTTTCTTACCATATCTGCGGCCTCAAAGATTTCTTGCTGATTTTTGCTATGTCCTAATTCCTCTAGGAATGCGGCGGCAAGAGCGTCTATGTAGGTCTATAACTGCGGTGGCACAACTCAGACATAAAATTATCGCATCCTACAATCTCCAAAACATTCGCCAGGTGACGACGTTGTTGCTTCGACTATGTGTTTTTGTCGATCAACAGATTCAACACATCTGGCTCAAAGTCATCATTGTACTGAGCGAAGCTTTAAAATTCGACTGATTTTCGTTCCTGACTGTTGTTGCCAGAAATGTTCTCAAGTAAAGAATCAAAG
Organism: Bimastos eiseni; assembly: GCA_959347315.1. Classification (NCBI taxonomy): domain Eukaryota; kingdom Metazoa; phylum Annelida; class Clitellata; order Crassiclitellata; family Lumbricidae; genus Bimastos; species Bimastos eiseni. The sequence continues at coordinate 27,316,579 of OY365806.1, read as the reverse complement.
TAGAACATTGTTTGCTGTTAAGCAATCGAGTGATCTAGAATTCACACGGTCTGTTCAATCACTGATTGATTGATTGTTCCGTATATTTGATGCGTTGTCTGTTTCTTAATAAATTGGCATCATGTGGGAGATTTTATTGCACGCATTGTCCTTATACCCTCATACCAATGATGACATCCTTGACAAAAGAAATTAAAAGCACGTTTCGTCGTGTGAGCTACTTGATATGAGTGACTTTTAACGACAGTACACCAGAAGCATAAAATATTTCTCAAGATTATTATTCAGTATAATTATCATCGATGATTCGTATACAACTGATGACAACGGTGATTAATTACGGTCTGTTGCTTTGATTGTCCTGACTACTGACGATCAACAACTATTACTATTCAATGGCTAAATACGAACGAACGGAATAAATCAGAACGATGATAACGACGATGATAATGACGATGAATTGGACGATAATCAGAGCCGCTACTGCTAATCAAGATTCAGGCGATTGACTTATTCACATGATCATGACTATGATGATGAATATATGATGGTGATGAAAACGACGATGATTGTGATGATAATGACAGTAGTAGTGATGGTCATGATGACGATGATGAAGATTATTACGAATTTGATGGTCATAATGATGATCATGACCATGACGACGACGATGATTATTATAATGACGATGATGATGACGATCATAGTAATGCCTACATGTATGATGACGATTGATGATGATTATGATGATTAAAATGATGACGATAATGATGGTAATTATGATTATTGTGATGACAATGTTGATGATGATGATGATGACGACGACGACGACGACGACGACGACGACGACGACGACGACGACGATGATGATGATGATGATGATGATGATGATGATGATGATGATGACGCTGATATTAAAGATGTTGGTGGCTTCCGAATGACATACAGTCAAGACGTCTTTCTATTTGTCTGCCAACAACGGTGACACCGAAGGCCACTATGATACAGACAATCAGACAGACAGACAGACAGACAGACAGACAGACAGACAGAGACATAGATACAGACAGACAGAGAGACAGACAGAGACAGACAGAGACAGACAGAGACAGACAGAGACAGACAGAGACAGACAGAGACAGACAGAGACAGACAGAGACAGACAGAGACAGACAGAGACAGACAGAGACAGACAGAGACAGACAGAGACAGACAGAGACAGACAGAGACAGACAGAGAGATAGAGAGACAGGCGATGCCAGTGATGATCAGCCAAAGCAGCTGAAGCATCGTTTGGTTGGTCTGGTGATCATTGGACGACGACGACCACCGTCGGAGGGCAGCACCTCGTCAACTGTCTCCCTGATGGCCACGGATGCCGTTTGAGTCGGATGATGCTGAAGCTGTTGTTGGTCCAGCGGCTGAGTGCCATCATCAGCCGCTGGCAGAGCAGAGTGACTCCGATGGCTGAGACGATGTCGAGCAGATAGTGATGACAAGAATGCATTGTCGCCCATGAAACCCACGTGATGTACATGACGACGGTGCTGCGGCGTCGTCTTCCGGTCCCGACCGGAAGTGACATCAGCACGCACATCGGCCAGGCCACGTGACCGGACGGGAACGAGGCAAAAGGCACTGGATTGCCGTTGAAAATTGTGTAGAAGAAGGGGACGCCTGTCCACTGATCGAGACGAGCAAAGGCACAGCCCTCGCGGTGCTCCAGCGATCCCATAAACGGCACTGGACTCTGCTCCGACCCACGGGGGCCCACCGACGCAACATGGGCCTGTGTTGCCCGTAGGCTGTCACTGACCCATGGAGGTGCCGTCGGAAGCATGTACCAGATGGCGTAGTGAGCCCACAGAGAGCAGCCGAGCAACCGGAAGAAGAACGGCACGTGATCGGAGTGGCGAGTAGTGCAAAGGTAGATGGGAAAGGTGAAGGGAATGAGGTAGTGGAGCATGTAGGGCAAGGCGGCCAAAAGGTCGAGGACGTGGCTGTCGTGGACGGAAGCGATGAAGCGATGAGGGGCGATGGAGAACAGCTGAACCTCGAGGGCTGATACGTTGTACAGAGTCACGCAATGAACGTCACTCGCTCGAGGAAGGATTCGAAGACGATCGTTGCTGCCATAGACGACGAGAAACACAAGACACGGAACTGTGCTTAAGAGGATGGACGAAGCAAAGGTCACCGTCCCTCCTCTGGCCGCAGGGCTTCCTCCGGTCATCGACTCTGATAATGATGACGATGGCGCCTCTACGAGCCAATCTCTGCTGTCGTCGACGCCGCCGCCGCTGCCACTGGTTCTCTGCTGCTGTCGGTCCACTCGGATCCCGTTACTCTGAGACATCTCGTGCTTCAACAGACTGCTTCCGGTTGGTCTTTTCCCGCCGTCGCTTGTGCCAGTTCTTGACCTTTCGTCGTCATCAATCGAGCGGCGGAGGACGGGAGTGGCATGACATCGGATGCAGCAACAGCAACTATGGCCAAATGACAGACGCACGCACCATTATCAGAGGGCGAGATCTGGCTCAAGATCAGCCACTGCTGCTGATACTGCTGCTGCTGCACTCGCTTCGCCTGACGCGATTAGAAGATGAAGATGACGACGACAGGAAGGGGAGGGAGAGGGAAGGGAGAGGGGAGTACAGATGGGGAGGGGAATAAGTGTCTTAGAGAGTATGGATGTCAGTCGTGTGATTGCACTGGTCTTCTTTGAGTGTTACTGCTGTTGGTCGGTTGGATCCATCGAACGTGCCGCAGTAGACGCCGCCACCGTCTAGAAGTCAGACGATCCTAAGTCTCTGATAAGATAAACGCAAACTAACATTACACAACCGCTGCTAAATGAACAGCAACAGCAGCAATAACAGCAGAATAACCTGCTGGCCGATCATTCGGCTTAGCGACTATTAATTAATCAATTCAGCTTAACGAGTATCAATCATAATTTGGCATAGCGAGTATTAATTAATTAATTAAGCTTAACGAGAGTCAACAATCATTCAGCAAGTATTAATTAATCAATTCAGCTTAACGAATATCAATTATCATTCGGCATAGCGAGTATCAACTAATCAAGTCAGCTTAACGAGTATCAACTATCATTTGACACAGCGAGTATTAATTACAATTCAGCGGGAGAAGTTTGCAATATAAATCTTGTGAAAAGTGTCAAAACACATCAAGAATTGATTAGAGAAGAGAATTGCGAGAGGATGAAACAAGACACAATGTAAGAAAGCGATAAACGATTCATGTTACGCTGTGCTTTATAGGATAGTTGTATTTTGTTGATTAAATTTGAACTGCATAAGCAGAGTTGTCGATGTTAAAATCCAGTAAAAAAGCGTACCAGGAAAATTTCCCGTTTTTTGCCTGTTTTCCCCGTTTATTATGATTCTCAAAACACATCGTTTTTACCATTTTTAAATTTTGTTTCTTCCCTTTTTTTACATCCAGCCTATGGGCGAAACCATTGGTTGCGATGGATATATATGTACACTGTACATAGTCTTGCGATTAGTTTGATTGAATTAAAAAGGGACACATCCATGCAAACTGTTGTCAATATCAGATTATGCCATTAACGTAGCCAGAAAACAATTACATGTCATATTGATTTTAATTAGATTTTAATTTTCGGGTTCCATTGGACATGGTCTTATTATTACTCTTTAATAATTGCAATTTATTTATCTCGGGGCTAGTCCGTAAAACCACCTTGTAAATACGCCCATGGATTATATGGGTTTGGAAACTTTTCCGAACATTTCCCTCGCGGACATTTTCCTCTATAGGCCATTTTTTTCTGGGGCATTCGCGCCGCACATTCCCCGTTTGATCATTTGTCCAGCGGACATATTTATGAGAAAGTGCATTATATTGGCAATTGTAATTAATTTATATTTTTGATTATTAAATTTCAAACTATGTATAATAATTATGTGTGTAGTGAATTTGGGTAAACCGTACTTTGGATTGAAGAAGTATATGCTCATGGTCATTTGCTTCACATATCATGCGCTCACATTTTGATGTAAATAATTCTTGCATAAATCGAAGCTCGATAAATGAAAAAGATGTTATTTAGGCAGAGAGATTGAAAATATATTGACGCTCGTTATTTAGCTGCCCTAGACAAAAAAGTCAATGGGCATTTTCACAGGAGGGATGATGTTCATGGTCTGTTTCTGCATAATTTTTTATTTAAATAAAACTTTAGAATAATCATAAGCGCTTCGTCAGGTTCTCTTTATATAGCACAAGTATATAGTAAATAGTCAGTAAATAGTACAAAATACATACTTGGCGCATTTTATCTGCTTTTTAACGTCTGATCTCAGAAGCTGTGATTTGTTTTTGTGCGAATAATTTTTCGAACGCATTTAATTTCAGCGAGGCAGTTAGTTTTCCAATCACTTTTTTGGCCACAGGTCGCTGCATCGGTGACAGCTGAAGCTTAAATACTTGTTTCGGTCCAGACTGAACTGTTGTAGTTGCTTTGTCATTGGCATGGAATTTCATAAATTCTGTAGGCCCATAACATTTGTGAGCCATTGGAATTGATAAAGCTAGCGCAACATAATGAGCAATTTCTTAAAGCCAACTGGCGACGAAAGGCGAAGCTGATCTTCGGACTGGGTCTTATAACGCTCTGTCTTTGATAGGACAATTATTGCTTTCTGATGAATCAGAATTACACTATTACTTAAATCGACGTTCGGTGACTTTTCTGTATTCGACAGAGTTCTTAATTCTTACAGTACTGTTGCTAACTCCCCTCTCCTCTCCTTGAAATCTCTTGTTGCTAATTAAAAACAGAAATGCCAGGGTGTACACCTCCCTAAAGAAACTCCTCCAAAACCTTGTCCATGGGTTGACGAGCCATTCGGCTGAGGCGCACACATGATAGAAGCAAACAGCTGAAACTTGCTTTGGCACTTACTTACCGACAGTAACAATGGACAGTTGAGTAGGAAACCATTGACAGCATGCACGATCACCCACGTAGGCCCACATCATAAGCGGGTTCTGCTTAACTTTCCCGCACCTGCCAGCGCCCTATCGCTTTACCTGTCGGTCATCACAAATCTCTCGGAGATCCGAACATCAGAGGTTTTTTTGCAGGTCTGACTAACTGGGAAACCTTCAACGTGCAGCAGAACTGTTGTTTTCGTGCTTCTTTGTCTACTCAAGATACTGTTGCTGTCCGTATATAAATCACTTCTGCTGTAAAACTTTGATTCGCATCTTGCTTTGCCTGGAATTCAGTACCACCAAGTCGGACGAATGGTATACATTCTTGGATTTCTTTGTCGTTTTTATATCATTGTATCCGTCTCATCTATAGTTCTTTGTATTACTTGCAATCCCACATTTTTATTTGCAATGTAGAAAGACGGGATTTTAAATTAAGGTTCACTAAATGGCTATTGATATCTGTTGTTGCTTTGTCTCTAACCATTCCGAGAACTATTGTATTTTTAAATTTTTTATGACTACTCATAAACGAGTCTTCTAATCGTTTTGTCTACAAGTGCTGTAAATCCATTCCGTCTGCAGATAAGCAAGGTCCAACGTCAGATTGTAAAATACAAACCTACTTACCTAGTCCTAGAAAGATTTATAGCGCGCAATGAATATAAGTTACCTCTCCAATTATAGAGCCACGTTCATCGTACCATCGTAGGGCCGACCCTAATGGGCCTAATACTGTCTAATGGTGACCAGCCTGGGTCCATCATTGACCATGGAAACACTGCCTTCAAGATTAAGATCTAACACGAACAATATCATGATTCCTTCGGAGAAAAAATCGATGCTGAGAACTTAATGCAAAGTCAATTTTCGGGTAACGAGAGACTTCATTTTAATGTTCAATACACACAATCATTGAGATACTAACTTGGATGTATAACATTTCGAGGACGATGTTGTTAATTTTCATGACCCGACCAGAGCCATCAAAAATGGACCCGACCCAACCCGACTTTTTTATGCCAATACCTGACCCGACCGAAACCATAATGTACATGACCCGACCTAACCTGAATCGGTCCTATAATCCTTTGTACCAATTATACAAATATTATACATGTATATCTTAAAGTTATAATGTCATAAACAACACTACACGGTCAGACCGCTATTGGGATGATAATATTGATGCTTTAAGCTCATAGTTATTAAACGCATCAGTGAAGATGCCCTTCGTTTGCTCCATGTATTTTAACCTATAGGTTTACTTTCTCCGTAAATTCATATCCGGATATAACCCTGCATGTAAGAGTTCGATGTAAGAGTCCGCATGCCTCAGCGTTGCATCCTTAGATAACTCATACGCTGGTGTTCTATCCGTTGACCTCTCATTTTTCTCTCTCATAAATTAATGAGAAATTATTCCAGACGACAGCTTGAAGGAACAAATAAGGTGTTGCCCTAAGTTTTCGCTTTAATTTCTTTGCCACATTCAAGTTAGCTGACACTAACTGATCAACACAAGGGTCCAATGGGGACAGCGATTCTCATCCTTATGGCGGCTAATTTAAGAGATCTTTAAGGTCGTACCCTAAACGGCTTGGCGTTCATTCAATACGACGAGCGGTGGTGAACGATGTCATGCACTAAGCGCACAATGACCAATTAGGTGGGTCGAGGCCTTACATGATATTGCTACTCAAAATTAATCGTCCTCTATCATTGTCGCTATCTTTCTGTCTCTCTCTCTAAATATATATATATATAACATATTCATATCATATATATGTATTTAAATATGTATTCATTTATGTATATACATATGCATAAATTTATTTTATTTATGTATTTCTAGTCTCGTATAATTTAACTACCCTTCTACAGCTTTTTTTAGAATCATCTGGATCTTTCGCCTGCATGGTTAACTGGAATGAGTCTATTACGGCTTGATGCAACTCAGTGGTTTAGCAATTCAGTGCTCAGTTCTTTGTCTAAGAAGTCAATCGCCTCGGTCTTCCGTTCAATCGGCTTTGCGATAGCCTTGTGGACTGTTGTTTATCCCTCATCATATGCGCTTAGGGTCTCTCGCCAATGAACGCATGCACAGATCTCAAAATTCTAACTGCAGCAAATCATTATGAAAGACACAGAGCTGAAAGTTAAGCTCTGCGAAAAAAAATGATAGGTTAAAAATTTCGTCCGGGCTTGAGACCCGACCCAAACCGACCCACCAGGATATCGACCCGACCCGACCCGCCTGATGTACAGACGTTACTAACCACCGCCGACCCGACCTAATTGACGGGTCGATTTGACCCGTGGATAACTCTGTGATGATGCAATTTCGAAGAAGAAAGTGAGGAAAAAGGAAACGAAGAAAACATTGGGGAAGAGAAAGAAGAAATTTTTAGCCCATCATTTTTCGCAGAGCTAAACTTTCAGCTCTGTGTCTTTCATAATGATTTGCTGCAGTTAGATAAGAAAAAGAAGAATGTGGTAGGACAAGATGAAGAACAGGGCAAAGAGTAAAGAGTGAGGCCAATCTAGCAATCAAATATAGTTTCTGAGATTGAAGGAAATGTATCCTAAGAGAAAGTAGCTTGAGACATACAATAGATAGAAGAGAGGATTGGTAAAGAATCCTCTAAATGAAAAGTACAGCAATAAGAGCAGAGAAGAGAAAGAGAAGAGAGCGTTAGGAAGACGAAAACACGAGATTAAGAGAGAGAAGATGGGTGATGGAGGAGGAGGAGTGGATAGGTTGAGAAGCGAGAAAGAGGCGAGATTGAGGCGAGATTGAGGAGAGATTGACTAGCGATTGAGGAGCGATTGGGGAGAGATTGAGGAGGGATTGAGGAAAGGACGAAGAGAGACTGAGGCTGAGATGCAAATAGATTGAAGAGAGGATGAGGTGAGATTGAGATTTAAGCAGAGAGAAAGCGAGAGAGAGAGAGAGAGAGAGAGAGAGAGAGAAAGAGAAAGAGGGACAGAGAGACAGAGAGAGACAGAGAGAGACACAGGCAGACAGAGACAGAGACAGAGAAAGAGATACAAAGAGAGGAGAGACAGAGAGACAGAGAGAGACAGAGTCTGAACAAGAGTCCGAACAAGAATGAGAAGAAAGAGAAAGAAGTTCGTATAATTCGATTAAGCGAATTTTGTGTTCGGTCACCTAGCGGTCACGGATGAAAAGCTTCAGTAATAAGATTCTGCCATTTAACGAAGTCTATTTGTCACAGAATGACATTCTGCGCAATAGAACACCCTGCCATTTATATACAGTAGGTAGTCTCCTAAGAACAGACAATTTGACGCATTACAGTTTTTATATAACTGCTATAGATTGTTAACGAAATTGGTCAATAGAACATGGTTGCCAACTCCGAAATTAGTTGCTCAAATAGCATCATCGTCATAATCAGCGTAATTATCATCATGTCTACCTCATTCTGACCATTGTCATCGTCATCGTCGTCGTCGTCGTCGTCATCGTCATCGCCAGCACAATCATCATCACCATCACCACAGCATGATTCATCGTTTTCCTATTTCTGTTCCTCTTTTTCATTATCATCTTCACAAGAATCATGTTGTAATCGTCAGTAGATACAGTGCAATGTAGGCGTGATCCATATTTTTATTCAAAACAGAAGTCACAGAACAGTAAATAGGCTCATGTCTTCTTCCCACTTGCTCAGGAATTCGAGTGAAACTGTAATACAGAGTTATATAACTAAAATTGTTGTCAATTACACGTAGCACAAAATTCAGCGCTTTACCACGAACTTCCAAGTAACTCCTCACTCAATGATCACGAATCAAGTTGTAAAGCTGCATGTAGAGCTACAAGCGTAAGCGGGACAATTATAATAGACCAGAAGGACACCAGGACACAATCAACCAATAGAGACTCAGACATTTGTAATCAAAGCATCGCTTATAAGACTGGACTAAATGTAAAAATATATATAAATGAAGACGAACACAGAGAATGTTATGGACACTCTCAGTTGGATATTATCCACGTGTATGTGCACGAGCAATAATTAGAGGAGGAGCAGCAGAAGTAGGAGGAGGAGAAGGAGGAGGACGAGTAGGAGGAGAAGGAGCAGCAGCAGGAGGAGGAGGAGGAGGACTAGCAGCAGGAGTAGGAGGAGGAGGAGTGGGAGGAGGAGGAGCAGCAGCAGCAGGAGTAGTAGTAGGAGGAAGTGGGGGAGGAGAAGCAGGAGGAGGAGGAGGTGGAGCAGGAGCAAGAGCAGGAGCAGGAACAGGAGGGCCAGGAGCAGGAGCAGGAGCAGGAGCAGAAGAAGGCGGCAGAGATTGTCATGCGATCTGTCAGGAACAAAATGAATTAAACAAAAGCGTCTAACTGTAAGCACTGTGATAATTTTGATCGCAGCCAAACTGCAGGTAAGGAGTCAGTTCCACCTCTGTATATACAGGTCCAGAAGTGTCAGATATTACACGGTTACTGATGACTATTATCTGAAACCCTGAAAGTTGCGTGTCATGGTTAGTTCAGAGGCGATGAGTAGTGAAAGTGGATCGTTCAAGACGTTTGGGGCCGTCCACATATTACTTACACAGCGAGGGGTACGGGGGTTTTGAATTTCAGCGATTTTGCGTATGGGTGCTTATGGTGAGGAGGAGTTCCGAAAATATGTACGTGCTCAAATATAACTGCTTAATTATGACGTCCACAATATGGAATATTAAAATCAGAACTGTAAACCCAAACACAGACTATATTTTGCTTTATCAATTTATGTAGCACTAAAACTTTTTTTAAATCTTTTTTTGCAAGTGTTGTTAGTGTTTTTATTTCTTCATAATAGTTTAAAAAAATTGAAACTGTTAAATATGATGCTCAAGATAAATAAATTGCCTGCAATAAAATCAATGTCTTATAGATGTCTTTAGCTATTTAACAATTTTAATTGTGGTAGAGCTCAGATGTACGTACGCATGGGGAGGGGTCGACGAAATGTACGCGGTGTAACAGAGAGAAGGGGGTCCGAAAAATCAATTTTTTGCGTATGTAATATGTGGACGGGCCCTTTCTTGCTTTTGCCACAGGTGGAATAGTCGAAGACTAAGCTGAAATGTTTCGCTATCGACTGACTGAAGGGTCATGAACCCCACAAGATAGCAACGAGAGGTTATACCATCTGTATGTGATGTGGATAAGGTAACAGCGCTGTGAAGTGAATGCGTATACGGTTAATGGAAAGGATGAAGACCAAAACATGGGTCATTAGTGTAGTGGTATAGCGTGCTGAACTGTCAATCGAAAAGTTTTAGGTTCGAATTCCTGCGCTTCTAAAAAAACTCAGCTGCCTCTATGATGAATGCATCGTCGGTCGAAAGATGAGACGGAGAGAGAGAGGACAGGCCGTCCACCCTGATATGCCGAGGCTAAGAAAATGAAGTCATTAACACTACTAGCCAATGGCTGTCAATGGCTAACTTAAGGGACGAGTATTCTTTCACATGAGAGAGTGAGAGAGAGACAACTAGAGAGTAAGAGAGAGAGAGCAAAGGAGAGAAAAAAAATAGAGATAAGGGAGAGAGGGAGATAAATGGAATGAGAGAAGAGAGAGAAAGAAAAGAGAAAGAGAGAGAGAGAGAGAGAGAGACATACAGCGAAAAAGAAAGAGAGAATGATAGAAATGGAGAGAATGAGAAAGATAGAAGGAGTGAAAGAAGGATTGAGAGCGTGAGAGAATGCGTGGGAGAAAAGTGTGAGGGAATGAGAGCGAGTCAAACGGAGAGGAAGAAAGAGAGACACGAAGTGAAAGAGAGACGTGAGAGAAAGAGAGAACGAAAGAGAGAGAGGGGTAGAGAAATAGAGAGAGAAAGAGAGAGAAAGAGAGACAGAGAGACAGAGAGACAGAGAGAGAGAGGGAGAGAGAGAGGGAGAGAGAGATAGAGAGGGAGAGAGAGAGGGAGAGAGAGAGAGCGACGGTCGATCGATTGGAAAAACCAAGACGACGACGGCGAGAAGACAGAAAAGACGAGACAGAAGCAGATTAATGGATCGATGATAAACACAGCAGCACGTTAAAAGCACATTACAGACAGACTCAGATAGACTCAGACAGATACAAGCAGACATAGAGCAGCGAAAGAGACAGAAAGACCATTATTACGTAGTGAGTGAAGGATTGAGGTCAAACTAAGGTTGGAATGAGAGAGGGGGGATAGAGAGACAGACAGAGACAAAGAGACAGAGAGAGACAGAAAGACAGACAGATAGAGAAAGAAAGAGAGACAGAGAGAGAGCCAGACAGAGACAGTTAGAGAGAGACAAACAGACAGAGAGAGAGAGAGAGATGCATTGATCTCTCGTCAAAGCCTCGTGAGTACATGTGTCGTGTACAGTGTGTACCTGTGTAATCAATGTCTTATCGTCTACGCCTGACCCTTCAACAACATGCAGCCTCCCTCTCATCTTCCTTTGCCTCTTCCTACTTTTATTCTTCCTTTGTCTTGTTTTCCTGCGTTTCCTCCTTTTCTGCCAATTCTTCTCTTTCAATTCAACCTCCTCGTCTTCCTCTTATTTATAATTCGATTCATTCTTTTCGTCCTTCTAACTCTCCACCGTCTTAGTCGGCTATCTGTTAGAAGGGGGAAAGACGAACGATGAGGAAACGATAATAATATGCCAGCGGTAGGTATCGTCCTTCTGTGCAGGTTTCTTTACTACCCTCATCCTTCCAGTATGAGCAGGAAAATGCTTTATTAGTCCTAGTGGGGTGTTAAACCCACGACCTCCCAGGTGCTGCCAAAGCTATCGTTTTCTTTGCCTCCAAGGAGTCTAAGACATTTTATATCTATTTGCATCTAACGCCAAATGACAACCATCAACTCCACTCGAGAAGTATTTACTTTTATACAAATGCATTCATTCAGATATTATTTAACAGACTCCAGAAATCAGCACATGGCTGTTGCTTGCGGCTAGGCTAAGGATCCGCTGTGTTCTACTCTCAGCCTCTTTTTAAAGAACATTGAGCAGTGCTTTCAAATGTATTTATGTTAGCTGCACATGTTCCTCGAACTGTTAACCTGGTAAATAGAACCTCTATGGCCGACCCCATTGCAATGAAATCGTACGTTGGTGACTTGTGCTAATCGCTACGAAATTCATGATACATGCCGACATGTCAGCTGCACATCTGACAATTTCAGGAACACGTTTTTCAGAAAACACTGCGCTCCAGTCTAGTGACGTCGCCAGACGTCGAGGCAGTTGACGCTAAGTCTGAATTCTCAAACGTATTCAAGTGATAAAAAGATTCCCAATCGGTTTGATCAATCAGTGGTCAGCATCATTCAAGTGATAGCAAAAACACAGAATATGAACATAACGACAAACCATTACATAGAAGAAACCCTTCAAGTTTCAACATTTGCACATATACAATCAGCTTGCTTAACCAATACGTTAGGGGCGTCAATCCCCCTTGAGTGATGGAGGCAGACCCTCTTTCTCAAGTGTCAGGAAGGCAAGAAGATACCTCCAAGATTAGAAAATATGCCCCTACCTGAAATTGGAGGTATTTGGCTCCGGACCCCCCTATCTGGAAGCTCCTGCAATACGTCGCTGTTTCAGTCCCTTTGTACAAGTATAGTTTAGATAGAAATATGCGACGCATAAGACAGATGTATACATACGAGTCATTTGTTTATTTGTTATCCATCGACGACTCACCATTACTTGATTTATCTGCGTTGGATCACGTTGACCAAAAATCCGTTCAGATTGTCGCATCGTGTGAGCCAATGAACAGCAGCCAATGTCCGACGATACTGCGATGGAAAACCGATGCTTGCAAGCATTGATCTGCGGTCAGTTGTTGAACTGAACGACAGTCGTCGTAGTTCGATAAATCAGGAGTCGACGACGGTCGTTAAGGTTGTACTCCTTCGATCGATCGATCGATGGCGCCCCACCTTCTCCTCCTCTTCCGCCTAGGTGTCGTCGTCGTCCTCGTCCTCGTTTGCCTACCTGCTACCTTCGCCAAACTTCGCCCAAAGAGTATCATCCATCGGATGATGGCGTTGGCAGCAGCCTCCTCCTCCGTAGCCGCCGCAGCAGCAGCCGTGGCCGTGATTTCCCTGAGCAGCAGACAATGGCGTAATTCGCCGTCGCCGATAATCATATTAATAATGGAAAGACTCAGCGGCTTTCGTGCGTCGCTCAACGGAGGCGCGCACAGCCAGCCACACGCTCTGCCAACAGTACCTTAGGACGACAGCAGAGGCAGCAGCGCTACAAGGGGAGGAGGAGGAGGAGAAAGAAGAGGAGGAGGAGAAGGAAGAGAAGGAGGAGGAGAAAGAGGAGGTGGTGACTGATGGGCGAATGTTGGAAGGGTAATGTGGAAAGGCAGGACAACGCACGGATAACTAGACCGTTAGAGGGAAAGCCAGCAAAGCAGACAAGAGAAGGACACGCGGCAGCCAATATTGGCCAAGCAATGATGGTGGTTGGCACTGTGTATGCTTCTGCCTCAGCAGCTGAGGGAGGCTTCGAACGATGACTGGCGCTGAAGCACCAGCAGCAGTATCAACATTGCAGCAGCTTCATCCTTTACAGGCCTTAGCGACCGTTGTTCCAGGCGCCACTAGTAATTATACAAGGGGGTTTCATTGGCCGCGTAACAGGACAGACCTACATCTCAGTGTGTCCGCTCCACTCGTCTCTGCGTTGTCAATGACGACGACAACAGTGGCGAAGACCCATGGCAACCTCTTGAGTCGACCCACGTGACATGCAGCTACCCCACTCATCCTATCCAGTAGCCAACTGAGCTCAATGTCTCACGGGTCAACCATATCTGACCACCCAGCAGCCGATCCCACGTGACCCACCGAGTAATGCTTCATTACATGTAGCCTACGTCTATTGTGCATGCGTTTGGTTTGAAATGTTATGTTTATTTGTTTATTCTTATCTCATGCGCGCAGTTGTGTATGATATAGGCCTACTAAGACTATAGTATTGTATCTATACGGCCTTAAGAGGTGGCAAATAGTTGTGTCGGATATACTAATACTATACGTCATAATACGTGACACAGATTGAAAGATGGGAGGAACCAAGAAATGAGAATTGAATCCTCATCTGCCAGTTAGGGAGGAAGTACGAGAGAAAGGGGGGAGGGAGAGAGGGAGGGAGAGAGAGAAGAGAGAGAGAGAGAGAGAGAGAGAGAGAAGCGAGAGAGAGAGAGAGAGAAAAGAGAGAGAGAGAGAGAGAGAAGCGAGAGAGAGAGAGAGAGAAAAGAGAGAGAGAGAGAGCTTTAGACTAATCCCAAGCATCGTGCTTGATTTTTCACATCACATATCCCAAGATTTCAAAAGCGTCGCGGGAACTAGCATATTCAGACGTCACAGACACTTAGTTCAAAATATAATCGATTCCATTGGATGCAGCAGTACGGATTACACAATTGAGAGGTCAAGACAATGCTCATTGTTGTCGGAACAACGTTTCGTGTTTCAATTAAAGTTTAAATTCCATTTCTCGATTTTTCGTCACGTTTTCCCACATTTTTATTTTAATGTAACTTTATTTATTTACTGTCTGTTGTTGTTTTGTCTAATTTTATTTGTCCCTGATGTGGGCCTACTTTATGTTACTTTCAAGTATTCAGATAATTTGCGTAACTATTAAATGTTTAAAAATTAAATATTAAAGTGGTCACTAATAAAATACTGTTATTTTGTTCTGATTTAAATTAAATAGGCATAGCATACAAGTTTTTATACAGCACAAGATCCAACAACTTCAAATCATTTTCTTTTTCCATTATCCCGTTATTTTATTCAATAGATAACTATATTTTTTGCGTTAAAACAACTGGGTCACTTCTCAGCCAAAAGTTCCATAGCATGAGATCAAGGACTGCGAGGTAGGATTATGGAGAAACTAGTGTTGCAGGGAGTTAGAAGTTCTAGTTGCGAGGGTTTATTTCGTCAGACAGATCAATTTTAATCTTATTCTGAAGTAAACAGGAAGCCAATGTAGCAAACTGAGGAGAATTAAAGAATTTGAACGAGAGAATGCACGCAGAACAATGCTAGGAGCCAGAGAATATTGGAGGCTAACTTGAAGATCTGATATATACATATATATTTAGATACCTGCAAACCCTGATTTGGCATAGTCAAGGCAGACAAGAGACATGGTTTTGGTAAGAGTAGATCTCATATTCATGTAGAGTGCCAAATATGTAAACACTTCAGTGAGAAATGGAATAGTGCAGTCGTTGACGCAAGCCAAATATATTGCGTCAGACCTACAGGTAGGCCAATACGGTGTTATCGCCACGACATTGAAGCAGCACCGTGCATGCGCTGAAGAGAAGCAGTCTTCAGAAATTGCTTTGCCAAACTGGTTCCCTGGTGTCGTAATATTGGACTCGAAAGTCATTGACAATATGCCTGATTAGAGAAGCGAACATCGTGAATAAAGGGGCAAAGAACAGGTCCCAAGAGATAATATTTAGACCGGTACCAATTACTCACTTGCTGAGATCGATTGGCGAGGTATGCAACTAGCCAGTTTATGGCAGCACCAGAGACACCGAAGCTCTAGCTGAGTCTAGATAATAGTAAACGGTGGTCGACAGTGTCGAAAGCAGCACTAAGATCGAGCGAGCCATGCCGAGAGGCACGCCTCTCCCTTGTCAATAGATGAGCAGGTGCTGTTCAGCGTATCACAGGCGAGATTAGTTTCAGTGGAGTGGCTCATGGTGAGCTTAATTGGTAAGAAATGAAACTGGAATGAAGAAATGTGCTTCTTGATTCGTACAAGGAAGAGACTTTCAAGATTCTTTTAAATACTATACTTATTATAGTTTGACAGGCAGTTGATGTATAAATCAGGTTTCTTAAGTATAGGCAAAAGAGAAGATGGCCAGACGCGAAAAACGGAGGGGGAAAACATCGGAGTACTACACAAGAAGTGGTGTCGGTACGAATTCAGTCCATCGGAGAATGGAGAATTTAGAATCCGCTGAGAGATGTGCCATCGGTCCCAATGATTTTGGCCAATATCAACTTGGCTGCAGCAATTAGGGCTCCTACGGAATCATTTATGGGATTATCTGTGATGCAACATTTCTTTGCAAGTAAATAATCCAAGATAAATGCATCGCGAAGATCTACAGTAATCTGTGAAAAGTGCCATGAACTGTCTGTGTAGGTCGGTTCCCAATGGAGTCGTCAATCGTTTTGTTCGTCTATGAGCCACAAGTTCCTCGCCTATACACATCAGAATATCACTGTCCTGTACACAGTGCCCATAAGCCCTCTCTTTTGAACAATATTTCGTAAATAACAATACCCCACGTAGGCCTATACAATGCATGCTTTAGTGGTTACTCGTAGAGGTGGTAAAGAAGGCAAACTATATGGACGATGATCTACGAGCTGTCATAGTGGTGCGTTCTGTCTGACAGTGTCCCTCCATGTCTGTCTGTCTGCATATATAGGTATGTATGTATGTGGGCCTATATATCTGTCTGCATGTCTGTATATATGTCTGCATATCTGTATATCTGTCTATGTGTATGTAATTATGTATGTCTGCTTGTATCTCTTTCTGTTTGTATGTATGTCTGTATATCTGACTGAATGTCTGTACGTCTGTCTATGTTGCATGTAGCAGCGTGTCTCTTATTAATTTCGACCCATAGCGATTCTTATCAGCATCGTTTCTTCCCACTTAGACGTGTCTCGTGGCGTATAAACACTTCCATAGAAGTACCAGTACCAGCGAAAGACTAGTACTGCCCGATAAGTATCACGTCGCTCGATATTGCCGGGCAATAAATTAGCGCCGGTAATTCCGTGAGGCGCAAATTGAAGCAGACCTTGGTCTACACGCGTCACTAAAGAATGGCGTTCGTTTGTACGCCAGATTCAACCGCTGCTGCAGAGGTGTTAAATCAAATCAATTTAATCATGACAGGTGTCAGTTTGCAACCTAGTCTCCAGTTGCACTTGTTGTGTCTGCATAAGAACATCATTGGATAGCTTTATTGTATCATAAATGATTTGCAATTATAATACAGGGCAGAATATTTTTTTATGTTTTTGAGTGAAGAAATGATCAAATGTCGTCATTTACGTCAAAGATTTTTATTTTTATGTATTTAAAGTAGGGTCGAGGCCATATAATACGGCCGCTAGGCGTATAAAAATACATTTACATTAACATTCATATTTTATGATCCAAAGTAAATAAAACAGTCTCTTTAACGAGTCCTAGCCGACCTAGTAGTAGTGAAAGTAGCAGTAGTGGGGAAGCAGTGGGAGGTTAGTAGTAGTACTAGTAGTAGTATTAGGGGTGGAGTAGTAGTAGTAGTAGTAGTAGTAGTAGTAGTAGTAGTAGTAGTAGTAGTAGTAGTAGTAGTAGTAGTAGTAGTAGTAGTAGTAGTAGTAGTAGTAGTAGCAGTAGTCGTTATAATAATAATAATAAAAATATAAAAAATTATTAAAAGAAATATTAAGAAAAATAAGAAAATAATAATAATTAAGATATTCATTGTCATAATATTTATAATAGCCTAATAATAATAATAATAATAATAATAACAATAATAATAATAATAATAATAATAATAATAATAATAATAATAATAATAATAATAATGAAGAGACACTGGAACTTCTATGCCAAAAACATCCTGCCCCGCCGCGTGACCGCCCAGCCATCCTTCGATCGACCTCAAGCGCACCCTTCCAGGCGACAGAGCTGGAGATTCGCACAATGATGCGCTCTTTCCCGATGGGGTCGTCCGGCGGCCCTGATGGGCTGCGCCCCCAACACGTGGCGGAACTGATTGGAGATCCAGACGCGGGACCTGGGCTGCTGAGAGCGACGACTGCTCTTATCAATCTACTACTGACCGGCATCTGCCCTCAAGAGGTACGGCCCATCTTATTCGGAGGTACTCTTTTCGCCCTCCGTAAAAGCTGTGGTGGTCTAAGACCAATAGCCATTGGATACGTGTGGCGTCGACTCGCATCTAAATGCGCCAACGCATACGCCGTCCCACGTGTCACGCCGTACCTAACCCCTAAACAACTGGGAGTTGGCGTTCCCGGAGGCTGCGAGGCGGCAACCCACGCCGCTAGACGATTCCTGACCAGCATGGACACGAATTCAATAATGGTGAAGCTTGACATCTCGAACGCTTTCAATAGCTTGCACCGAGATTTCATGCTCGCATCAGTGGACGAACTCATTCCTGATTTATCCGCATATTGCCATCTTGCCTATGCCGAGGCGACAGCTCTGAAATTCGGGAGATTCACGATACAATCGCAAGAAGATTCGCAACAGGACGATCCCTTGGGACCTCTCCATTTCTGCCTACCGCTACAGCCTATCCTTAACCACCTGCTTTCACCATTGGCCTTTGGATACCTCGACGACCTCACCTTGGGCGGAGATCCTAAGGTGGTGGAGGCGGATGTTAACTCGATCGAAGAGGGATGTCTGCAACTAGGCCTCACGCTCAACCGCAAAAAATGCGAACTCATATCTTCCGACGCCCATATCAACGACGTTAGTCAAGGCTTCCTAGGACAGTTCGCCCGAGTCAATGCATCATCGGCCGTGCTCCTAGGGGCTCCGCTTTCCACGACGGATGCACTGCTTTCAGCCATCGATACCTGTGTGGCCGACCTCGGAATTGCCCTCAACAGGTTGCAACTAATCGCTAGACAAGACGCTCTACTGATCCTTAGACATTCGATCGGCTCGCCTAAACTCATGCATTTATTGAGATGCACCCCTTGCCACGACCACCCGCGTCTATGGGCTTACGACGATCTACTGCGAGGAGGGATCGAGCGAATCTTCAACATTTCGATGACCGATGACCAATGGAGTCAGGCCACTCTCCCGATCAGGATGGGAGGACTGGGAATTAGGAGGGCGTCCTCGCTGGCACTTCTCGCCTTTTTGGCTTCAGCCGCGGGCACTCTCCAGATCCAGTCCCTCATCTTAGAATCAGCAGCGGTGAAATCGGACTCAGCATGCGACTCGGCGATGTCTACCTGGCTTCAACTTACCGAAGCTTCTGTCCCGACGACGCCAGGCCATAAACAAGCCCACTTTGACAGACCGCTGTTAAACGCGGTTCTGTCTGCACTAGAAGAAAAGCTACAGGATCCCTACGACCAGGCGAGACTAAGGGCCTTGCAGTCACCACACGCCTCGGACTGGCTATACGCTCTCCCGCTCGTTTCTCGCGATCTCAGACTGGAGGACGATACCGTGAGGGTGGCGGTCGGCCTACGTTTAGGGGTGGCCATCTGTGAGCCGCACACCTGCGCATGCGGCGCCTTCGTCTCAGCCAGAGGCGCACATGGCCTGTCCTGTTCATTGGGTTTTGGCCGTCAAGCAAGACACTGTAATATCAACGACCTAATCCATCGCAGCCTCAACAGAGCCGGTATTCCAGCAGTCAAGGAACCGTCAGGTCTTTCCAGATTAGATGGAAAGAGACCGGACGGGCAGACCTTGATACCGTGGAGTGGGGGGCGGACCTTACTTTGGGACGCAACTGTGGTGGACACAGTGGCCGCTTCCTATATCCCCGAAACAGCTTCCACAGCTGGAGGAGCGGCGGAGATAGCAGCCACAAGGCAACACACAAAATATTCTGAGCTAGAGAAGAAATACACTTTGTTCCAATCGCTATAGAAACCTTCGGTCCCGTCAATAGTGAGGGCCTCGCCTTTCTGTCTGAGACTGGACGCCGACTTTTGACAACTACCGGTGACACCCGAGAGACAAACTTCCTTTTCCAGAACTTGTCGGCATTGATCCAACGTTTCAATGCGGTGGCTTTTCAGGGCACCATGTCAAGATTACAGTCCACTGACAAGCGGCGACCCAGATAGCATGATGACAGATCCGTTGGCAATGCCAATGACGAATAATAATAATAATAATAATAATAATAATAATAATAATAATAATAATAATAATAATAATAATAACTAGACTACAAAAGCTTTACTTAGAGCATATAATTGTGAAATATTTTGATTTGACCCTATATAAGCTTAGACATGACATAGTGATTATTTAATAATAATAATAATAATAATAATACAAATTTAAATAATTTATTTTAAAAAAAATAAAAATAAAAATAATAATCATAATATTGTTCTTTTAACCGTGGCGGGGTCGGGAGCGCTCCTGAGTAGTCGCCTTGAAGGGGTGCTTTATAACTATTCTCAATAAATGAATGAGTGAATGAATTACAATGATGATGACTAGGAACTAGATCAGTGACGTCACACAGTCACTAGGAATACATAATTATATACTTGATAGGCAGTGACCTAAACTGTAATAAATATTGACTACAATAAACGAATATGACGTAAGAAAGAAAGCGTCATTAAAATAAATAAACATGCAACTATAAGTTAAAAACAGCTCAGGGATCAATTTTGTGTTTTATTTGCATAACTTCATCTAGGCAAAGGGGTGAGTTAAATGTCGAACTGATGATAACTTCTTTTTACAATTTTTCTATCACTTGACGCGTTCATTGATGCATTCTGTCATTAGCAGTGGTGTCAGGCCTGGCCTTGGACAGTTTTGCGCTACAGGCAATGACAAAAAATGCCGCCTCTGATCGCTTGTTTTGTTTAACTTATTTTCTCAGAAAGAAACATGTTCCCTTGAATGCTGATAATACAAAATCAAAAATGTCCTTAGTTTAATTTGCTTTAAAAACAACAAGAATTATAACAAATTTTACAATAGGCCTGATTGAAACACAAATTGGAATATGCAAGGCAGAAGGGCAAGTGTGCAGGTAGTGCAGCAACACTAGCGTAATTTAAGTTTATAAAGTCTACAGATGTTTAAGGATCAAATCATTCAACTGATCCATTTATAAATATATACGATATCCAACCTCCAGAATCAAATAGTGTTTCAGGGTTTTTTAATTTCATCTAGAAAACTTTTCTCGCTTATGCAGAAGCATTCTCACAAATAATTATTACCGTCGCTTCAGCAATCTTTCTTTCGATACAAATTGTAGCAAAACCCACTGTAAATTAAAAAAATATGCCGAAGCATAGGAACAACATACTATCCAGTAGTCCACTGTCCCAGACTAGGCCTAAAGGTTATTTTCCCAAAAGTAGGGAGGAGACGCACATATAAAAGTGGTATGAAAAATTTGAGACGAGTGCACGCTGTTACTGTATATAGGCCCCTACACAGGGCCGTACCAAGCTATAATTGCGCCCTGTGCCTATAGCATTAGAGCCTTATCTGGCGCTCCCACATTTTTCAAGAAAAAATGAATTCATGGAATAATTAAACTTATTCTATCCTGAAATTTGCGCCCCTTCTATATTTGCGCCCTGTGCCACGGCACCGCTGGCACCGCCCTCGGTACGACCCTGCCCCTACATATGCCTACCCGTCGCCTACCCTCGTGCACTCAACTTTAAAGCTGAGTGCACGGTATAGAGCGGTCATTCTGACATAAAAAAGACAAGATAGGCCTACATGTATGATCAATTGTGAAGTCGGAGCTGAGAAGAAATGTCTCTCCTGTGCAACACTCATCTAAGCATAAATATTATGTCTATCTCATCATATAAACCTAGACAAACAATATTATTTCAGTGCGAAAAACCACTCTTAAAAGATAAGTCTTAAGAGATATATGGCAGAAACTTTCTGCCAGATATATATATATATATCTTCAAGCCTGAAGGAGATATATATATATATAGATGACAGAAACTGCGTTGACCCCCAGATATGATCTCGGCACGAGTTTTAGCAGGAGGGTTATTCAAAGGACCAATAGATGCGTGGGCTCGATGCTGCTGCGGTATAGGCCCACGTCTAGGTATATTCTAAAATAACGTCCAGGTCAAAGACATAATTATCATTAGGAGAAATGAAACTGATGAAACCGCTTGCAAGTAAGGCGTGATCAAGTTTAGGCAATTGCTGGCGAGTACCGACCAAGTCAGATCAATTGAGTCTTAGAAGCGAGAAGAGTTAAGCCAAAGACGATATGAGGACATCCAGCCGTTGATATTAGCAGAGATAGATAGATAGATAGATAGATAGATAGATAGACAGATAGACAGATAGACAGATAGACAGATAGACAGATAGACAGATAGACAGATAGACAGATAGACAGATAGACAGATAGACAGATAGACAGATAGACAGATAGATAGATAGATAGATAGATAGATAGATAGATAGATAGATAGATAGATAGATAGATAGATAGATAGATAGATAGACAGATAGATAGATAGATAGATAGATAGATAGATAGATAGATAGATAGATAGATAGATAGATAGATAGACAGACAGACAGACAGACAGACAGACAGAGATTCTATAGATTGAGAACGAGACAGCTGGTGGGAGGAAGAATCACGAAGGAAGGCCTGAGATTCCTCAGCATAGGGGTCTGTGACCAGAGGTCAGGTGTTTAGCATAACGAAGAGAAAATTCAGCTGGAAACACGAAGAGAAAATTCAGCTGGAAACACGAAGAGAAAATTCAGCTGGAAACACGAGGAGGAAATTCAGCTGGAAACATGAAATACAGAAGTAACCCAAATTGGGTGCACTTCTGAAGAGACCCCGAATTTAATTATCAAATTTTGGGAACGATCAGTGAGGGAAGAACGAAAAAGAGAAGAGAACCATGCCACTAAGACCAAGAGAACTTAAAGACGACGTTGTAGAACAAATCGTGGCTTACCATGTCGGATGCTAAAGATGCATCAATAGTTGCTGAAAGAATAGCATAAGATTAATTCAGAGCAGGATTAATACAATGTAAGTCAGAGGGAAACTGGGAAAGATGGACAGCTTCAGTTGAGTGTCAAGAAGCGCTAAAACCATCAATAGCATAAGCAAGATCTCCTAACTGAATATAAGAATTGGCGGATGCTCGATATAAGGAAGAAGTCGCAGGGAGAAAAGTCGATCTATAGTTTTTGGTAGAAAGAAAGGATAGGTGATAGTGTATGCGATCATGACAGGATCCAGCTGTGAACTTCTTGAGAGCAAGGAAAAACATTAGCATGTATCTGGGAAGCTGTAAGGAAACCTTCGGGTAGAGATCTATTAAACGGGTAGAGCACGAATCGAATAATGCCGTCCAGTGCATCACTTCTACGATAATAAATGATGAGGGGTTGAGCTAGCGAGATTTTACATTTGAAAACGTGAGAAGACGCGTTATCTACAGTAAAATAAATGATAAAGCTATACATTTACTCTGGACAAATCGTTCAAATCGCTAATCTCCAACTTACTGGAGGAAGTGAATGCGCAAGCTCAAAAGTGCAATCTCTTATGACATCTGCCGATACTAATGTGCGTGTATATATATGCATATATATATATGATATATATATATGCAGCTCTTGCTCCTCGGATACAATGCATGGTAATGTAGAATGCGTAATAATGCATTATTTACTGTACAGAAATAAGATGTTGTTATTCTGTTTTGCTGTCTTTAGTGACTGGAGCAACATCCAGGCACTTCACTTGAAGTTGCTTCTTCTGCTGCTGATTCTTCTTCCGTATAGATCGTCGATTCCCTTCTCCTGTCTGTACGTGTCTGGCAAGATGGGGGGACAGCCTTTAGAAGCCGGCGAATTGATTGAGCAGTTGATCTGGCTTTTCATAGCTCTGGCTCTTCTTCCATTGATATTCCGCATTTTATTATGCTGCGTCCAGCAGTCGATGCCTCTGATCGAGACCTTTATCGACCTCGTCCTCATGACCCTCTTCTTCACCACCGTATTCGTCGTGTTCCGAGCCATGGTCATCGCCCTTGCCGGTATTCTCCAGGACTCTGGCGCTAATCGTTCAGGTAAAACGATCACCTTTCTGTCATCGATCCAGAACCCTACGACACCACTTTCAGTTAATATGTTTAAACAACTGACAGTTATATATATATATATATATGTGTGTGTGTGTATGCGCGCGTGCTCGTGTGTGCGTGTGTATGAAACTTTGAAATTTTTTAGAACCTTTTATTCAGTACGGTGTATACATTTGACGTCGGAAGGCGTTCGCGTGAGCAAAAAGACCATGCAGCGTCGCTTGAACATCTGGAGATAGTCAATAGTAATAATTATTCAAATGAAGGTCACATTAAAAATGCCTTAGTTATCATAATTTTATTAAACATTCGTCGACTGATGATGCTAAGAATAATCTTTGCCGTAGCTATGACAATATTTCATTGTTAGCGAATTGAGCGACCGTCACTGGCTATACATGCAATGTAGAGGTAACATAAGGTAGGCAAGTTGTGCTAAGGTAGGGTATGATAAGTCAGCGATGCGTAATCAGTAATCAGTAGTATATCACCTTCGAAGTAACATGTAGGGCCTACTCTAAGGTGTTCCTCATTAGTTCAATGACAATATAGGACTAGACAAGTTATACGGAGGTGTCTCTTTAATTTTGAATTTTTCTGTAACAACAGGGAGATGGTGACCGCTGGAGATCCTTCAGCAACCAATCGATCGATTGATAATTATCGTTGAGAGATAGTTTACGGCAGCAGCCGAACTACAACGGAAATGGAAATAATATCAAAGACAATGGAAATTCTATCACTCTCCGACCAAACAACAGAAAAAATTGAAATGAGCTGTTTCAAAAATAAACCAAATGAAAAAGAGAATTTACTAGAGTGGAAAACATTTAGAAATAAAGTTAGGCCTAACTACAACTTGCGCTATCTAAGATGCAATAATGTCGTCCCTAATTTCCAGCATTAGTTGAATTACCCAAGAGAGTCTCTTCTGAGATTCTTGTCATATTTTGCATATTGACCAACTATTGTTTCTGTGCACAAACAGTAGGCCTACATATACATATAGGCCTGTGTCTGAACATTTACATAGCGCCTGTAGTAGGGTAAATATGCTGAAACTCGTCAATCTAGGCTATTACCAAATACGAGTTATGATGAAAGTTTTCTTTAGGTCGGCCGATTTGTGTGGGTAAAATGCCAACAATTAGTCGCGCAATGGTCCCGTGTGGGCCTATACGCCAATCTGTATTCTAAGTTGGTCAAAGTATCTGCTATGTTTCTGTAGAATGCATGCCAGTCAGAGAAATTGTTTTAATGTAAGCAACGATTGAGTAGAAACAATTATTTAGCATTTATTTATTTAGCATTTATGACTTACAAAATATTTCGTCACACTACTGTTCTAAATAACATGCTCTTAAAAATGTCAGAAGAACGTGTCCGTTGATTCATTGTAGATCTATAATTAGATGACTAATTGTCGCTTGTGTTCGCAAGTAAGAACAATCTGGAGACAGACAGCCAGACAGACAGACGGACGGAGACAAAGACGGACAGAGTCGGAGACTCGGAGTCGTATAGGTCTACTGAAGTTTCGAACTACATAGGCCTACATGTAGGTTCACGTTAACGTTCTCGCTCAACATAGGCCCTACAAATTCTGATCTGCTTAGTCTGATGCGAAATGATCGATCTCCTTCGCACTTCTTGTCATCGATCGTAATTGTAATTTCCAAACGTCTAAAGCGCCACTTGAAAACCAAGCGCAGAGCACCAGACTATTCACGAGCGCTGCATCAAATTAGATCTAGTGGTTGTCCAAAGGATAGTCCGTGGGAGGTCAGAGTTCGGCTTCCAGAAGGTCAACTGAGTAGCTGTGACGGTCAATCACGAACTGCAGTCTACCGCTCTCCTATAGCTGCTGTCCCGCAAAGGTATACACTCTGCCGGGGTCGCGTATAAAATGCTGGCCAATACATATGGTCGTCCTAACCATCGTAAATTACGTCAGGCAGACTTGGTCTCTTGAGAAAGTGAGCACTAAGCACTCTTGATTCGCGTGGCATATGCTGACTGTCTTTGAATGTACGCAGGGATATGCGCTTTATAAAACATCTAAGTTTTCAGTCAAGACAATCCCCAGAGTCACGCTCTCTCACACTCCGCTGCATTGTCCGCGGCCAGTTCTTCTTTTTAGTGACTGTTGCCAACATGTTAGTATCGTCAGCGTACTATATAACCATGTGGTTACGGGATAGCTTTTAAGTTTCTAAACGGCCGTGAGGAAGTTCAAAGGACCCAGACCAGAGATCTGAGCAATGTCGGCGTTGATGTTAGCGGCATGACAGACCGCGACTAGTGACATTTTGTTCTGAAACTGCGGTCTGTCAGAATTTAGAAAGGTCACAATCCAGCTATGCACACAGCCCGAAATAGGCAGCTCAGGTAGTTGGGCAGCCAGACAGGCCTACGTGGGCCCGATCAGATCCAGAACGAGTCCTGGCCACAGGTCCTATACAATCGGATGCGACTCTGCCTTCTGTGATAGTGACTCCACCGACACTTATACAAACAGTCAAAACTGCTATTGTCAGGGCAGTCACCAAAGCTCAAAAACGACACCACAATGTCATGACCCCTGCAAGTCCTCGATCTTCCACGAATCAATTCACTGCCTAAAAGTCCATTTTGTGTATTTGTTACATCGTCCGTTTATTAGGTCAGTAAAATTTGGGAAGGAGACATGGAAATTATTCAAAACTGGACTGAGTATGTGTTCAATAATTCTGACTAGGCCTAATAGGCCTATACTGAGTCGGTGTTCAATGCAAAATTATTGATGTCAGCAAATAATGCAATAAATGAATTGCGATTTTTGTGATCAATCAAAATATACAAATCATTTGCAATGTAACGTAGATTTTCTTATAATCATCAAAAAAGTAATTACAACCTTAAAAATACTTGTAGGCCTAACTATCATAGCAGAACGAAGAAAAATGGAGAAAGTGTAGGCTTAATTATTACAATCTTATGCATTCCTCAAGATGAAAAGCTCTTGGGTAAATTTTTAATAAATTTACGCATTTTTCTGTTTGTTGTGGTGATGTGATGAGATGTCACATTTCGTCGACGACCCCCTCGTCACACATCGTCACAAATGTCTGACCCATCCCCCTAGGCGCGTGACGTCATTTATATGGACGGTCCTTATAGGCTGTTATGCACGCTAGATTGCCGTGAAGCAGACGAGAATCAGAAACCTAGTGACCTAGGCCTACGTACGTTAGAGAACACATGCGTTTCCTAACCCAGACAGCCACGACTCGCAGGGCCCAGTGTCTGCCGATTATTATTCCCCACATCGGCCCTTCTCGGGTTGTCAACACGATTTTTGCATCGATTTGCTCATCTAGGCGGTAGAGGGCCGACGTTATGCCCTAAGCGGTGCCCAGGGCGCGCCCCTAGAGGAAACTGGCTGACCCTTTGTGAATCAGCGCAGACAAGAACAATGCAACCAGCGCGTCGGTATGATATAGGGCCACTAGCGGGAATTCATTCCCCGCTGTAGGCGCGATGAAGGTATATCTGTCTTTAACCATTGCTGTGCCTACAGTTTGCCCACACATGCCACTGCACGCCCTATGAATGTGGAGCGTTGGCCCGCTAGTGGAAAATCATCGCCCGCTGTGGGCGCGATGGAGGCATATGTCTTTACAACGGCTATGCCTACAATATTCCCCTATAGGCCCAACGAGTGAGGAGCGTCGGCGTAATTGGGGTCGCTCTAGTGTCAAGTCATCGGCCGCTGTGGGCGCTATGCAGAACTATCGGTATCAAACCTTCACTTTGCCTACAGTATGTCCACACAATCCCACTGTGGGCTCTACGAATAAAGAGCGTCGGCGTTGATACTAGTGGAAAATTACCACCAACTGTAAATCTGGTTGAACATGATTGTCAGGTCAATTCCTGTGTAGTTGGCATTTCTGATCTCAGAAGTATATAATATCACCCATACTGCACACTTATGAGATTGGAATGAATAACATAGCTAATGCATGAAATAGAAAAAAACTAAGCAAGTTTGTTTGATAACAATTTTTAATGAAGATCGCACCATTCATTGTATCACAAATAGAAAAAAATGGCAACATCCAACTATACCACTAAAATACAAAGTCCAAGTATGTCACCATTAGAACTTCTGAAATATCTAAACAATTACAACAGTCAATATTCAGAAATACTTTTCACACACAACATGAAAGTTTTGATTGTATATATATATATATATATATATATATATTCCTGTATAGTTGGCTTATTTCCCTTTACACCTTCTTTTTCTCATAGTTAAAAACTGTAATTGGCTAAGCGACAGGCACAATTTTTCCTAACAAGGTTTAGTACACACTTCTACAGACTTCTGTTACACTTAAATTTTTACAGCATCCAGAAATATCAGCTTAAGAAGAAAATTGTCTGTGCTCTATTGTTAGCAGTAGCTACGAAATGCTCATATCAAAGTGCAACGGAAGTTTCTTGATACAATGCTATACAGACTACAAGATCATGATCACAAAATATGAATTATGATGATGAAGTAAAATCATTATCCAAAAATCATGATGACAACATTTATAGTCACAATAAAAGTAAGGAAACAGCAGCTCTGTACAAACGGCATTTATGATACATCACATCTGAACAAGCAACATATTACAATACACCCTAGCATGTAGAAGATCCAACAATTGCAAGTGGACCTGGTGTAAGCAGTGATTTTTGTCCAGATGACTCTGATAAACAGAAATAGGTATTCCAGGTATAAAATCATAACTTTTTTCTACATAAATATTTAAGGAACTTTGCATCAGCCATGTTTTGAGTCCTATACATTTCAGCAACGATATCTCACCAGCTTGAACCATTGAGCTACAAACTAAAATATAACTGTAAATCGCCTAATAAGTTGGTTGCCGACAAACGCATTGCGTCATGACCGTGTTACCCTCCATTCTCCTGGCTTGGGAGTGGTCCTGTCAGAATACAAACCATTCACATATGCCTAAAAAGAAAATGAATTGATATGCATCAGCTTGTACATACATATACAGAGCGCACGCATTTGTCTTAGACATGTGTATTTCATTATTCACACTTGGGTCGAATGTGGACTCCCTTGCACAAGAAGCTTCAGGCAAAAGCCGACCTTTGAAGATTTCCAGCTACACAAAAATTAAGTCAACCTTCTCGATAAGCAGAGGCAAATGACCGAACAGTTCAAGCTGCAAAATTGTTACAGGACTGCTGCTCCATTACAAGCGAAGAACAGAAACAGTATCTGCTGCTAGTTGTCTCAAGCCAGAGTTAAGTACACAGAAGCCACAGTACTTGGTTGATACTGCATCGTTACGATTTCAGTGACAAGTTGCCTGTTGGTGATGATATTCCGAATAGGACAACTAAATGGGAGGTAAAACAGATGAAATATTTGTGGTAAAGGCCGATAAATCACATCGTTCATAGTGACAGTCAATACGTATAACTAATATGCATACGGGACTTTGCAAATGTAACAAAATGACATTCAATGTTATTTCTACATGCTTGATATAATTCATTCAGCAAATAAATTACAAGCTCATGTACTTGAATTACGCTTATGCATTGGTCTAGATCAGTGATTCTCAACCTTTTTCGACTTAGGGCTGCTTTTATTTAGTTGAGGACAAGACGGGCCATAAGGTCAAAAATGATTATTTTCAATTACAGATTTTTTTAGAATGGAATCAAATGACACATGGATAAATCCATTTTTCATTAGTGTTATTCAGTACTTTTTGAGAAAAAAATCTGCTGATATGCAGCCAGAACGCAATTGCATTGTTGAAAAAAATTACATCAAAATTAGCTACCAAATCAAATCAATTTCATAGGACAAAATGATCACAATCACCAATAAATTTTATAATGTGAAAAATTTAAATTGTAAAGTGTCAAATCAAATTACAGAGTTTTTGCAAAACTACTAGTTTAATATCAGTAATTTAAAAAAGGTGCCAGAACGTCATATTGGCACGTTTCACAAAAAAGCACTGGTAATATTTATTTTAAGTTTAATCACTCAATACTGTAAAAATCATTAATATGCGATTTATGTTGCTGAATATTGTTAGCAAGTTTTTCAATGTTCAGTTGAAGATTAGTTGTAGCCAGAATCATTAGTCCATTATCATTGAGCCGTGAACTGTTGCTGAACGATAGAGCCTCGTTCCTCCTCGTTGGAGTCACTACCATGCTGATTGGACATGTGGAAACAATCAACAACTTCCGAGCATCGTCATAATGACAACATTTTGTAATGTCGCTTTTCTTTCTACCTCTCTAGCCATTGCCTGTAGAAGCCACGATTTAAATTTTTCTTCGACTCCTTGTTGTTTGCCGAGGCAGTTGGCTCATTGATGCGAGAACGGAACCTGCAGCAGTAATAACAAAAGCACATATATTAAAAATGGGTCACACAAAACGCACAATTAACATCCCATAGGAAAAAAGACATTTACAACTCACGAGTGGGTAATGGTTGTACTCGAAAACACAGCTTGGCCCGGCAGTTACATATCTGCATATATGTATCTCAATGCAGCATTGCATAGGTAACCAAAGCCGCCAGTCCCACAAGTATTAAGATACATGATCATTCTTCCATATCCCATAAATCAGCCTAATTTAAAAAAGAATGAAGCTGATTAACTTGAGAGCCTGCATAAATGGCACTGCCATATTCTAGATGAAACAATGCATTAACATAGAAGCAGCTTTAGCACACAGCAACTGGCACATATTATAGATCTGGCACAGATGATAAATGCAGATTCAACATGCTGTCCTCGCTGGCTCAGAGAAGATTAATACTTGGTTGCGTGTAAAACTCAAATCATGCACCAAAGAGGCGAGGCATTTGGGAAATGGCAAGGTTATCTCTTGGAGATGAAAATTATTAGCAACCCAGACCAGTTGAGCCAGAGGCATTAAAATGACATCCATGGATGTACAAAGGACCATTGATGCCTCAATCAATTTCTCACCAAAGGAGATGGCCACTAAAAAAACGCCTTGAAATTAAACATATGCGCATGCATTTTGTCAACATACTGGAAGCGACACAAAGAAAAGAAAATAGAACATTATAATATGAATATAGAACATCAGACTTTGACAACCAGTAACGAAGTCATGGAATTCAAGTTTTAACCCCAACGTGCAGGAGAGTGAATGATCAGTCCTCACCAACTTATCTTGCTCAGAATTTAAATTGCAAGGTATGTCATTGTACTTAGATTGCAGAGTGCTTGCGGTACAGACATAAGCGCACCTTAGCGAGCATTTAAATAGCCAGCATCAGAGTCAACAGTTCAGCATGTCAACCATCGAGCTTTCCGGTCTCTATTCACAATCACTATGTAACAAACTTCAGCAAGTTCTTTATTCACAATTGCACAGTGCCACCTATGTTCTGTCGTACGGCCTTGTGTGCAGTTGCTAACTTTGGAATGAAGGCATTTGGAACCCATTTATATATCATACAAACCATTAACATGCAAAGAGTAACACGGCTGCATGCACCCTGAACATAGCCTTAGTGAGTCATTTATCAATATTATTATTATTATTATTACTAACTGGTAAAGTGCTGGTGTCAAATCCACAACAAGAAACAACTGATGGTACACAAAAACTAAGTCGCAATCAGGTTAATATTCAGAATGCGACTGGCACTGAGACCGAGACAGTCTCAGGTAGAAAACAATTTGAACATACCAAAATGACAGGTGAATGAGAGCAATGAACAGACAAAGGTAAGTTGATGACTTTGATAAAAGGTGATAAAACTGCTCAAGGTAAAAGGACTGACTTTGATTGCTGTGAATGGCTACAATTCAATTTCCTACACCTTGAGCCCCAAATTGAGACATATTCTTTGTTGAGCAAGAAGCCAAGGCAACAATTTTGTACTCATACATGATCAAAAACATATTGACATGTCCACAATGAGTTCATACTTATATCCAAAAGAAATTAAGCACAAAAAACATCCATCTTGGTTCCGCACAGTGCGCACACATCAACAATATTGCCCGCTAAGCCTCTGACCTCATCACAGAGTCAATCAAGAAACAAACATTGGATTTAGAATTGCTACAAAATAAGATAACAACAAATGGGTCTTCAATGGTGATTGCTTTACACATAAAATTGACCAAAAGAACAATTTAAGAATCTGAATAATGGCAAACCATCAATGTTAATCTGTAAATAGACCACATGGATTAAACTCAAGTCCGTATTCGTAAGCACCAATTGCAGGTCACGTACAACACCAACATGAAACCATTCACCAGAACCGATAGTTTTAACCGGATAAGTGCAGGGTGACTGCAACAGATTCTAAACATCTCATGGCAGATCAGAATAAGACATCTGACTGATGAAAGTCACTACAAAAGACCTCTCTCCCCATCATTCACATCTGTGACACTTTGCAGTGCATTGATTCCTGCTTGCTGTACATCACAACTACCTCCTTTCGTCCACAAGACTTTCTTCTAGATTATCGTCCAAACTGTACCAGAGCCTACTGAGAGGAACTATGGCTCACGAATTTTGTTGCCGCCCCTGATACTGGTGACAAAGGCACGAACAAGGATTACAGCAGTATCATGGGAGAGGGAAAGCAGAATAACACGCAACTGATGAAACTGATAATAATAGCTTCGCCTAACCGAAGTAACGGGCTGCGAAAGACTGAGCTCTGGATCAATCATCACAACAAGGTCACAAACAGTAAGTGAAAAAGTAAAGGGAAGGTTTCAGCCAACCAGCACAGGTCATATGTGAATGAACTTTATGACTTACTCAAATCTGTGATTTGCACAGAGCATTCTTCTGACAACCAATAACAGCACTAGGCAAATGTAGAGGACATTCCCAGCACATCATGAAGGGCAATAAAATGTTACATTGCATTTTATTACAATACATTGGAGCCAAAACATATTTAATTATCCCAACTATGCTCAGCAGCTGGTTACCGAACCAAAATTACACCTTAATGGCGATAAAAAGGTACCCTGGCAGGGATATAAAAGCTAAAATATGCACCATTTCTGATGACGGCGAATATTCATCTATCAAACTCTTCTGCTGCAACCAGAGTTGTCCTCGCCTCTTGAAATAAAAACACAACATGTTGCAAAGCACAGGCAATCATAGCAATTAAGGAATTAGACACTTATCAAAGCTCTGAAACTTAACTTAAAATCTAAATTGGCCGAAAGCACAAATGTGACGAGCTATTTTAATGATAAGCGGAAAGTCGGCTAGACGAAAAAGTTTTCCTCTCAAATGATCTCGACATACAGTGTGTTGGTGCGCACTAGGTACTTCATTTACTTAAAGTTGTATTTGTTGTCAATAAAAAAGTCTGGTTAAAGACTTGACGTTCAGTCGTTTGCATTTCTCGCAGTTAATGGTATTATTGTTGGCCTCAAGTAAGGCTCGAAGTAAGCCTCACTAGAGTGAATCTGCGCCAACAATGGTTGTATTATCGTTTTCAACAGCAACGTTTTACTTTTCAACGTTCTAGTTGTGTAGCATTCGGGGACAGCCACATTGTTTACCTTACACGAATGTATTGTTCGCTAATACCGCCAAACAATAAACTGAGTAGACTGCAATAAACTCATTGAACAAAGTTTTGCGACGAATGCCAAACATGGATGATAGGAGATAAATAAAATATAAGAAACTTACGGCTGTCAAAATGAATACGAATAATTATACGGCCATTGAAATTTGGATGTTTCGCGCGCAGCAACGAACTCATTGGTTCTGATCTAATTTTACCTTCCACCAGGCAGCCAAGGACCAATATACGACTTCTGCAGCGGAAGTAAGTAAGTACGTACGTGAACCTGTTTTATACATATCGCAAGCCAACGTTCAGTACTTTTTTCACACACAAAATAATTGAACGAAGAATGTCAATAGAAAAATAATTTGTGGCTCACATGTCAGACACCCTTGTCATCTTTTTGAATGGCATTCTCAGGATAGCCTTGGTTGGGTCTCCATATAGAGTTCGCAAGTCCATTAATCCGATGTGGTTTATTATACCCGAATGCTATACAAATGACTATTCCCATTGCGTACTTTCTCATTGCGTTCTCACAGCTCCGAATACGTCCGCTTTTAATTCCTGATTGTGATTTCTTTTGTGATTGTACAGTCTTTGATTGTAAATGTATGATAGCCCCGTAATGCGCTTACAAGCGGTTCAATATAGTGAATGTCTACTTACTTACTTTTTGCCAGGTAATTTTATAATTACATTAGTAAGTGAGTAAGTAAGTAAGTAAGTAAGTAAGTGAGTGGGTGAGTGGGTGAGTGGGTGAGTGCGTGAGTGAGTGAGTGAGTGAGTGAGTGAGTGAGTGAGTGAGTGAGTGAGTGAGTGAGTGAGTGAGTGAGTGAGTGAGTGAGTGAGTGAGTGAGTGAGTGAGTGAGTGAGTGAGTGAGTGAGTGAGTGAGTGAGTGAGTGAGTGAGTGAGTGAGTGAGTGAGTGAGTGAGTGAGTGAGTGAGTGAGTGAGTGAGTGAGTGAGTGAGTGAGTGAGTGAGTGAGTGAGTGAGTGAGTGAGTGAGTGAGTGAGTGAGTGAGTGAGTGAGTGAGTGAGTGAGTGAGTGAGTGAGTGAGTGAGTGAGTGAGTGAGTGAGTGAGTGAGTGAGTGAGTGAGTGAGTGAGTGAGTGAGTGAGTGAGTGAGTGAGTGAGTGAGTGAGTGAGTGAGTGAGTGAGTGAGTGAGTGAGTGAGTGAGTGAGTGAGTGAGTGAGTGAGTGAGTGAGTGAGTGAGTGAGTGAGTGAGTGAGTGAGTGAGTGAGTGAGTGAGTGAGTGAGTGAGTGAGTGAGTGAGTGAGTGAGTGAGTGAGTGAGTGAGTGAGTGAGTGAGTGAGTGAGTGAGTGAGTGAGTGAGTGAGTGAGTGAGTGAGTGAGTGAGTGAGTGAGTGAGTGAGTGAGTGAGTGAGTGAGTGAGTGAGTGAGTGAGTGAGTGAGTGAGTGAGTGAGTGAGTGAGTGAGTGAGTGAGTGAGTGAGTGAGTGAGTGAGTGAGTGAGTGAGTGAGTGAGTGAGTGAGTGAGTGAGTGAGTGAGTGAGTGAGTGAGTGAGTGAGTGAGTGAGTGAGTGAGTGAGTGAGTGAGTGAGTAAGTAAATAAGTGAATAAGTAAGTAAATAAGTAAGTAAATAAGTGAATAAGTAAGTAAATAAGTAAGTAAATAAGTAAGTAAATAAGGAAGTAAATAAGTAAGTAAATAAGTAAGTAAATAAGGAAGTAAATAAGGAAGTAAATAAGGAAGTAAATAAGTAAATGTGTAAGTAAATGAGTAAGCACGTACGTCAAGCAAGCAAGTAAGTAAGTAAGAGATTTTTGAACTTGAATACGTACGCAGGATCAATTTATGACACCATCACAAAATAATGCCTTTCACATATGAAAACTGCGAAATCATGTGTCAAGTATTTTGTCTGATATTGTGTGTGTTTTTTTCTAAAACACCACGAGTGATTTAGTATTTCTCATTATTCATTTTTTATTTTATGTTCGGTGAATTATTAATATGGGACCTACATCTATACTTTCCTACTTGCACGAAAACCATTGTATAGTAGTCGCGCCAAGTAGTAACGCATGTTTAACAACAGCCTTTGGCCTATATATTGGGACTCCATTGTCGAAGTCCGGCCAAACATCGCTGCGGGCAACCCTCACTACCCCCTCCTGCAGCCGTCGTCACTTGCTTCCCGTTCGAATCTACGGCTGCACCTAATTACTCGTCCAAAACTCCCACCAGAGCTGTGGTTGACACGAACTCGCCCCGGTTTAGTTCATCAGTGTGCGTCAAACGAGGGCCACTGTGGGACCTCCATCTCGCTAGGGGCAGTGTTGGCCCGCTGGGGGCAAGACCAAGGAACGGATTTGCGCGACTGTCACTGAGATTGTGGCAAAGTAGAGGAAGGACCACACTTAGCCGACCTCCATATTATGCCACGAATCTCCCATAGTAAACCGCTTCAGGCCCAACGGGTATTGCTGTCTGGGAACTTCCTGACGTATATGATTCATGCGTAGTCTAGCGACCACCAGACACCGTTAGGTGTCGCTTGAATCTGGCGCTCAATTATAATCGCAAGATTGAGATTGAACTGCAATGAACGCTGGACACTAGGCTATTGGTAGGATTTTATAACATATTTTCGGAGAACTCAGAACAGTGACAATTTACGTCTCTGTCAATTTGTAAATTCATCTCCTTCTAATATTCCCTCACTTGTTCCCCATGTTCAGTGTTTTAGTTGTCCAAAAATAGCTGGGGGGGGGGGGGGTGGGTCGGGTCAAAAGTTAACTTTTATAGATTACCAAATTACGCGAGCACAGGCCTAAATGACAAAATATAAAGTTGTTAAAATATTGCACATCAATCAACTCATGACAACCGACGAGCTATCTTAAGTTTCTTCTTTACATTTTTTATACAACAAACAAACAAACATAAAAGGTGATATATCTATGATGTCTAAATAGGATAAATGTGTGCAAATATTATAGCACAAATAGCGTACAAATCACAGTTTTTTTAGACCATGTTTTACAGAAATTGATTAATTCGACCTGATTGATTCGACTCATCGACTGACAGCATAAAAAGAAACGAAGGTATGCTAAAGAACTATGATTATGTTTCACTCTCTAAACTAGTTTTATGCTCTTTGCCATAAAGCATTAGTAAGTAAGTAATTGTTACACTTTAGAAGTCAATTGGACACTAGAATGACTAAATGATTGATTCTTCAGAAAATGACCTAAGAGCTGGAGCGAGGTCAACAACTGACTCTCCTTCATATTTTAAGCTGCTTATTTGGGGGTGGGGGTTAGGACATGAACTATAGGGGAGTTCAACCCCCAACCCCACGACAAATAAAACACTGACTATGTTCATCTGTTCAATCCAGACGATGACTAGTCTACTCTACTAGCACTACGATAATCATCTCAAGATGATTCTGTTGTCCCACGATTAGGCCCACTCAGAAAATTATTTTGGAAACTGTGTATTTTGCACTGGCCTATAAAGACATAATTATTGCTGAATGCGATAATGTGCCGGACTTTATTCGCAGAAATCATCAAAAATGTCTTCAAAATCAGCCCTAAGACTTTTTTGTAAAGGATTTATTACGACAAGACTTTCCTGTTATGTGGTTTGTGCAATATTCGTTGTATAGGCACGTCATAATATTATTGTTAATAAAAATCAGTTTAATTAGAGTTAAAATAAATATCTTTGTTGTGCTGGTTATTGTGCAATATCACCCAGCAGGCGTTGGTTACCGATTTCTTACGGCGTGTTTTAACGGCGTGAGAATTTGTAACGGCGTGAGAATTAAACACAAACTAATAAATAGAGAACTTTATTTATTTTTTATTTTATCTAGTTAGATTCTGTAACACAGGTTGGCTTGTAGCGTCTACTTATATACTTTTGGTTGACTTTGCGTATGGGCTAGTACATTGACGATGGGTTAGGCGTATGCGGTGTGCTTCTAAATGGGTGCGTAGCGAATCGCCGAAACCCGAATCCCCGAAACTGATTTCCGCCGTATCCCCGAAAACGTAGCCGGATTTATGAAAACGATTCTGCTTAAATGGAAGCTGGATGGATGAAAAGAATTCACGCAGAAGCTGTATTGATGAATGAATTGCGCTTTTTTGAGACAGTTCAGCGGTTTTCAATGGTACATTGCTGTTTTCGGGAATCGGGCTTTTTGGCCTTTTCAGCGTTTTCGGGCATTTGGACAATAAGCTTGTTTATTTTAAAAAATTTGAACATTCGATTGAGGGCCGCATTTGATCTGCTTGAGGGCCGCACTTTGGGAACCCCTGATCTAAATAGAGACAATTTAGAGTAAAAACGCGCTTTCGCATAGCGTGCCACAAATTCGTTTTTGGGTGTGTTTTCTATTTCGACGGTTATATTTGCGATGTTACGGCTATTTGAGTCGCATCTTAAATTGGCATCGTTGGCTGTATGTGATGTATAACGTAACGGGGCCTTGCATGGCTGCCGATGGATTCGACTCCTGTAATAACTTGCTGTCATTCGTTCATACTGTACTTGTAATGATATTGTGGCTTGTCAGTTTGAAGTTAAATGAAAGTTATTATTATACTATGTATGTTACATATGATGAAGGACTTTTGTAGCTGACGAATGTGCTCTTATTATATATGATGATTTAATAGATCTTGTTAAAATTATAGTGTAATGATTTAAAATAAATCTTAACTCTGCTTTAACTTCTGGTAAAATGGTAAATGAGAAGCACCTTAACTTTTAATGTGAAGTTATTGGGTGGTTTATGGTTTTAGCATCTCAAGCAATGTATGCATGGTTTAGGTCGGAAGTGAGAGAGACTATTAACTAAAAAATATTTAAATCCAGCTTCTACTTAAGAAATATTATTTTAATCGATCCAGCTTGCATTTAGGTATATTTCTTTTCATCAATCCAGCTTCAATTTAGGTAAATTACTTGTCATCAATCGAGTTTCGGCATATACACTACTTTGTTTACATCCGTCGCATCGACATTCTCGTGTCAAACAGGTTACGCTAAATGCACTTTTACCAAAAGAAATAAACTTAAATGGAAGCTGGATCAATGAAAAGGATCATATATCTAAGTTAAAGCTGGATTGATGAAATGAGTTATACTGTTTTGGGACAGTTCTGCATTTTTCTTGAGTACATTGCTTGCATTAAATTTTTGAGATGCTAAAACCGTAAATTACCAGTAATTGTTAAGTTCTGTTTCAGTCATAGTTTTCTTGTCATATGAGCTGCAATATGGATGTTCAGTTCAGACTGTTGTGTGTTTCAGAAATCATGAATGAATCAGATTTTGATGTTGAATCTTTTCGTAAACCACACGAAAGCAACCATGAATGGGATCTTCGCAGAGCCTTCATTCTAGCTCACCATAACCAATTCCCTAACAATCGCCTTCTCTGTCTGGCCAACTGCTTTGTGAGTGTCGAATGCTATGGTTGTCAATACCCAGAGGATGTCATGAAGCAGATGGAGGAACTTGGTTCAGTCGCTAAAGCGGGGATCTGCCGACGCAAGCCGCTGATTGGACAGCCACCTGGTGTCAAGTTTGTGAAATCCGGTGATGGTGCAGATAAGAAGCCCAACCTTGCTGCATCTTTAGGGGTGAGAAACTATTGGAATGTTTCTATTGTATAATATTGTGGCTTGGTTTATTATTAAATATTTGTATTTATTGTTATTATTAATGTTTAATAGTATTGTGCACATTTATTCCTGACAATTTGTAGCGCTTGCTGATTCACCTAGTAATGCATATCTAAGGCTTGGTCAGTTAGTTCCCAGGGAAGTGTAGTTACCGTTTGAGTATGAATCGCCTCCAAGATGTTTGGTTCTGAAATTCAGAAAATTTGTTGAAGCATTTGAAATATGAGTCACTATTGGAAATCATGTCTCATGTTACCTAATTGCTTCATGAATTGAACTAGAACCAAAATAAAATTGTTGCCTTGTCTTGAAATGAAGCAGATTTTATACTATTAAGTATGTGTTAAACCTTAATGTTTGTTTTGTTTAGCAATTTTTTTTACTTTAAAATAAATTTTAACAGTTTACCAAAATATTTGATATTTATAGAAACCTGAGCTGAACTGTTCAGCATGAGGATCATCAAGATGTTGTGATGCATTGTTATAGCACTATTTCATTTGTATATTAGGTAATAATGTACATGCTGTAAACCTAAATGGACAAATATAGCAGAACATTTTGCTTAAGTCTACATCTTGAAGTACTTAATAAGTTTACATTTATTCATTGATGGTGAGAAAATAGCTCAGCATTATTTGTATTAGTGTCCTCATATTGTTTGCTCATTGGTAGTCATTATTAAAGATGTGAAATTACTGTCCTTGATGTATTTAAGCACCCTTGTAGCAGCATGGCTGCGTTACGACGCTCTAGAAATTGTCCATTTAATAATAATAACAATAATAATAATGGTAATAAAAATAATAATGGTAAAACAATCGATGCTGAACCTTGCATGCAATGAAGAGCGTTGCTACAAATTTTGCGATGTTTATCTGATGAATGGATGACAGAGCAATGTGAGGCTAAGTGTCATCATCAGATTGCTATAACTGGACTTCATTGTGATTTGTGAAGTGAAGACTGTAAATAATATGGGATTGAGAAGAAATGTTGAACACCAATAGTACAGAGAAAAGAGATTGGATTGGGCAGAGTACTAGTTCGTACTTGCCGAAAACAATTTCAGAGATGAGAAGTTGGCTAGTGTTAGGTCAGAGAGCAGAGGTTTTTGCTGAATGTAGAAAGAAAGAATTGGTAGACAACTGCAACACTAAGATAAGGCTAATGGTAAGGCTTACTGGAAGATACAGCTCTACGATATCAGTTATGAGAAAATTCTTTCCAGAACTATATCAGAAGCAGTTTAACACTTTGACTGCTGAATTTTGTATGTAAATACACGTGATATGGGACGTGTATACGCAGTAGTGGAATATGCTGACGTCTAACTACCAAAGTTAGGAGTTGAAGTAACAGCCCTCGTAACCTTCATAATGATGAGACTTTCAAGAATCATTGAAATGCTGTTGGGATTAGAGGTTTGTCTAAAGTCTAAAATGTGGTGATGTCCTGGGGAGGTTTCTTAAGGGTCATTCCACGTCAAATCAACCAGGGTTTGCCACCAGACATCTTTGGATTTTTTTGAAAATTGTTATGCACTGTGCATATACAAAAATAAGAATATAAGTGAAAATATTAGCAGGATATCTCAAAATTTGACCAAGATATTGATTGTTTAATTTAGTAAACAAGAAACAGATCGCAACAAAATGACGCGACCCACCAACTTTGAACTGTTATATTCTGAATATTTGATAAAAATATGTATACAAAAATGAATTTTTGCAAATCGCAGCACTTTATTGCACATGCCGATCATTGGCAAAACTGATCTTGGCCTACTCGGCTGACTTCTTTACTGCCATTTTTCAAATGTAAGGCTATCCATGTAATAAATTTATAGTGCCTTATTACCAAATTTTTTGCAAATTAGCTGACATAAAAGACCGGAATTTCCTACTGGTATATTCTTGGCTGTAAGATACTGTTGCAGGTCTACTTGCCATATTAGCAAACCACAAAAGGTACAATGTCTACATAGTAGATATGTGATGGCTCAGTACAAAATCAGTCACATATTACCAAATCTAAAAAAAATGAGTTTTGATGCGACATTGTAGAGCTTCATATTAGCTTCTCTGAACTGTTTCTGTTTTTGCTTATATCTTATACTTCAGAGAGGTTATGTCATTTTAGAAGCATACTATGTTTGCATTCTCTTCTGAGAAAATCGATTCCGAAATTGGGGGATTATTTGATAATTTTTCCTTAGCATGGTATTTCTTTGCGTATTCAAGCTATGATTGGCTTAAATTAAAAGCTAGTCCATTTCGAACACACAAGACGACCAGAGGAGATATAGAGCTTGCAGGTGATACTGATTGTGATAATATTGTAGGGGTGCAAGCATGGGAAAATGATGCAACAGACCTAGAAAATCATAAAAAATGTGATAAAAATGCAGAACTTCTAATTTTAAATTAGCATAGGTTCCAGTATATATTCATTAAAAAATATTTAGCATTATTTTAATGCAAAAGATATTAACAATATATGTTTATTAATAATTTGTTTAATCATTAGTGTAAAATTGTCAAAAGTGATGAAAAATGGATTTTTCCAACAAAAGGCCAAAATGAAGCATTTCACAAACTGGTTTCATGACAAATGATCACATTTATCAAAATAAATTATTAAATTTACAGAATTGTGCAGAGACCTATGCTTAAGTAATTAAACAATACTTCAAAAGGCATTTATTAAGTGGCTTAAAAATTTATTCAAGCGTTGCATCTAAGTGTATTAGTGCAAAGTTTAAACACATGTTTTTCCACTCAAATGTTAATAAAGTAAATCGATTACAAAACTTGGTTACTGATATTGTAATTTACTTGGTGACAGTTGATACATGTAATAATAAGTTCACTGGTAGCACTACTCAACGGTTCAACCTACATACAAGAAGCCCTCTAGAAATGTTTAAGTACAATACAATGAAGTTTCATCAGACGTAAGACATTCACATATTGTGGATTTAATTTTCTTTTGAGTAGATATTACGGGGTTGTTAGTTTGAAATTTTTTATTGATTACAATGTAAAGGCAGTGTCTTCTGAGAAGCTGCAATGGAATCACTTGGCTAAATCTTGTATGTGTTCTGTGCTAACCTGAGTGTATACCATTGATATTATGTAAGTAGGTGTGCTGAAAGTTATAGGTTGGTTAAAGTAGCTATGACATGCAAGTTTGACAAAATTGTTAGGAAAGAGTTGGTGTAACGTTACAGGAAAAAGCGACTTCTGTCAAAACGGCTTCAGAATTTGAGAGAAGTCCAAAGTCCATCTTGAATTCTAGCAGTCCTGTTGAGTCGCCAGTTCAGATGTCATCGATGGAGTCAAGATTCTACAGTCTGGCCAGCTGCATCAGGGCCATCAGAGAGAAGTCACAATGTGCAAAAAACGATGCTGAGATCATTCAGATGGCCGTTGACAAGACAAAGATGGTTGCCACGTCAAAGTTCAGTGATGGTACACATGGGTTCAGATGCAGTCTACTGATTGACTGTATCCTCATCGCATATGGAGATGCACAGAACAAGAAGGCTGCCAAACATCTGGCTTTTCAAACGGCTACCGAACTCTTGTGCAAACCATACTTGAAAATCGAGAAGATCTCAACGACATTAGATGAATACCGATTGGTTGGTTCCATGAAACCATTTGAAACGCAACCAGCAAAGCGACTGTTCAATACATCAATCACCAAACTTGGGCAGGAAACAATATCAAACATCCAATTTAGACCAGCTGCAGGACACATAGAGGCACTTGCAGAGTTTGTTATAATGGAACGAATGACAGGAAATGCAGTGTCAGTTCTA
This sequence comes from Bimastos eiseni, assembly GCA_959347315.1. NCBI lineage: Eukaryota > Metazoa > Annelida > Clitellata > Crassiclitellata > Lumbricidae > Bimastos > Bimastos eiseni. The sequence goes on along the minus strand of OY365806.1, from coordinate 27,273,522 downwards.
CAGAATAGTGCTGGCATGTGTCACTATGAGCTTGGCTATGAATTTCTTTGTCTTCCAGATGGGAAAAGCCGCTGTAAGATCTCGCTCAGCGGCATTGTTTTGGCTGACGTTGTTGGTGAGACAAATGTGTCTTCGAAATTGGAGGCTGCTGAACTTGCACTGGAAATACTGAAAGAGAAGTGCTACACAGTTGTCTACAAGCAACTGGAAGAAACTGATGCCAAGGACACTGTCCAACGAGAGGCAGTTATCAGTGATGCACTGCAGAAGCAGGCGATCCCAGAGTCAAACATTGGGAATCGGCTCCTGAAGAAGATCGGTTGGACGGGAGGTGGGCTTGGCAAAGAGGGTAACGTGGGAATTGTTGAACCGGTGTCGCTTGAAAGCGTCATAAATCGCGAGGGTCTTGGTCTGAGTTCCATGAAAGGCATCCCCAAGGACTTTCCTCAGAAGATTTCTAACATAATTCAAGAGTACATGCACTCAGAGAAACAAGAGGATCTTGTCTTCTCACCGACATTCACCAAAGAAGAGCGCACCATCATCCACCAACTGTCCAAAAAGTATCATCTTAGGGACAAGAGCTATGGTCTTGACAAAGAAAGGTTTCTTGTCCTGAGTCGGAAGAGGACGCCTCGTGAGCTCATAGCACACCTTCTTGCAAACGGTGGAGAAACGAGCAAATACATTCTAAAATCTCCTGGGAGCTCATAATGAACAGTGGTTTTTGTTGTGAGGAATTCAGTTGGTCTGTGCTGGATTAGGTGGGTAGAAGGCAATTGGTATTAGCACTATCAGTTTGGTATTTGGTAAATTTGAACTCTTGCTGTCTGGAGTTGTTTTTCGCACAATTTACTGAAGACAGTTTAAATATATTTTAAAATGTTTGGAATCCAATAATATAGTGAACATGTTTTTATTAGGATAGTTCCTATTATGAATTTTGGTGTGTGCATTGCAATGTGTATGTTATATATTAGATGTCTCAGATTGAAGTTAATGCAAAAGCCACACTAGGGTTTCAACACTAGTTTGAGATTCAGGTTTCAATTGAACATAAAAGCATGCTAATTAAACTTAAATAATATAGAAAATTTATGCATATTATTCAAAGAAACAAACCTGATGATTTTACAACTGGAAATCTTGCCTTGACAATTGAAGAAAATCTAGTAAAAGACGACCAATGTTCAGTTTTTCCACTAATCTGGCTGTACCCTTTGCCTCTGTCCTGCAATGAATGCCCGGTTTGTCTGCTGATACTGAAACATCTTTAAAGGAAGTCCTTGCCTTGGCCAGCTAATAGCAAATAACTCCATAATAAGAGAATTCTCCATATTCACGATCCAAGTTCTAGAAAAGATATGGTATGTCTCTGACCAGGCACACAAAGAGCTTTTACAATAAACGTAACAGCTTTTAGTTTTAAACTCTGCATGAGAGGCTTCATGCTGAAACTGAGGCTAACTGTGTTTAACCTATACTGGCAGAGTATAATCACCACTATTTTGAGCATATTATAGCAGAAGAACCTGCTGTAGCCAAGAACATGGTTTACTCAAGGGTAATTCACGTATACATTTGCCTTTAATTCTGCCCTTTCAGTACACCTCTTGAGTGTATTAATATACACCGTATATACTCGCGTATAAGTCGAGAAATTTAATGCTATTTCAGAACGACAAAAACGGTATACGCGAGACGCAAAATAGACCGAAGATTTTCGGACGACCAAATACACACGCGTTATGAAAACGAACTCAAAACGTAAACCCTTAGTTGTCTGGTTATTTTAACACCTATTTCACAATAAATCACTGTTCCACAAATTACTGACTGCACATAGTTAAAATCAAAAAGTAATTTTTTAAAATAAGTTTATTATATACCTGTACGATAGTATTCTATTAGAAAAACTGTTATGTTTTGAGATTAGTGCAGTAATCACAGATACTTTCCACAATGAGCGATTTGAAGAAAAAGCGAGCCGCCTGCAAAACTGGTTTTAAGTTGAAAGTTGTTGAGTATGCTGAACTGCATGGAAATTCGAATGCCATGCTAGAGATGCCTTCCTTACTTACTAAGTTTCCTACATAAACCGGAGGCAGTGAACAGAAGTCGTCGATCTGTATTCACATATTGTTTATATTATTTTGTATGATTTTCAAACACAAGTTTATTAGATTTTCTACATTCGGGAAAATTTTCTAATCACTAAAAAATTTCGTCATCACTCGTTTTGAGTTTATGGATTCGACTTATATGCAAGTCGTCAAATTTGGACACTATTTTTGTCAAAAAATTACAACTCGACTTATACGCGAATCGACTCATATGCGAGTATATACGATATGTATCTGTAGTTTTGCCATGTATTAGGATCAAACTCGAATTTTAACTGCATAATTGACTGTGGACTCCACAGAACTTTGCTGCCTGTACATTCTGCTGTCTTGGTGGCATCCATGCTATCGCCCACCATTTGCCTACGGAAATGGCATAATCTTTAGTATTGGGCAGCAGTTTTTCTTCAAAATTCTGAAATTCTAATACAAACAATGTTGGGTGAAAACCTTCGAACACCTCCAAGTCCCCTATCTTTCATGGCACACAATCAAGGTTGCTTTAAAGCTTCAGTGATGAAAGTGTACTAATAGTGACTTAGGAACTAATGCAACTGATCGTTAACTAGCGTTTTGGGACAAATATACAATGTATATTTAATGATATGGCAAAATGATTTTTGGTATACACTATATCCACGAGCACATAAGTAGTGATTAATGGATCATTGCTTGTTTTATTGGTTTCAACATTGCTGACCAAATGATGACACAAAAAACTTTCTGTTGATACAGTTGGTGCATTGCATTTATTAGTATTAAAAGTTTGAATAAGCCTATTGAACTAATTCAAAATTTGAGAAGTTGAAAGCATTTTCTGCATAAAGCTTTGGTAAACACAATGTGAATTACAGTTGATATTATTTTGGCTGAAAATACTTCTTAAAAAGCCAATTGCAAGAACAATGGCTGACAGGCCACATGTTTGAGGCCACTGTCAAACAGGTTACTGTTGTTTGATGTTGGATGGTTGAGATGAATTATTTACAACTCTATAAGATGTCGATGTTTAGTTGTGAGGCCCTGATAAAGCAGAGTTGATGAGCTGTGGGTAATGCATGATTAACTAATAAAGATTTATTTCTTCATTACTTTTCAAAGATATTTCTTTAGGGAATTGTTGGATTACATCTCACATTAGGATTAATTTTCATTTGCAGGTCAAGTTTCGTTGAGGATTTCATGGAGCTAGGTCTTGACAGACAGAATGGACTGTGGCTGACCTTTGGTGGCAATCGATGCATCTGATGTTTTTTCCGCTTTAATCCTCTCTATTTATGTAATCCAGTTGTGATTTTTTTTTCATCTCAAACTCTGCTCCAGTGAATAATCCGTTGCCTTTGTCCGATACTCTATGGAACCTGTGAAATCCTGTTTGAAACGTTGGTTAATTGATAATTCACCTTGTTTAAGGTCGAAGGCACTGTGTAGTAAACAATTTTATTTTGAACAGAAACATTTGGAAGCGATTCTCAATGGATAAATATGGAAGTTTTAAGCTAGGGTGGGCCACGATCAATTGTTCGAGCCATGTGTGAGGTTGGCTTCGGTCAGTTGCTTGTGTAGGTGTCATGATTTGTCTGTATTTATTTGCTCAGCACTTCATAAATACTAGAACTGTTTTACTTACTGTGCACACTCGGCACAATGTTCCCCACTTCTATTCTTGTTGTGAGGTCATACTTGGAGCTCCATCACATTCATCTCCTTCACACGCAGGACATGGAAAATGTGTGGCACTGTATGTTTGCCAAAGAAGTTTCTGAATCCCTGATAGCCAGCCGACTGCTGTTTTTTAATACAGAAAAGATTTAGTCTAGGAGGTTATGCATGTAGTATATCTAAATATGTGAGATTTCTTTTTGGATTTCATAATATGTATTTGTATTTACATATCTAAACATTTGACCTTTTCAGCAGTGAGTTGATGACAATTCGTGTTTGCAGCCAGGGATATTGTGCAACATGTAACAATTGCATGAGATCAAGTGTATGTTGTAACTATTAATTTAGAACCTGTCAAAACACTTTAATGACAAGAGTGTACTTAAAACTAAGTACTGGGAAGCCAATGCATCTCATGTCATTCAAGTGTTAAAGATGGTATTACTGGGAATGGATTAAAATGGTTTCAGATTGTAGCTGCCTAGACTTTGTGAAAGTACATTCAAAATCAAGTAGGAGTATAGACCTATACAACAGGACTATCTACCAATTTGACAAAACGTGGTGAAAGGATGTATTATTTACTGTTTGATTTCTTACTAAGCCAGGATATGATTTCTGGAATTTTTACATAATCAGGGTGGTAAAGAACCTGAATAATTCATATGTTGATTTGCTGTGAATTTCAGAATTAAAATGAACAGAAGGCTGATATTTTGAAGACTTAATTGGCTGCTCTTACTATTTGAAGCACATTTAGAGGTCCCTAAACTATGTGCTACAAAATAGTACTTATAGTGTAGCAGGGACTATCTATGCATTGCATGCAAAATTACACTGCTTTGTACTCGTATGGTTTTATTAGTGCCAAAGTACCTAAACTGGCCACCATTGATACCATTCATGTCCTGCATATGATTGGTTTAGTATTGCTGTAGAAGGTCACTTGCGCTATAATCCTCAACGAGGACTATTGGCCATTTCCATTTGGGCCATGCAAGGGTCTTATGTAATTTCATTTGGTGGTTCTAGGTTTGTGATCAAACAATTTGCATAGTTTGAGGTGATAGTTTGTTTTGCTATGACAGTCATCTTGGCCTTGTCTGAATCACAGAAAGGAAAGAGTCTGGCTATTCCAACTTCTGCCAGGCACATACGCATTGGCTGCCTATTAAAGCTCTCTGTTTGCTCAATGGCAGAATTGCCGACTAAGGTTTCGCTGTTCCAATTTTTAGTTGACTCTTTACTCTGATGATCGAAGGATTTCCAGTCCAGCGATGCAGGCCTCGTGTCTTGTCTATTATTGCTTTTGCCACTGTTGCTATGGATACTGCAGATGCTGTTGCTTTGTCTGTCGCCTGGGTCAGTGTTGACAGGAAGGACGTTACTCGTATTGCCAATCTGATGTGGTTGCTGGGGAGCAGAGTGTTGCCAAAGAGGGTGATGATGTTCTTGGATGGAGTCTGTCACATGTTTTTGAGACAATGAATCCTGTTGGTCTCTATTGATGTGGCCATTGGAAGTATCACCGAGGTACTCCGAGTGGAACGACCTTCTTTGACCATGTCGGTCGATTAGTACAAAGACATCATCTTCCATTGCACTGCTTTGTGATGATGGACTGTTATCGTCGGCACAGATATTCTCGCTGTTCTCCTCTGGCAGAGCGTACAGCGGCCTCGAGTTCCGAGCAATCGAGATCATCAGGTCAACTGCCATCGGTTTGGTCACATCACGGCAGGTTTCAATTGGTGGAGTGGAGCTAGGGTAATTCTCTTGGTTGCTGATAGTTGGAACAGCAATCATACAAAATCGTGAGCCTATGGACGAAATGAAACCATATAAATTATTATGTATGTAAGTTTCATGCACACACTTTGAGTTGACGTTTCATTCATACTGTACATTACTTATATCGAAAAGCAGCATGGAGAGGCTTAGAGTGACTTGTGTAAAGCTTAGATGTCTACTGTCTAGTGATATGAACAGCAACATCATTTGGATGGCTTAGGTGTTTGGCAGTGCCAGTTCCTATGATCATATTGCTTTGTACAAAACCAGATTTACAGCTACAATCGTGGGTAGCTAGACTAGTAATGTGCAGCAGAAGCCAAGAGAAGTTCATAACTTAAACTAGCCTTAACCTCTGTTTCTTGGATAGTATTTCTACACGTAGGGCCTAGCTAGGCGTATACATATATTTGTAGAACTAAGTGATCATAATATAGAGCATTGATAAAAAATATAACTTACGATCCGTTAGATTGAAGCTCCAAAACGCAATGAAGGATGAAGAGGCGCTTATTTAAAGTTTTGTGGATTCGGTTCATTGCGAACGACGGATGCATTAGAAATTGATCAACAGATCATCAGTGCTTAAAGTGTAAAAAAGAAGTGCCTGGACGCTAGGGGAGCCGTCCATAAATGACGTCACGCAATTTTTGACGATTTTTGACCCATCCCTTCATCACACGTCGTCACAAATGCCATGACCCCGTCAAGTATGACGCCACGTCACAAGGCCCTGACCCCCCCCCCCCCCATTAAAATCAAACCAGATGTCCAGAATGTAATGCGCATTTTTTATAATTATCAAAAAATTTAATTGTAACTATAAAATATTTCAAATTATAATAGTAGAACGAAGAAAAATGGAGAAATGAAGTAGCCTATAATGATTACAATCTTATACATTCCTCAAGATGAAAGACTATCATAATCATAATTAGTGTTGTTTAATTGTGGTAACAACTACTGTTAATTAAGTGGAACTTGTTTAAATGAGTGTTAGTTTTTAATAAAATTGATATGATGATGTGACGTCACATTTCGTCGACCTCCTCTCCCCTTGTCACACATCGCAAATTTGTGACCCCTCCCCAGAGGCGCGTGACGTCATTTATGGACGGCCCCTAGTGTAAAAAAGTTAAGAGCTAAATATTGCAAAGGCCGAGCACCAACATATTAAGTCGACGACAAATGGTTCGTACACTGTGTTCATTAAAATAGAAGTTGGATTGGTGATGCTAAAATAGATGTTGGATAGGTGAGCGAAATTCTTCCAAAACAGATGCTATTTAGATGAACATAATGCCTACTGAAATAAGAGTTGGATCATTGAAAAGAATATTATATTTGCTTAGATAGAAGTTGACTTGACAAAAATGGTTCTTGCTGAACCAGAAGCTGGATTTGCAGACATTATTATTATCAATCCAACTTCTATTTAACCAAATACAATGGTCGAAAAATTGAATTCTTTATCATTCGTTAGGCTTTTTGTCCATCAACCATTATTTAGTCGTCAATTATTTTCTGATGAAATATTTGTTGTAATTTAAAGCGTAGGCCTGCATAGAATTGTTTTCTTCTGTGAAATTGTTGACAAGAGGTCAGTGGCACCGGCATCGTTTTGAATGTAAAAGTTAGTAAACGTGCAAAGGGCGAAGTTTTTTCCTCCTCTTTTTCCTGTTGATAATAACGTATGCAGAATAGGAATTGTACTGCTGCATGGACGCTCATGGACGGCGTCCAGGCTCTGCTGGCCAAATAAGTGCCTGGACGCCGTCCACGACCGTCCAGGCACACTTTAAGCCCTGCAGATCACCTTAGATAATTAGCATGGGCGTACATCACCGACCTTCAGTTTTGGCCGAAACGAGACAGTCGATTGTCGTCGTCAGAGAACCAGTCTCGCTGTCTGTGCTGGACTTCTTCTTGGTCGCGTGATGCGTATCCAGACGATTCATGTGATAGATGTAGCGGTGGGTAAAAGCGTGCACCACAGAGCAACAGACGATAACGATAATGATAGTGGAAGAAACGAAAATGAGGACAACGACAGCCAGAACGAGGCTTGGGTAGTAGGTCTTCTCGAAACCTGTAAAATAATCTTCTATTATTAAATGAGTCAAAGAAAGATCACTGCCCCAGCTCTACTAACTCCCCCACTCCACTGCCTGCACACTGGTAGTGTCAGTCACATGAAAGAAGAGGCTGACGCTAATGATCCTTGTTATCACACTGTCGTAAAACTGAAACTACCTCTGCCCACTTCTAGCCGCTGAGATGGTGTTTCTCTTCGGCATTTTATGTCGTGCCTTCTTATGTAGCCTATTCGGTCCATCGTTTAGACATAGGCCCCTAAGCTGTGTTCAGTACATCAAACATTTTAAAACTGTCGTTAATAACCGGACTTGTTTAGGTTAGCCAAGTGTGGCACACAGCCTGTAAGTGCTTTGGTAAAGTAGGCCTACTCAAATTAAGGTGCTATAAACTTATTGCATACATTATTACATGTAAACATACAGCTATTTTATATCGCATGCGTCAAAGAACCTCGAGCAGCAGCTCTGTCGATAGGCCTACAAAACAGTTAAGTCTCTTGTGGTAGGCTCGGTTGAGCGTTGGCTGTGTCTCCAATGCTAACTTGTTCTGTCCCGAGCCTTCCTCGATCCAGACAATGTTATCGATCGATGATCTTCCTCAATTGATGACTCTCGTCCGTGTGATCACAATTTCAAAAAGGGTAGAAAGGAAAGATTGCTATTGAACACAGTTGCGTACATCTGAATTGTACTTACCATGTTCGTCGGCTGCCCAGAATGTCGGCGTGTACGGCATCATCCTAAGTGTGCCGTGTTGCGACGGATTTGAATTGCGCTATGAGAAATATTTATGTCGACGTCAACGGCTTTTGTTTATAGAAGTCTTTGAATTGTGGGTCCTGTCCGAACCTAAGTGCAGGTCCAGGAAATCGGTTCCTTGTTATGAAGAACATAGGCCTATAGGACGTCCTATAGTAAAATCTGGATGATCAAACGGGTCGTTTCAGCGAATCTCGTCGACTGGTCTTAGATGAACTGTCACTGAATTCGCGATAATCCATTCAATGTCTAGATGATAGAAATAGCTCGAAATTCTGTTCTAGAGCCTACATGTAAGTAGGGGCCTAGGCTAATCTGGAACAATAGCCGTTCATTGACAATATTTACGGGACAGATCATCAAAGCAGACAACGCGATTGCCTTGGTAAAGGCAGAGTTATCTCTGGGTAAAGGCAGCGCATTGCTACCGATGCACATGGCAGTCATCGTACGGGAGGCAATGTCTGGTGGCTGATACGCGGTGGACCAATAAATTAGTCTGGAGCGCATTCTGTCTGCTTATTTCCGGAGCCTTTTGTTTGTTTTCCTCTTCGACTTCTGTTGCCTCTGCTGTAGACATGGTCTTCGTTGTCTGCTGTAGATCGTTCGGATGATTAGGACGGTTAGGCCGAAGAGGATGATGAATCATGGGCAGCCGCCGCCGGCGCCGTCCATTGAGTCACATCTGGGTCAGACGATTCTGGCAATAAACATCTACTGAAGAACACTTGACAGTGAAACCCATTCTAGAAGTATTGGCTGATCAGTGTACTGGCGGATTCTGATTCTAATCCGAAGCAATGTTCATGAGCATATAATTGCAATGTCCTGTAGGGTTTCTATAAAGAGATTGAAAAATGCATCTCACAAGAAGGTAGACAGATCCCAGGCTACAGAGGCCATTAGACCTATATCTTGTAGACTAATTTAATATTATTCTGTAGCACAAAGCTTTTATGAGTTGATGGTGAACAGTATTCACAGGGCACTTCGAAACATGCAAGTGAGATCAGGGTCTAAAAATATTCCATAGGCCTATTATTTATGCGAAAGGGAATCCATCCATATGGACGGAACATGGTCAGAAAAGGACATGGTGATGTGACGTCCAAAGTTGGGTGCATTTGTGTGATCAACAAGCAGACGTGTATTATTAAGTCATAGTATGTTATATTAGCCATGCTGTGCATCACTGACTGATTGAATTGATAGGTACATAGGATAGTGTATATCTGAATGTACTGTGCATTTATATAAGTGTATATATATATAGATATAATATATATATATGTTACAAGTTTTTTTAATCTAATTTCATAATTATTGTTGCTGCTGGTGAAGGATAGTTAGATAGAGTTCTGTTGAGAACCAATTCTGTTCTTTTGGCTTTGCAATTTGTCTGGTAAGTTGCCAAACGAAGATGTAAGTACCAATATCTGTTCAAACTGTCGCCTCATGTAATCATTTGTCAAAGGCATGAAGTGAGGTTCTGTGAGAGCTCATATCACGCCAGGAGCTGGATGTGATTTCTATGAACTGATGATACCCCTATGTCTCCATTTCTGTTTGTCTTTGTGATTCATCTTTGCAGATGTTGCCCATGCAATGCTTTGACAACGTCCTGTCTTGGACGGTTAATAACAACTCCTTCTTAACCCATCAAAAACTATTTCTATTGAAGGCTAATCCATAAAAAGCTTAAGAAATTTGAATGTCTTAAATCTTTTGAACTGGTGACTGCCTTATCAAGTTGGCTGATGCTGTTCGTAAGTTCGGCTTTGTTTTCAACTCTACTGTGTCTGTCACGACTATATGTAAAGGACGTAAATGTAAGTTATTCATTATGGAGATTTATATAGCACCATTTTCAAGGTTAATCCTCAGAAGTGCTTCTGACAAGTATTTCTCTGGCAAAGTATATTTCTGGCAAGCACATCAGAGGTCTTAATATGCCTTCATTACAGTAAATCAGTTCTCATTTGACACACAAAGACCACACAAGCAAAAACTAGAGTTCAGAACTTGATCTAGGTTATCTAACACAACAATATAAGAGTTAACTTTTACTTAAATCTTAACACTGGCTTACTATTGACCAAAGGAATCATATGTTGATGCAAGAAATTATTTCAAACAGGGGCTAAAAGATTTGATGCTAGCCAACAATATGCCTTTATTTTTAAATAAAAGTTTATCCCAAACACCATTTTCAACCAGAAATTGCTTTTCTCTGTTCATACAGAACACTAAAATCTCGGCAAACATGCTTTTCTAGCTGCTGGACCTGTATTAAAGACTCTGTCCCTTCATTAGATTCTGTTGCTTCTGCTCAGTTACTTATTTCATTTCATTCTCATCCTGACTTACCTCTCTGTCTTAGTGGACCGATTGTCTGGACCTTGACTCAACTATACAGCTTGATTGCTTGTGCATTAAGACATGTGTGCAATGAAAAGTTCCTAATAAACAATGCATGTGGGCCTATGTGAACAATAAGTCTTTTAACCAATGCTTCCATGGAAAGGAATAAATAAATAATCATTTGCACAGAATTACGGTTACTGCTTTGGGATTTTGTAAGAATAGGAGCATATATGAAACGAACAACATCAATTCATCATCTTGTCTATTCGATTAACAGCTAGCATAACGGACCAATCCTGTTTAATTTTATGGTGCTTTAAATTAAAGGTTTTAACGTAACAGTTGTCTAGTTTCTGTATAACTTTGATTACAAGTAAAATTCCATCTAATACATAGTCCAATCAATGCTAGTGATAGCAATAGCTCTTCACAGTTGAGCCTATTCAAGTCATCCTCAATTTCACAGAAAAATGTCACACTCAATTTTCATTGTGCAATTAATCACTCCTTGCAAATGTATATCATGGAAAGCTTGATGACAAAGCACAACACCATTACCACTTACAGTAGAAGGGGCCTCTATGGCATAAAGAAAGTAATTCTAGATCTATATACAATCATTAAGACACTCTGCAATAAAAGACCGTATCTACAACACTGCATTGCTTCATAAACAATCACAACATATATATTCAAGTGAATACAGAATGTAGATGCAGACATAAATATACTGCTGCTCTGCACAATAAAGTATTTCACCCATGGCCATTTAAAATTGACTGCATATAAATAGATTAAAGATTTGTTCTTCTCCACATGTCCAATTTGCATGACATTGTTAATTGATCTCTAATAGACTATTGACAGGAATTAAGTTATAGTACATTCTTCATGGGTTTTCTATAGCATTTATTACCAATAACACTCACAAAACTTACTGTGTTTTGATGTTTGAATGATTCACTGAATTTGGTATTGTTGTTTATTCTGTTGAACTGTTTCAGCCTAAGCAATGGAATGTAGTTGAATGGAATGCATTTCTAACCTCTTCCTCTATATGCAAAGCATGGATATTTTGTTTGTAAGCAGTATCATGTACTAAGTAAGTCCATCAGGTTTTAGTATTATGAGCTTTTATATTAATTCACTTCCCATCATACAATTTTAGGTGTTTTCTAACCCAAGCAAAATGATCCTTCTATTCTCTCGTCAAGTGTCCTTCTCAATTCATTTATATCTGGGGCACAGTAAACTTTTTCACTCAAGCCATTTATATTATACAGCAAACTATTTATGCCCCCTACTATTCCAAATCTCAGAAGACCATTTGGTTGGCACAGGTAGGCTTCTTTCCTAAACATGTTTACACTTGTATGTACTACTGTTTAAAAAAATTATTCACAAAATCACACTTAGCAAGACTTTAAATGCAGGCAACGTAAAAAAAGATACCCCTCATTTCAATTTTCAGCAACATGTAGGTCAGATATCTCAGACTGGATCTAGAAAGACATGTTCCTCCATTAATGCAGTACCTGACATACGTACCACTAAGACTGTCAACAGGTACCCATCTGAGGCTGAATGCCCGGGTAATGAAATCGGTTCTCAGGTACCCGACATTCCGAAAAAATGTGCGATTTTATCTGAACATATTCCAGAAATATTTCTTTGGTCGTATTGTCTGACTGCCTGGGCAATAAAATTGGTTCTTGGGTCCCAGACATTTCATTTAAAAAATGCCGAATTTTACCTGAACATATACCACAAAATGTTCCATTGATCATAATTAGCTGACTGCCCGTGGGCAATGAAATTGGTTCTCTGGTGCCCGACATTCCATAAAAATGCACAACTCCCTACATTTTTTAACAAAATGTCTGCGCGATCGGGTAATCGAGGGATTTCAACATTTATTGACAGCCTTACATACCACATGTCTGTCCCAATAATACTCACTACATTTGACTATCGGTCGTTTTACTTTAGATTTCAATATAGAGGTATTTATTAGCTAAACGTCAGTTGACGGACTGGGATTAAACTCAAAGCTAATTATATTTTGCAGAAGAATTTCCACTCCAAGGCATTTTGCACCTTTCAAGTCAGATTGTTGCCAATTAGTGATACCACACTATGACCAATTACATCTGATTACATCTATAGAAGGTAAGGGCATGCAGTGCATCTAATCGCAGATGTCTAAATGATAAGATATCGTAAGATGTCGACCAACTGTATTCAGTGTACAGCTGGCATGGAGACCGTTCCACGTGGTTTACCAACTCGATGTGGATAACCTATAAAAGGAAAAAAATTTTTATGTTACTTTACTAGTAGGAGGCTCATTGTTTGTCATTGGTCCTGATCTGGGGCAGAACTTGAATCCTGGGGTAGAGACAAAAGGCATCACAGTATTTGTTTAAACGATGTAAGGACCCATCCATATATTACGTATGCAAAAAATCGGATTTTCGGACTCCTCCCCTTGTTGCACCACATACATTTCGCGGTCCAATACCCCATGCGTTCGTACATCTGAGCTCTACACCCACTGCGAGGGTTAAATAGCTAAAAACATGTATAAGACATTGATTTCACCATAAGCTATTTATTTTTGCTAAGCATCATATTTAACAGCTTAAATTTGTTAACTGTTATGAAGAATAAAACACTAATACCACTGGCATTTAAAAAAGTTTGAATGCTACATAAAATTGATTAAGCAGGAATATAGTCTGTGATTGGGTTTACAGTTCTGATTTTAATATTCCGTATTGTGTACGTCATAATTAGACAGCTATATTTGCATACATACATATCTTTCGGGGACCCCCACCATACGCAGAGGCGTAGCTAGGGGGGGCAGGGGAGACACGTGTCTCCGGGCGCCGAGTTGGAGGCGCCAAAATGAGGATTAAAACTATTATTTTATTTAGAAACAAAATAATTCATGTCATAGTAAGATTACATTTTGGTGCCCCCAAAATCCTCATTACAAACAGGTTGTCACACATGATTTTGGTGGCCCTAAAATCCTCATTACAAACAGGTTGTCACACATGATTTTGGGCCCCGGGCCCCACTGATCTGTCATCACTAAGGGCCCGTAAGAGGCGACATAATATCATGTCGTAGTTCCAAATCAATTGCAAGCTGTGATCTGTCCTACAGCAAATTGAGGCTAATTTTATCGTATTTGCAGCTTCAATGGGACAAGATCGTCTCAGCGATCCAGTTCTTCTAGGCATCAAATGAGAAACATGGGATAAAACAAATTTTGATAACGTCATTAACCAATTTTCGATAGCTAAATCAAGAAAAATAAATTTTTTACAGACTGTCTATGACAGTCACGGATAAATGGCCCGAGCATAAAAGTAAACAGTTCAAAAATTAAGAATGCAGTAGGCTAATCATAATTATTGTTCTAAATTGTGGTAAACAACTATTTTAAAATAAGTGGAACTTGTTTAATTGAGCAAATGTTTAAAAATAAAATTCTGAATTTTGATGTGATATCACATTTCTTTGGACTCCTTTCCCTCATTACACATCGTCACAATTGTGTGACACCCCTCCTCATAGGCGCCTGACGTCATGTATGGATGACCCCCAAAGGGGCGCCAATTCTGTAGTTTGTCCCCGGTCACAAAATGCCCTAGCTACACCTCTGACCATATGCACCTGACAGCCCCTGTACACAAAATCGCCGAAATACAAAACCCCCTACCTCTCGCTATGTACGTTAAATGTGGATGGCCCCTAATGTTACTTAGAGTAGGCCTCAATGGAAAGCATCAAAGAGACAATATAAATCCTATATTAAAGAAGTTATCATAACGTTATGGGATAATATAATATCTGTGACGTGCTCTATCAGGCACCAGCCGCATTTTGGTGAAATTGGATTCTTCAATTTTATTTTACAACATTGAATCACCTTTCTAACACTGAAACAATTATTAAGATATCCCCTTTCCCCAGTAGAACCTAACATAATATTATACTAATTTGAAGTCTTGTATCATAAGAATACCGAAATTGAGCAAATAACAATAATTATATCAACAAGAAAGTCATTGACAATGTATGGTCATCTTCAACTAACTCTTCAATTCGTCTGCAGAACACACAGATAACAAATTTGATTTCTCACACTTATTATACATATACAACAAGCTATATCCATTCGCTACATGGCCATAGTAGAAGTCTAGAAATCATTATATTTGCATTAAAAAGGATAGGGATTCATTTACTTTCTTCAGGATCTTCTACAATAGTGTGATTTTAACAGACTAAAAAGCAAAATTTCATCACTCAACTAGGGATAAAGTAATAACTTTGTTACTCGAATTTGATTCAAACTCAAAACGCACAATATTGATCCTTCGTTTCATTTTTGGACATTTTCTCAACATTGTGAGTTGCGACATCCACCTACTCTTGATAAAGCATCTTACACCTGCTCGCAGTCGCTTTTTGCCCTGCGAGAGCTCAGGACCTATGGGCTGCCAACTCACACCCTCCATTTTGTATCCAGGGCTACAACGGTTGCGAAGCTTATGTATGGTGCCCCGCCTGGTGGGGTAACACACTAGCAAGCAACCGTATACGTTTTGAGTTCAATATTCTACCAGTCGCTAAATGTCGTTATGATCTTAGACTCAGGCCACATAAATTCTCACTGTCTGTTAAGGATGACAAAAACTTCATCCCTTGAGTCCTATACAGAACTCTTAGATAGAATCTCCAACGAATTCTTGCATTTATTATAATATTATCTGAAACTCGATTGAATTAGACAACGGTACTAAACAGCTAACATATTGTAATGGTTTGCTGTGTGACATTCCATGTTTATCAATAAACGAATATTTATTATTACATATAATTTGTCAAGAATGCTAAATCTAGAGACATATCATAGATTTTATCAAGTACTGTACCTACCATCAATGTGCAATACTGACAAAAAAACAATGCCCCTATCATTGAATTGCATAGTAGAGTCACCATCAGTTACAATTGTTACTGCAGTAAATGCCATGCTTGTATTTCCATCCAAAAATAAGATGGCAAGCCTCGCTACAATCCCTACACAGTATTACCCTTCTTGTTTTACACAGTTACCAGAGATTTACAGTATTACTGCCTTCCCAATTACTATGTCACTCTCTATTGCATAGATTAGATTTCTGCAAAACAGTTGTTGATTCTGCTGCATTCATGCACAAAGTTGAATGTTAAATCTAAGTAAATGGAGATAGAAAGGTAGAAGAGAGTAGCATGTGTGCAACAGTACTCACTGATGACAGCTCCTCTGAATGTGACAACAGGAATTTCGTATGGACCACTGATTTGTTTAAGCGGTGGCGGTTTCTGCCCAGTTCCAAAAATCTAAGCATCAAAAACAAATTTTTGAATTAAAACAAATTAATTCTACATGGCTTTTTTATTACCGAAATTTGATACAGCGCAATTGCAGTTGTACTGCACAGCAATTGTGCTCGAAGGACTTGCTCAAGGTCCCTACACAGTGACACCTCTGACGAGGGTCGAACCAGCTCGCTTAGCATACAATGAACGTTACGGGCTGACCGCTCTAACTGATCAGCCACTGTGCCGCAGCTTTGTATTGAGACACAGTAATTGTGTAATAAATGAGAAAATACTTGATGTCAGGAAATTCTTCCTGTGGAACAATGTGACGCTTTAGAAGACCACTTAGAAAAGAACAATAGTATCTAACTATGCAAATTCTATTCGACCAAGCAGCTAAGATGCTAAGATGATGATGCTATAGAAGTCATTAAATTAGAATAGATACCTTTCACAAACACTTAATAACTTTTTCACCAAGACTGGATCTGGTAAAATATCTTTAAGAAACACTGTATAAATGTGTGAATAAACGAATATTGAAATGACTCAAAATCAACATCCCCATGCAATGATAATTGGCCAATATAAGCACTTAAACCAGATTTAATTACCATTCTGCTAAAAACCTCACAGCTGTAGGAGGAATATACACATGTCTGTGGAAAGCTTTTTGCCAACTTCCTGTGCCATAGAAGTGAATTCCTCCCTAGACCAACAGTTGCGGACTTGATCTGACATAGCACCGGCGAATAGGCTGGTCTTTGTGGGCACTAAAAATTTTTTGAAGCATTACATTAAACGTGTTCCCAATGGTAATTTGGCAGAAGATTACTAAATAGATTGCAAGTAAAGTCTAACCAGACTGAGAATTGTTTCTTTTGTTCCCTGCTGTGACGGACCATTGACTTCTTCTGAAAAATTAAAACAAATGCAATGCTTAAAAAACCATCACTTCCTTGGAGCAATAATAAAACCAGTCTATTTAATGTCTGGACACAAATCTCACCAAGTTTGATGAGTCAAACTTTTAATACGGAATGATAAATATATATATATATATATATTGTTGTATACTCGCATAGTACAACTGAGCTTCCATGATAGTAGGAGTCTAGGCAGATAGGTACGGTTAGGTACTGTGTCAGAAGGTATATAAGAAGGTTAGGACAAGGTGTGTTCGCAGACTGGTCCATTTCTTAGAGAGAGCACCCGTTGTGCAGAGGCCAGGTCTGTCGTTTTGAGTTTTACGGTTTGAGTGTCAAGGTCTGGTGTTGTGTTGGGTATTTTGAGACCCAGGTGAAACCTTCCCTTTTGTTGTCGAACTTTCATGATGTCTGTACTAAAGTCACGAGTATGCTGGTTCGGTTGACATAAAGTTTTATGTTTGATTCGCTAGACTCGGGACCATAAACTAGCTGAATCCAACAATATATATATATATATATATATATATATATACCTGCTTGTGTATATAGGACTATAATATACATTATACTTAAATATACATTAAATATACATATTATTTTATCAATAATAATGTTCTTACTATCTTGATCAGATGAGCACCAAAATGCGGTTAGCAATTGGCTAATTAAAGGATATTCTTACATACTTACTACAATATTGCAGTCATTATTATGTTCTGGTAATTTATGGTTCTAGCAGAGACAGAATATCTAGACTCTCAAATGCACTGGACAAACCAGAATCATGACACATGTAATAAAAATTTGATAGACCTGGTTCCAACTAAATTCCAGACCATTTGATATCTTCTTATTAAAGTTAGTTAGGAGCAAAAAGTTGACTCAAAATCAGAGTGTTGGCTAAATGAAACCAAGAAAGTGATACCTATTTCCAGAAACACTGTTTTTACATATATATGTTGTGATCCAATCCCCCCCTTGACAATAAGACATTTCTGTACTTAAAGGCTGCCTTGTAATAGTAATAGTATACAATCATTAATACACCCTGCAATAAAAGACCACATCTACAACTGACAGGACAGGACTGAAAACGTTTGTGTTGTCACGTCAAAAGCTTACGAGTCGATCTTAAAGCAGCACTGCATAAATCTGAGATTGCAAATATAATTAGACAAAGATGTGCAAGAGTTATATAAGCTACACCACAACATTTACAGTCTCCAACAGTTTTGGCACAATGGTTAAGAAGTTGTTACAGAGGTTCCAAATCAGTTCCTCCTGACATGTTGGTGACCATATGGTTTCTTGCAGATACAACATATAGTGCAGTCTTCTTGACTATATTTTGCAACTAAATGACAGCTCAAAGCTTCTACAGATGCCTCAAGACTTTCCTGTTCTCTGACCCAAGCACAGTAGAGAGCACGGCTGATTTTGAGTGGTGCCATGCAAATGTTCCATTACATTACAGATTGCAACGTTTGGAGGCCTCACCTGGCATGTAATGTTTTGGAGGTACTTTCGGTGTAAAAGAACTCTAAAATTAACATCAATCATTGATAATTTTAGAGATCCCAAGTTAAACATCAAGCAGTATAACTAATTCAACCATTTCACTGATAATTTATGTGACCAAAGCAGAGATATACACACAAATAAATCAGGCATACATATTAAAACAGTCAAAAGTTTCTACAGTTTGATGTAAGCACATGGATTTGCAAACGAATCGGTCAGCCCGTGGCGTTCAGTGTGTGCTGAGCGCGTGGGTTCGAGCCTCGGCTCGGGATTCACTGTGTAGGGACCTTGAGCAAGTCCTTCGCGCACCATTGCTCAGCAGTACAACTGCAATTGTGCGGTCGAGGCGTGTGTGCACTTCTGAGCAAAAGATGTTGGAAGAAGGGCGGTATCAAATTTCGGTAATAATAATAATAATAATAAACCAATTTTCAATGTTCTCTGACTTAGACCAGGTTATCCCATGCATGGCCACAATTACGAGTCATTCATGACAACATTAAATGCAGCATTGAAGAAAGGATACAACACAGAACTGTAGATTGTGGTCAGCCAATATCAACAGCCTTTGACATTTAGAAGACACCCGGTTAAAATCACACACTGAATTCTGCATAAGTCAGAAATGTATTTTGCACTGCCAAATTTGGGAGCTTCTGCAATATTGCTGCTGTTAGAATTAATGTCAATTAAAATAGCGTTAGAGAGATCTTTTACCTAACGACCGACAACCATACGTTTTTCAAAAACTACACATTAGTCAATAAGTATGTGCAATTAATTTGTTCAATAAAGTCAGTAAATTTCATGCAATTAGACTAACTATCTGAGGATTCCAATGACTAAACTAATTCCATAAAGAAACTGTACTTACATCATCAAACAGTGAAGAACCTAAGGTAGAAGAACAAGTAACATTTTTAGCATTAATTGCAATATTTAAATTATAGAGACTAGCAAATTAAAAGTCTACATTCTTGAATGGCGCATTGCAAGACGGTATTATAACAATCGGTTTATTCGGGTTTCTGCAGAAATAATCAGTGCTGATAAAAAAATGTTGATTATAATAAGATAATTTTATACAATATTGCATATTCCAAATTTTTCATTCATTCTTGGTTTTTGAGTTTACATAAAATAACTTTAATGTGAATTTGCAGTCTTGTTTGTATTATTTGACAACCAACTAGTGCACCCACCGACCCATCATGTTCATAACAGTGGGCACAGGAACTCAAACACATAGCAATTGTAGGTTTATGTATCGGAACCCTACATTTTGACTAAACAAATAATAAAATTATAACTGGTTTCATAATTGGTATCTGCTATTTTAATAATCGACGCGGCATCAGCATAATCGGCAAGTGATGTCAGTAAAACTGTATAAAGTGTGCTTAATCTCACCGACTTCAGCGTAAGCAGCACTGCCCACTTCGACCTGTTGATAGTCATCATCGATAGAAGCATAAGCCGACTCCACTTTCTTTCCTAGGGCTATTCCCTGTAGCGACCACTTATCCAACTGATATTCATCTGCGTAGGCATACTCGCTTTTCTGCTCCTCGCTCTTCTCCACTGCATTCGCTTTGGTCGGTATCTTTCCATCACTGTTTACTCTATTCTTCTGAACTGCTCCATAGCCCAAACTAGCCGAAATTTCACTCTTTGTTTTGGACGACATTCGAACCAAAGCCTAATCATAAGAACAGCAAGACATGTATACAACTTTCACTTTCACCATACTATAGTTGCCTCTTCAATATAATCGTCAATTCCTAACCACAAGTTTTTAGAACTACAAATACTGTGAGTTACAGTAAAGCAGATTTATGCTGCTATAATTGATCATTTTATAATTCCTAAACTTCCAGTAATTGTGCTTTTCTGTTTCTACTACCATTCTTATTGGTTATTTGTATGGTATTTTTTAATAGTATTTATTGATTCATATAACAAACACTCACAGTGTTCCCAGTGCAAAATCCCCGAGTTTATAAAAGTCGCCAAATGTTCTTCTAAGTGTGAGTCACAGATATAGTAGCAAAATGTTTGTTTATTTAGGCAATGTGGGTTTAAATATACCAACATCGTGAGATAATGTCTGTGATAAAAGTATCAGAAGTGGGATGAATGGCACATGTACTAACTGTAGCAAAACTATCTGTAACACGAAACCTGGTGCAGCCGAGAAGCATTGTTGTAATAGAGAACTTTGAATAAATCACTGAGACCAAAATTCAGCACATGGGGTGACAAGAGGAGGTCCCTATTGCCACAAAAAACTACTTCATTATTTAGTAGATAATTACATTGATCAGTGGAAAGAACAATGACTGTTAGTAATTAATTATGTCTGTTGTGTTGAGTCTCCAGTGACATCCAACGAACCTCAGCAGTAGATCTCCATCAGGTCCTAACAATTGAGGCTAACCGCAAATGAGTAATTAAGAGTGATAGAATTTGCACGATGGCAAACTACAAATTACACACGGCCAGGTATGAGGTATGTCTTCTTGATACACACCTTGATAAAAAGAAGATGAGCCCTTTAGCATCGGCTGAATACAGGATGTGGAAAAATATCCTTATTATCATTCCATTAATTTTCTTACATTACAGAATGATTGAAGTGGTCTTGAGATACCGATACCTTCTTAGGTGTATTGGCATATGCTTCGGGATATTCAGCATCTTTAGGTGATGGAGTTGAAACAGAGGGGTATGAAGAAATGGGCGGCATAGTCGCTGAGTCTGGTGATCTGTCTTGAAATGCCATTGCTTCAGAATAGGCAGCAGATTCGCTGCGTTTTGGAAGAGGAAGCGGTTTGTGCTTCACAGGTTTTGGTTTGATAGAGTCAGTTGCAGATACAACTTCATAAGCCAAATCAACCTCCTGTGAAATAAAAACGAGGTTGTGCATCATCTGCAATAATTATACCGCCTTTAGTTTCTAGAGACCTTTGCCAGCTTTTTGAGCATCAGTTGCCAAAAGTAAACTTGTCAGTTTAACAAATTATTCTAACATCTCCAACAGCACCTTCAAGAACCTTTTAGAAGGCACTAAAATACACAATTTACGTAGTGCCCCAAAAAGGGCTCTTCAAGATCAATAATTGGGAGCGCTGTCTTTTATAATCTATTGTAATGATTAAATGACCTCTGTTATGAAATCTTACCAAACACTAAACTAGACTGACTGTAGTGCATTATAATCGGTCTGTCTAACTCTGTACTGAGATGAATGTTATAGGTGATATCCTGCTACATGATATTTTTAATTTTCATTAAAAAGTGCATACATTTTTGGCTCAAACTTTCTTAAATTATCCTGGTATCTTTAACATAATAAGCTTATTGAAATGTTAACAAAACAAGTCCATTCCCAACAAGTTGTCCCTTTTCTTGGCCAAGGTCAAATATGAAAGCATTACACAAATATATCTTATTTTAAAAAGAATTTCTTGTATGCACGTAAGATTTAACTTATGAAATATGGTTAGTTTCTTCTTTACCTGGAATTTAGGCTTTAGTGTCTTTGCATCCATGTTCTCATAAGCATGCTTACTGATCAATTCCATCTGACGTCTAAACAGCTCAGCAATTGCCTCATGAACGAAGACATATTGCTCCTGAAATAAATGGCAAAAAGAGCTTTAAAATGGTACCAACAACTATGCTCTAAAGACAAACTCAGGATGCAGGAACTTATAGGACTTGGTGAACGCTACCTTATAACAGCAAGCCTCAGTGAGAATTTCCGTTTTCAAGGGTCAGTCTCACATCAAGTCAAGAAGCAATCTGCTGTAGTTTATTTGAAGAACACGAGAGCATCACATCTGCATCTCCCCTTCTTTGATGAAGCAATCGTTTCAGTTATCATTATAATCATTTCGGTAACTTTGTGTGAAAGCCTAAAGAGGCCATAAGCAGCACAACTGAGCACATACGTATCATGTTTGTTGCTCAACAGGAAGGAATAACGCCAAATGTGACCAAATTCAAAAGTGCTTAAACGTGGACAACCCCAATATAGCAGTACATAAAATAACAAAATACTGAGATAAAAGAAGAGAGCCGTCAGTCTGTCTGTGGGTGTCCATACAAAGTATAGTGCTGGATTCTCACTGTATCATTCATTATATGGTGTCATGCGAAGTAAAAGAGGTAGAAGTGGCAGAGGAGCAAGGGAACTAAACTCTATCGTCCTAGGTAGGACGGGCAACATCAAGTGTATATAAATAATTATGTGTATATATATATATTTGTATATATATATATATATATATATATATATATATATAACCAACATCAAGGGCATAAATATATATATATATATATATATATGTATGTATATATATATAATATATGAAACATAAATGAAATATTCAAACCCATTCAAGATTACTGGTAAATATAATAAGCACACATAAATATATATATATATGTATATATATATATATATATATAAAAGTATAGAGCAAAAACCAAATACTAAAATAATACCAACTGGTGACTGGACGATGGCCATTCGCTGACGTCTCATCTCAGCAACGACATCATAAAGTTTAAAATCTTCAGGTAACTTCTACAAGCAGAGTTTTTCACCATCCATTAAAAATTTAGTTGCAGTAGAATATTATTAACTACTAACTAGTACTCAGTATAACAACTTCTAGTAAAGGTAAGTCAGCCCTGCGCAAGAAACTTCTTGGGCTTCCGGTGAAGCTTATACTAAAGGCCACATCGATTAATTGGCCATATTCATAAATGATGCCAAGGGGGTTAGAACAATCGGTATAATTTGTATTGGTAAAAATAATAGGTGACAATGTAAAAAAGTTCTTAGTTTTGGCGGCTTGATGTTTTGCAGCGACCCGTTTTTAGTATATGATATCAAACAACCCACCGTTTTTAACAAAGTGAATGCATATCATGTTTCTTGGAAATGAACACATGTTGACAAAACAACTTTAGAAATAATTAATTGGCTTCAATATTGGTATCGGCTATTTCAGTAATCGGCCAAATGTCGTATCGGCATAGTCAGTCAAAAGTAATGTCCATAACCATATTTGGCATATCAGTACCGTTTACACTAATAATTTTTAGTAAATCATCATAAAAGCTTCAATAATAATTTGAACAGATTCTAACTCGATATACTTACTCCCCATTTAAGCAGCGACTGGACAAAATCGATGACTAAAATGGTACCAGTTCGACCACAACCAGCACTAAAAGAAAAGGAAACCACACTACATTAACGGAACATCTGCCATTTTCTACACAACCCACTCAGATCCAGCTGAAATAGCATCAACACAGAACATGCAAACAGAAAGCACAACGTTCAATACTTGCAATAGAAGTGACTAATTACAGGTACAATAAAAATCAATTAGTACATGAATGGGCCACTTATAAACATGACTACACTGTATGCATGCATGTAAGTATTAGGTAAATGTACCAGTGAGCCAATTCATATAGCCATACATACTAATTTCAACCAACCGCCTGTGTACCGAATTTGCTCATTTAGGGGTGACACGACCAGTGGGACGTCTGCCTTTTTAGGGTTTTTTCTTCTCCCTTGCTTCCTCTGTCATTGTGAAATATGTTGTCTTATTTTTATGCTGTGTTTATGGAAACAATAGTTATGGTTATACTATCTGCATCCAAGTAATCCAGATGATAACCTGCAGTGGACTAGAATTGATGAAGCGGCATTAGCCGTAAGGGGTTGGTACTTCCTCAGGGTCTCGATGAGGTCAAGTATTCCCGGAATGCAGCGTGGAACGCCTCTGTCTGGCCATTCTTGGTAGTGCAGCTGAACGACCTGGCGACGCTCGTCTCCCACTGTGGCAATCATATGCCGTATCAGATGCTCCTTGTAGCTTGTCGTTTCTTCAAGTTCCTTAACAAAACACAACAAGTACAGAGCACTGACAAATCGTGTGTATCCAGCAAGAGCCCAACTACCATAATTGATTTCAGTTACAACAACTGCCAGGTGGGGGGAGTGGACACATGCACATTGCACAGCCATGTCAAGTTAACTATACTTCCTCTGAGGGTTTAAGGCCACCTGCATGAAGCAGTATTGTCCGGTATTCAGATACATTGTGCTGCTGACAAAGATTGATGGAGAGCAAGTTAAAGTTCCATGTGTCTACGCATCGTTTATGTTAATTACTGTTTCTACTGATACACCAAAGCCTTCTAATGTTTCATTATAACACATATTCTGATATAACACACGGTGAGGAATCTGATTTTTTTGTACGAATATCTTATTAGCTTAAGTTACCTCAAAACATGTAGACATAACCTCACAATATGGGAATTTTGAGATGGCTTCCAAAACAGTAATATTAAGAGATTCTGTTATTACAGACATACAGATGTAACAGGATGTAGTGTCAAAACGAAAAGGAAAAGTTAAATCAAGACATAACAATGCTGTCATACCAGAGTAACTTTGATTTCACCAAAGGCCATTTCTTCTGTCATTGAATTTGGCCAATATCTCTGGCATTTCAGCTGCAAAAAACCAGTGATCAAGGATGAAAAAATTAGGCAATGTGTTTAATAACAGCAATAGTAAAAGTCCTGTATTTTAACTCCAGCTACCAGGGCCATACCGAGGGAGGGACCAGCGGGGCCTAGGTCCCAGGTGCAAATGTGGAAAGGGTGCAAATTTCAGGATGAAATAACTTATAATTCCATAAAATGCACTATTTTCAAAATGTGGGGGCACCAAAGTAGCTAGGCCTAGGACACAATTAGCCAGGCACAGGGCACAATAATAGCTCGTTACGGCCCTGCCAGCTACAATAACCCTTAACTGCAGTGAATCATAAAGCAACAATAAAAGTTGAGGAAAAATAACGTCTGCTAAAATAAATTAAAGTAAACTTCATTGTCAATGCAAACATTTTCTTATAAATCATTATTATGAAAGATACAAAAATTCAGACAATGACACTTCTTTTTAAGCGACACAACATAAATGGGCAACTCCAACATACTTGCAATTATGTTACATTTCGCAGTCACATTGTTTGATAAATTTAGGATAATAATAGACTCTATTGTTGAAATTTATTGAAATTTCTGTAGCCTGTATAAAACTTAGGGTTAACATCATAAAAAAGTGAAATTGCTTTTACCCCCAGTGACACTAGGCCTGAGAGTCAACTGTTATTGCATAGCGTTTGTGCTCCAGTGACACATGGGGTTAACGACTATATGGGCTAAAGCTGAATGATAATTCGAGATGCATATCCCAACCTACCTACAATAAGAATTTATGTCAAACTGAAGCTTGGCACATTGAGGCATCTTCTACTATACAATTAGTTCAATCTCATTACCTTTGGTGGCTCTCCTTCATATTCGCGACATGCCATGAACATGACCCTGACGTTGTTCTCCCAAATCATCTGCCAAAAGTCATTAACTGTCTTAGGCGTTGGACCCTGGGCAGCAATGTACAACTGGCCACCAACTGCACCCTGAAAAGAATGAAAAGAAACCTACAGCTGTACACCAATTGCATCGTATAGACTTACAAACAACTCATTCAGAGGATCTAAAATCTATTTTCATAGACCAAACATAAGACTAGTTTGCCTAATCGTTTGGTTTTAGTTTTTGAGAGGAGCAAAAGTCTCTGTCTATGTTGAACAGTATGATAAGCAATGTTCCCTCGAATTTTTGGCGACAGTGTGCACAAGAAATTTTGTGTGTGCAACATTTGATATATGGTTTGCACTTTGTATGCAGATCCAAGCTGAATGCAATTACAAACTAAAAACCATGTCTAAAAGTCATAAGCTGTGATAACCTAAGAAAGTCTGTTGTTTAAAGATAAACAATGGGATGTATCAGCCAAGGAACCAAGTTTCTGGGCTACGATAGGCCACAGCTGGCTAGGAGACTTGATTTATGTAGTTTTGTAAAATAATTTTCGAACAATAGTCTTGATTGTGCTGACTCCACGACCTGTATGCGTGTGCACAAGTACACAGCTTAGGGGAACATTGATAATCAGTGGTCTGTCTAAAATATCAATAGGGTAAATTTTGCTATTTTTTCTTATACAGAAGATCAACGTATAATGCAGTATGGGTCTTGGCTTACCTTGATGTAGCTGGCATTGATGTAGTCACTGGTTGACCCCTCCTTAAGACTTGCAAGTCTCACTCGAGAATGATCAACTGAGAGAAACGAAGAAACACTGAATTACAGAAGAGTTTGAGCAAATCAAATCATAACATATGACAATCATGGAATCCAGTTCCTTTGCATTTCAAAGCATTCATTGTGCAACATCATAATAATAATATCTGCACCTAAAGCTGCCTAGAATCAAAGTTCTAGATGGTAATTCCTATACAGTTAAGATACAGTATTTGAAAAGGAGTAGTTCTGCTAAATATTCAGATAATATTTTTGGGCAACTGATTGGTGGGATTCCCAGAATAGGTCAGGTATCCGAGTACATGAGCGATGTCCTGCACTGTTTGCCTGTTCACCAGCGCATCTTATTTAGGGTATCTGCCTTAGTTTGGCGCTGCCTTGGTGGCACTGCTTATTTGCAGGAGCTATGTCGCCCTATCACTGCCAGCAGTGGTCGATGACCACTTCGCTCTGCAGTTCAAGGCAACCTGATAGTTCCTTTTGCACGCACTTCCATAATGCAGAATCGGGCTTTCTCGGTCGTGAAACCTACCATCTGGAATGGACTTCCCATAGAGCTCCGTCTCCTACCTAAGAACTCCTCATCTTCATTTTACGCTTCTCTTAAAACTGTCCTCTTCAACCAAGGGTTAAGCAGGGAGCACCTATGAATAGATATCTTGAAGGGGTGCTATTTCAAGTATTTTTGATTGATTGAAATGTTAATCTCAGTAGGCTAGTTGACAATAGATTACTCCATACAATCTAAACCAGATACTTTACTCATTTTAGGACAAATAGTTCTTTAAAATTTGAACTGTAAGTGCAAGCTGAAAATAACTTCAAAAAAGTCTTTTTCCTCAAAAGATGTCAAAGCTGCTTTTTCTCCAACCATGTAAAATGTACAAATAGTAAATGTTTGCACATCAGATAGTCACTCTATATGTAATCATTTTGAACAATAACGATTAGAGTTATAGATATATCTGCACTGTCCTCTTTGATAGCAGCAGGTTTATCCAAAACCCTATCATATCGTTTCTATTCTCACAGATATTATTTGCATGCTTGTTTGCATGTTATTTGTGTGAATCGTTGAGAGATATGGTTCTCGTTTACTGCATGTACAGAAATTTCTTCTTCTGGTTCTCTGCCGCTTACAAAAGTTCACATGTACAATGTCACCACTCTTCTCGCTGTTCAACCTCTTCTTTACGCTTTCTATATTTGCCAATCATCATCCAGTCCAGCATCATCTTGTCTTGGTTTGCCTCTTGTCCACCTGCACTTAATTACCATCCATCTTTTAAAGACCATGTGGCATCTGTCATAATCATACTCCTTAGGCAATAAAAAATTTTCACCTGCTCTATAATTTTTTTTTCTCCAATGTGTATTCTGAATACCATTTTATTTTCTTTGCATATTTTCAACACATTTGTCTTTTATATATATATTTTTTGAGCATTTCAGTTTTAAAGTGTAATTTCATTTCAGTCTATAGTAATACAAGGGTAATAGAAAACGTCCTCCTATATTTAGGCTAATGGTATATAATATATATTATAGTCACTCAATGAACGCTGGTGATGCGTAAAAGCACAACAAATGATACGAAACAAGTACTGACATGGAATGATGTCCTTGTATCGGTTCTTTGATACATTGCAACTTTTCTCTCCTTCAGTTGAAGGATAAATATTATCTGTTTTGTAGCTCAAACTCAGCTCTCGAAGTTTCTGTAAAAATGCATACAAACTATTCAAATGCAAACAATTCTATCCGGCTATTTCTCCTTCCTGGAGGTATTTCAATAAATGTGAAAATCAACCGAAATCAATAATGGAAAGTCTTTAAAATGCCAAGAACGCAATAAATAGCCCAAGCAAAGTTAAAAGTGACTAATGAATGTTCAAAGAGTAGGAGAATGTTGCCAACAGATAGAGAGAGGTTGATCATTTGGTAATGACGGGAACTAGGATGTGTAGTCTTCCAGTACGGAGGTACTCATATGGCCGAGTTCGCACTGCTTATTTGGAAGAAATTGTAACATATTGGATAGAACAATGAAAATAATTGTGAACCTTAACTGTAAACAGCCTATGGCATTGCAACAATTCATGAAGTGGTATAACTTACTGTGAACTCCTTGTCGTAAGTTTCTTCGCTGGTCGCTTCTCTTCCTTCTCTTTCAACGTCGTCGAGCTTCTTCTTATGTTCTAAGAAAGCCTTCATACATTTTTGCACAGGCATTCTGTCGCCTTAATAGAAGCGGTTTACAACAAATGAATAATTGATTTAATTGAAACAAGGAACATCAAAATCAGGAAGTAAACACCGAAATGTTTGACCACTCAACGCCAAGCCACACATGGTCAAGGTTCCACACAATATAGACTAGAAGTTCGTACAGGAAGTTATAAATAATAATGATTTCTTACCAACAGATGTCGCCCATGTTCAATTTTATAAGCGATTTTATTATGTACACTACTAGCTGAGGAAACAAGAGGACGACCATGAACAATGCTTTTAGACTGGATGATGGAGAAAGGTGGATACGGAAAAATGAAAGAGGCTCAACACAGGGAGGAGTGGTATCATTGGACATATGAACCTGCCTGAAGTCTGAGAACCGAAGCAGAAGAAGACTAGCGCGGGTTTCACGAACCCCTCGACTGCGTGTCCCAGGTGTTGCCCGAGCAACTATTAAGGTTTCGAGTGAATAGCTCAAAAACTATGCAAATGCATAGCCGGACAGAGAGACACACAGACATACATAATTTTGTCTTTATTTGTATAGATGATATTTCACTGTCCACAGGCAATATTTTAATATGAAAAAAAATTGTAAATTTGTCTTTGAATTATAATTATATTAGTCTGTAGTGCATCAAGATAGCCTAGTAAACAAAACACTAGGCCTCTATGTCCTCTGCTTCTCAATAAAACCATACTTTGCGTCTTAACTCATAACAGAGGTGCAAAAAAACTAAGATTTTTTAATTTAAAAGTTAGTTTTTGTGGTTTTATTTGGTTTTAGTCTTCCTTTTGATTTGGTTACAATGGTTAATTTTGTTATAAAAAACATCAAACAGAGTATGAATATAGAGCTCCAACTCGTTTTAATATTAAATCAGTTTGATTTCGGACTGAATAACACACAATTAGTAATATAATAATAATATTAGTAAATCGAAACAAAATATTTTAGAAAACCAAAAATTGCCACTTTTCGTATCTTTTGTTTTTTTGTAAATAAACAAAAACAAATAGCCACCATAGCTAAACAAAAAACAAACATGCTTGCAACCCTGATGTAATGATGGAAGAGGGGACTGCGTTATGAAAAAACGGCGATGTCAAGTTTATAACTTTAATGAACAATATAATATAATGTCAAATGCTGTATAAACTAAAATTGCGAACACTATAGCTATAGATATGAACAGTATATATAAAGACAGACATTATAGGCCTATCAACAGTAGTAAATATATATATATGTATAGACAGAGACTGACAGACAGTAGGCACAGCCAAGTGAATCAGAGTGGGCGAGTGGGCTGAGACAGTTGGAGAGACGGGCATTATGACCAAATATGGCTGAGGCAAGAGCGAATGTCGGGCTAGGATAGGTTAAAAAAGACCGGGTCCAGAGGAAGAGCGATGGGCTGAGCGCCTGAGAGATTTGATGTAAGATGACCAAATAAGGATACAATCGGGAGAAATAACCAAATAAGGATAGACATGAGGTAGAAGGACCATAATGGGAGGATGCAAGAAAGGGTATAAAAGATGGGAGAAATTGAGAGTCGGGATTCACTCTCAGAAGGCGTCAGGTGCACGACAGAGGACGTCATCAACTGCAGGAGGAATCCGTTCTCGAGGAAGCGACTGGAAACGACAGATGACAAAGACGATAGAGATAGGTCTGGTTAAGGTCGACAGTCTGAGAGTGATGAGGAACGTTAGTGAAGTAGCAAGCTAAGTTGTTCTGCGTTAATATATTTTGAAGTTAACCTAAATAATAAGAATACTAATCAGAAAGAGACTCTTGTGTCATTTTGTTGAACTCTAACGTAAACGCAAACCGAAGAGACTGAAGACACACGGCTACAATCCATCACCGCTACCACCAAGAATTGATGTCCAGATTGTTGTTTGAGAAAGGGCAACAACAATCGTTTCCCTCCATTACATGGTCGCAGTGGAAAAAGGAGTTCAACTGAAGCCAGAACCAAACGAGAACGTCGCAGAAGAACGAGGAAACCTGAGAGGAGTCGACGACTGAAGAGAAAAGTGTCGAGAGATCAACGGGTCAGCTGCTACAGACGATTGAGTGCTGAAGAAAGAGAAAACCTGCACCAGGTACGAGACGAATCCGACGCTGACCTGTGCAGAAGCGATCGTTCAACCGTATTGACCCGCAGCAACGAAAGAGACTGCACGAGGTGTCGAAATCCGGTGAGCAGGTTCTGATGCTGATATAAACGGTGAATGTGAATCATATTATGTTATAACTTAGGAAAAGACAGAATCTTGAGTATTACATGTGAAGCGTATTAGTAGTGTACTGCTTGTTAAAATCGACAGTGAATATAGAACTCTATTGTATAATTTTTTTAAAGAAAATGGCTAGCGAAAGCCTGCTTAAAGATTTTGAAATGTTAAAGAAGAAGGATCTGGAGGATGAATGTTTAGCAAGAGGAATACAGCCTCAAGGTATTCAGAAGAAAGAAATGATTAGACGATTGAAGGAGTTTGACAGAAGGCATGCGAGAGAGGAAGGGCATGAAGAGGCGTTTGGTGATGAAGAAGGAGAGATGATAGAAGATAGAGAAGGTGAACAGACTGGGCATAGTGACAGGTCGAAGCTTGAACTGGCCCAGGCAGAGGAAAGAAAATTTATTGCTGAAGAAAGAAAAGCAATAGCAGAGAGACAGAGATTAGAACTGGAGCTAGCGCTGCTTAGGGAAAGGGCACAGATGGGTTCACTAAGGCGAAGCTTAATTGATGAAGAAACTGTTGAAAACAGGGCAGAAGTATGTAGGTCTAAAGCAAATAATGTGTTACCAAGTATGCATGAAAATGAAGACCCTATTTCATTCTTTCATTCTTTTGAAAAGGTTGCAAGATTGCACAACATTGATCAGTCTGAATGGCCGAAATTGCTTCCTGCTTTACTAAATTCCACTTTAAGGCAACACTACAACAGATTATCTTACAGCATCTGTTCTGACTTTCGAAGCATAAAAACAGAGATACTAGCTGCATGCCAAATGAATCCCAAATTCTATCTCGACAAACTTAGAAATTTGCATCGCTCAGGGAAGGAAACATATGCTCAATTTCTGTGTAGATTGAGTGATATGCAGGAATATTACCTGGAGTCAAAGGGCATAGCTGACTTTGAGGGTTTAAAGGATGATATGCTAGCAGAAAGATTGAAAGATTCATTTCAAACAGAAGTAAAATTCTTTGTAGAGGCTAGAAAACCTACGAGTGCTATAGAAGTTGCGCAATATGCAGATCTACATTTTGAATGCATTAAGGAAGCTACAAGGGGAAGCACGTATGAGCGCAAGACATGGAACAAGCCAAGGTCAACAAATATAGGTCTTGAGAAAAGCACAAGCATACAGAGCAAGCAAGGGGCAAAAATCAATGCCGGGGGTGAGACTCAAAGGCAAGATGTACTGGTACAGCAAAGCAATACGAATCACGCATACAACAGTAGGCCTACACATAAGTCAAACCAATGGCAAGCAAACACGAAAACACAAAATGGATGTTTCATTTGCGGACAAAATTCGCATAGATGGCGACAGTGTCCAAACAATGATAGTGCTAGAGTTAATTTTGTGCATGATTTGTCACATCTTAACAGCATAACTGATTATCAAAATAATTTTCTTGTGCCACTAATGTTAAACGGAATGCATGTTAAAGCACTGAGAGACACAGGCTCTCAGATAACGCTGGTGAATGCCGACTTTGTAAGAGGTAAGCCATTTGCTAAACAAAGGGCCATTAATGTACAATGTGCGTTTGGGAAAGTCCAGTCAGTTGCAATGACAGAAGTTACAATTTCATCGCCACAGTTTGGGACAGACCGACAAATTGTAATTAATGCAGGAGTTTTAGAAGGACTAAAGGTTGATATGATTCTGGGGCATGACATTTTTGTGGAAAACAAAGATCTGATGGACATTGCTGTTGGTGCTGTGAAAACAGGTGAAATAAATAGGCCAACGAGCATTGAAGATAGCTGGCCGATTCACAAGGCAGAAGAAAGCGAGACAGATGTAATAAATCAGACACCACAGACAATGATAGCAACCAGGACCAAAAACTATGGATGCCGCGGTATATCAGATGCAACAGGAAATAGGACACCGCAAAGGGAAAATGGGTCAAAGGTCAAGCCGAGAGAAGCAAAGGAAGCAGAAAAGGAGGGAGAGTCAAAGGAAACAGTGAGAGAGAAAGTGACTAATGATGAAGAGGATGCAAACATGTGTCTTGGCAGAGATGCAGAGGAATTCAAAAGGGGACAGGAATCAGATCCAACGTTGACAGATTTATGGAAGCGTGCTAGAACAGAAAACGAACAGTATATTGTCAACAAAGGCATTCTGTACAAAAGAAAAGAAACACAGTTAGAGAAAAATGCAGAAGATTTTGCGAAGAATCTTAGACTGGTTGTCCCAGTCAGCCATAGACAACAGCTGTTAGAGCTGGGTCATGATTCAAAATGGGCGGGGCATAAAGGTGTAAAAGCTACGAGGGCATGCTTAAGAAAAGAATACACGTGGCCTGGAATGGATGAAGAAATAGCAGCGTATGTGAGGTCTTGTCCAATATGTCAGAAGACTGCAAACGTTCATAAGAGTCATCGTGTACCATTACAAGAGACACCGATAGTGGAAGTACCATTCCAGTCTGTAGTAATAGATTTGTGCGGACCAATATCACCTGCATCTAGTAGTGGCAAGAAGTATGTGTTAATTTTGGTTGATCAAATGACGCATTGGCCAGAATTCATTGCCTTGGGAAGCATGAGAGCGGACAAGATATGCAAAGCGTTGATAGAAGTCTTCTCACGGGTTGGAATACCGAGATATATTATATCTGACAATGGGACACACTTCAAAAATCAGCTGGTTCAGGGACTGGAGAAGATGCTTGGTATTAGTCCTATTTTCTCTACGGTTGAACACCATGAAACAGCTGGGAGTGCAGAACGAATGATCAGAGTTTTGAGGGATATGCTTAAGAAAGTAACAAGCGAGGAGCCACGAACATGGGAAGCTGCATTGCCGTTTCTAGCGTTCAGTTGCAGACAGGTTCCATCAACAGTAACTGGGTTTGCACCATTCGAACTGCTTTATTCGCATGATGTAATAGGCCCATTGCAAATACTCAGAGATGCGTGGACAGGAGAACTCGAAACACTAACGCCTAAAAGAAGCGTAGTTGAATATTTGACAATGACGAAAACTCACATGCAAAGATGTGCAGAAATTGCCACAGAAAATACAAAACAGGCTCGTCAATCTGCCAAATATTACTATGATAAACACTCTTCGGATCGAAGTCTAGAACCGGATGAAGAGGTTCTGTTACTAAGACATGCAACGGAGAATAAATTACTGGCACGCTGGGAAGGTCCTTTCAAAGTTCTGAGGAAACTGTCCAGTGTCAATTATGAAATTGACACAGACAAAGGAAAGAAGATCTACCACATAAATCTACTACGAAAATGGTTCAATAGGTCGGAGATATGTTTGACACCTAGCGTAAATGTCATTTTGACGGCTGATCCACCACAAGAAGAATACGAGACTTTGCCAGTAGTTGATGATAGTGGCGACACCTATGGAATAAGTGAGCATTTGACTGAAGAGCAAAAGAGTCAATTACAAGACGTTATTAATGAATTCTCCGATCGATTTACAGGACAACTTGGACGAACAACGCTAATAAAGCACAAAATAAAACTGACAAATGAGAAACCAATAGCACCCAAGATGTATCGAGTACCAGAAAGTTTAAAGAACAAAGTAAACGATCAAATAAAGACGATGTTAGATGATGGCCTAATTGAAGAATCGACATCGGCATATGCGAGTGCAATAGTGTGCGTCGCCAAGAAAGACAAGTCGATCAGGATATGTGCAGATCTGAGAACGATTAACAGCATAACCGTGCCAGATGAATATCCAGCAAGCGACATGAGAAACATACTGGAGAGGGCAGCAGGGTCCATGTATGTGACAGGCATTGACCTCCAACAGGCCTTTTATCAGGTAGAATTAGACGAAAACAGCCGACCGTACACTGCATTCAGAACACCGTTCGGACTGTTTCAGTATACTGTGTTACCGAATGGGGCTCGGAACGCAAGCAAATCGTTCCAACGACTAGCAGATCAGGTTTTGAAAGGAGCTGAAGAATATTCTGCAGCTCATGTCGATGACATAATAGTGTTTTCCAAGACATGGGAAACACATATTCAACATTTGAAGGACATTCTAACAAGACTTAGGAAAGCGAATCTAACTGCTAAGCTTCAGAAATGTCAATTTGGACAGAGATCGATTAAGGTATTGGGACACGTTCTGGAAAATGGACTGATTAAACCAGACCCAGAAAAGATAGTTGCTATCCAGGACTATCCTGTCCCTAGGACCAAACGGCAGGTTCGGGCTATTCTTGGTTTGGCAAATTTTTACAGACGCCATCTACCGAGCTTTGCAGAAATTGTATTACCACTAACTGAGTTAACAAGAAAAGATAGGCCAGATCGTGTAAAATGGACCGAACGAGAGGAGCAGGCTTTCAACGAACTAAAGCAGGTTCTCACATCGGAACGATTCATTATTCCTCCTGACATAACGAAGCCGTTTATTCTGAGATGTGATGCCTCTGGTACAGGATTAGGAGCAGCGCTTCTGCAGAAGGACGAACAAGGAACTGAAAGACCTGTGAGCTATGCCAGCAGAAAACTTCTACTAAGAGAAAGTAAAATGAGCACTGTAGAGAGAGAGACTTTATGTGTAGTTTGGGCATTGAATCACTTCCAACAGTACACATATGGGGCTAAGGTAGACATTTACACAGATCACAATTGTCTGAGATGGCTTCAGACAATGGCCAACACTAATCCCCGATTAACTCGGTGGGCCCTAGCCATTCAAAGATATGATGTAAACATAAACTATGTGCCTGGGAAACAAAATGGTTTAGCAGATGGTTTATCTCGGGCTCACATGGAAGCCTAAGTTTAAAATCATTGAATGTTAAATGACGGCATACACTAAGTAATGCAGAGTATTGAACTTTACTAAAGTCGAGTGTAGTTTACTAGAATGTATGTTTTTGATATTATCCGAGTTTGTTATGTTTAATGTGTTAGGATTATCGAGGACGATGACATCGCAAGCCTGGTGACAGGGAGATCACCTGTGCTCTTGTAACATTTCACAGTCCATCGAGCCTCGGCCATACACTTCATTCCATCTGAATGCACGACCTGGAGCCAGAAGCATTCGAAGGTGGATGATGTAATGATGGAAGAGGGGACTGCGTTATGAAAAAACGGCGATGTCAAGTTTATAACTTTAATGAACAATATAATATAATGTCAAATGCTGTATAAACTAAAATTGCGAACACTATAGCTATAGATATGAACAGTATATATAAAGACAGACATTATAGGCCTATCAACAGTAGTAAATATATATATATATACATATATATATATATATGTATAGACAGAGACTGACAGACAGTAGGCACAGCCAAGTGAATCAGCGTGGGCGAGTGGGCTGAGACAGTTGGAGAGACGGGCATTATGACCAAATATGGCTGAGGCAAGAGCGAATGCCGGGCTAGGATAGGTTAAAAAAGACCGGATCCGGAGGAAGAGCGATGGGCTGAGCGCCTGAGAGATTTGATGTAAGATGACCAAATAAGGATACAATCGGGAGAAATAACCAAATAAGGATAGACATGAGGTAGAAGGACCATAATGGGAGGATGCAAGAAAGGGTATAAAAGATGGGAGAAATTGAGAGTCGGGATTCACTCTCAGAAGGCGTCAGGTGCACGACAGAGGACGTCATCAACTGCAGGAGGAATCCGCTCTCGAGGAAGCGACTGGAAACGACAGATGACCAAGACGATAGAGATAGGTCTGGTTAAGGTCGACAGTCTGAGAGTGATGAGGAACGTTAGTGAAGTAGCAAGCTAAGTTGTTCTGCGTTAATATATTTTGAAGTTAACCTAAATAATAAGAATACTAATCAGAAAGAGACTCTTGTGTCATTTTGTTGAACTCTAACGTAAACGCAAACCGAAGAGACTGGAGACACACGGCTACAATCCATCACCGCTACCACCAAGAATTGATGTCCAGATTGTTGTTTGAGAAAGGGCAACAACAATCGTTTCCCTCCATTACACCTGACTCTTGATGGGTATTTTTCAAAAGAGAGCTCAAAATTGAAAAAATTCGGTCTCTTGCTTTGGCCGGCCTACACAAAAAGGCAAATTCTAGTTTTTTATTTTGTTTATTCTTGCATGGTATACATGAGTTGAAAATCGCTAATTTTTACTACATTATCTATTTGATTAGTATGAAAACACACAACAAAGGCCCAATAATACCACAAATTTCATTGTCCTTTTCCTTGCTGAGCTGATAAAACGTTACGTTATATTAGTGGTTGAGGTGCTTTATAGATCTTTGATGATTTTTTATATTTAACCTATTAGATTTGGCCACTGTTCTATATTGCCTTCATTAAATTATCAACTTAGTAAGTAATTAAAAAATAAAATTAACTTCTGTCCTAAAAATGTGTTTGCAACTCCATTACTGACAGTCTTTGGCCATCTGCGGTATATAATATTATTGAGAACTCCCAATTTTTAATTGACATCTTTGAAAGCAATTAAGGAACCAGTCAACATTAATTACCAGCAAGAGACCATTTTGGTTGTTTGTATATGTCGAAAATTTTATATATATATATATATATATATATATGTTTTGTGTCTATGTATATGAATGAAATGGCTGTGGTCGGTGTGACGACCGTTTTCACTTCCAACCACGTTTATTAAATTTACATTTGTTTTAAACATAAAATCAACGCTCTTTGTGAATCTCGACCTTCTCCTTCTACGCCCACTCTCGTTGTGTCCCACCTCTCGACATTGCCTCCCTGCTCTCTCCTTCCGTCCGTCCGCAGTCCCCACACGTAACTCTCACATACGCCCCCCTCTTTTAAGACAATGTTCGGGTAGGTAAAGTTAAAAGACAAGGATACCAGAACATTGGCTTGACGCAATAAATTAATAATACTGAACAAATGAGAATCACAGAAATACGCAAACAAAGCCAATCAAAAACATAACTAATCTATCTGCCCCTTTAAACTTCAAACTAAAACAGAACTTAGATGTTCTATCGTGCCAACCAGGCAAATACGAAAACAGAATAAACCTCAGAGTCATCCTATACATTAGTCATCAAGTCAATCGTTCCTTTCCCACCATCGATCACTCTAAACACACTAATAACATTAACATCTTACTAGCAATCTATGCTTAAAACAATCTTACAAGTATTTCACAATTGTTACATAAACCATTCTGTTAAATAACAACCTATTAATGTTTATAACAAGTCAACATTTTCATATGTTCAAGACAATCTTACAAGTGTTCCACAATTGTTACATAAACCATTCTGTTAAATAACAACTTGTTAACATTCACAATATGTCAACATTTTCATATGTTCAAGACAATCTTACAAGTGTTTCACAATTGTTACATAAACTATTGTCTTCACATGACTATCTATAACAGATTATAAATTACACAGGGTCAGAATAATCTTGAGAGTGCATCACAGTTGTCATTTAAAGATCCCTTTCGATGTTTAATCTCAATGTCAAATTGTTGTAAGGCTAAAGCCCATCGCGTTAAATTCGAGTTATTGGGAGCACATGCAGTTAAATACTTCAAAGGGTTATGATCAGTATACAAGAGTATTTTAGCTCCTAACAGATAATGTTCAAACCTTTGCAAAACAAAAATCACTGCGTAGCTCTCCTTTTCAATAGTACTCCACTTTTGTTGAGTGGTCGAAAATTTATGAGATGCAATCCATTAACCAACTGTGCTAAACAAACTCCTCCTGCATAATCAGATGCATCTGTCTGAATAATAAATGCCTTATGAAAGTCAGGTGCAGCCAAAACCAAAGAACCACTTAGTGCTTGTTTTAACTTAATAAAAGCATCATATGCTTGACCTGGTGGATTCAACTGAAACATCTTATTTCCCTTAGTTAACTCAGTTACTGGCAAAGCTATATTGGCATAATCAGGAATATGAGCTCTATAATATCCTGCCAGACCTAGAAACTGTCTAAGTTCTTTGTTAGTGGTTGGTAGAAGAATCCTCTGAATGGCCATAATTTTATCTGGATCTACCTCTTTAACTCCAGAACCTAGCAAATGACCAAGCTACTTAACTTTGGCTTTACCAAACCCCACACTTAGAAAGCTTCAGTGTCAAACCTGATTTGCTAATAGATGTTAACACCCTCTCTATATGAAGTAGATGATCCTTCCAAGAATTAGAGTGCACTGCAAAATCATCTATATATGCATCAGCATAATCAGAACGAGGTTCCAAAATCTTATTAGCAATGCGTTGGTACGTTGCACTAGCTCCTTTTAAACCGAACGGCATCCGTAACCACTGATACATCCCTCTATGGGTCACAAAAGCAGTAAGTTCTTGAGACTCTGGTTGCATCGGCACCTGCCAAAATCCTGAAGAACAATCTAAAGTTGTAATGTAATGAGAATTGGCTACTTGATTAATTAAATCCTCAGACTGACACATAGGAAAACAGATACAGAAAAAGAATTGACCTCTCGAAAGTCACAACACAATCTAAGACTTTTGCCATCAGCCTTTCGTACACAAACAATAGGATATGCCCATGGACTGTTTGATTCCACAATCAATCCCTCATCCAACAATTGATTAATCTGACTGTCAACCTCTTCTTTAAACAATTGGGGTACTGTATATGGTTTCTGCCTTTGCGGGCAAACATCACCCTGTAACCTTATAGAGTGGGTACCAATTTTACAAAGTCCTGGTTTGTCATCAAAAAGTGTTTTAAATTTCTGTAAGAGCTGCCTTAGCTCCTGTTGCTGTTCCCCATTAAGATGATCCAAGACAATTTGATTTAAAGCAGTGGTCTTATCTGTCACCTCTGTCAAGTCATTGTCAGGCTGATATTTAATCTCACCAAAATCTTCCTCACCTTCACATATCAAGCCAACAGCACTAACCCTTGCTTTGAATGGTCTCAAGTAATTAACATGTAATGTTCTCTCATTTCCATCAGGTAACTGTACCATGTAACTACCTGCAGAAATCTTCTTTGTAACTATGCCTGGACCACTCCAATCTGCACTTAACTTATCATGGCGATCCTTTTCCAACATCACCACCTGATCTCCTATCTCAAATGTCTTTTCCTTTGACCTTAAATTGTAGTAATGAGCATATCTCTCCTGAGCATTTGCTGCATGTACATCCGCTATATCCTTTGTTTGCTGCAGTTGCTTTTTTAACTTTTTGCATATATTTACTTGTGTCTGCTAGTCCCCATGGAGCAATCTGTTCTCCTGTCCATGTTTCTCTGAGTATGGTTAAAGGTCCACGTCCTGTCTGTCCATGCATCATCATGAAAGGACTTACACCCGTGGCAGCATTGGGTACTTCCCTATATGTCCACAACAGAAATGGTAATTGCTTCTCCCAACCTTTTGGATTTTTCCGTACTACTTGGTGAAAAAAGTTCTTGAGAGTCTGATTCCACCTCTCTACTACAGCATTTCCTTCCGGGTGATATGGTGAACTAAATCTAGGTGCACACCCCAGTCTCTTCATGAACTCATGCATAAGCTTCCCCCTGAAACTTGCAGCCTGATCAGTGACTAGCACCCTTGGTATACTGGTATAAGAAAACATTTCCAGTAAGGCATCACAAATGGCCTCTGTGGTAGTCGTTCTCATAGGTCTTGCATCTGGGTATCTTGAACACTGGTCTTCTAGACACAACACATACTTATAGCTCCGTGACACTTGCTCAAATGGTCCAATGATGTCACAGTTCATTACCTCGAAGACATTGGTCGGTCTTACCACAGGAGTAATCGGTACTCGATCCATCACAGTTTTTCTCCTCCTCAACTGACAACTTTACAACTCTGGCAGTATTCCTTAATTTCTTTGTTCATACCATGCCAGAAAAATGAAGACTTAATTCTTTGAGTAGTTTTCGTTGAGCTAAAGTGTCTTCCCCATGCACAATCATGAGCTAATTCTAAAATTTCTTTGACCTTTCCTTTTGGCACAACCATCTGATGAACACTCCCTAGTTCAATCTTATCCTCATGAAACAACAGATTATCACCAACCCTAACATAAAAAATTCTTCTCTCTCTTCTCTGCTTTTATCCAACACTCTTTCAATCCCTCATCTGTCAGCTGTTCCATTTTCATCTGTTCTGTTGCATCAACTAACTGCTGAGTGTCATCAAACTCTTCATCTCCATCTAACCTCTCTTCATTTATAACTTCACTGACCCTATTGACTACAGGTATCACTTCCTCTGCTATATCAAAATTTCCAAACACTGTCTCTCCCTCTGACCTATCCTCCATCTCACGACTACCTGTCATCAGTCCTTCATGGTCAGTCATATCTTCAATGGTTACTGTCTGGTCTTCATCAACCATCAGTTCACAGTCATCTACAGTCTGACTCAGTTTTAAGGCTTTATAGTCATCTAAGGTTAGTAAACACTCTGTGTCCACCCTTAAGTCATCAGTCACCGCACAAGTCAACATTACTGACACCTTATGATGTCCGTCGTCCGAAATTAATCTACAGGGCAAATTAAATACTTCAGCTTTAATGGGTACTCTAAAGGCTCCCCGTAATTTCACTTTGCCCATAGGTTGACCGCCTTTGCCAATTTCAGGTAACCTCCTCTTGTTTACGACAGTTATCTCAGAACCTGAATCCAAAAGAGAAACACATTCAACATCACCAATTTGTAACTTTACTTTGGGTATACCTGATAAAAACACCCTGTCATGCAAAGCATTTTCTGCAGTAACCTTCAAAGCATTAAGAGTAAACAAAGAACTTAATTCTACATCTACCTCTTCTTTCTTTTTCTCTGACCTCTGTCTCTGAAGTTCTTTCTCCCTTTCACCTAAGTCAAACTCTGACTCCCGAAAATAGTCATTGAGTCCATATTTTACCTCAGAAGCATTACAAAAACCTTCATGTTCAACTACCTCTGCTTCATCATCCCTTCTGACCATTACACTACATCCCTTTACCTCACTTACCTCCTCTTTAACCAGTACATGACTGATTTTTGCCTCCAGCACCTTTGCTTTTCCCTTATTCCGTGGACATTGGGCCTTTAAATGTTGATCCGAAAGACAAATGAAACATTTTGGTTTATCCAATTTTCTCTGCGTGTCCCCTTTCCACTTCCCCAAGTTATCCTGTGCCCCTTTGAAGTTAAACTTGGAAAAACTGGGCTTTTTCTCAATTTCATTAAAATCTCCATGACCATTTGATCTTTCCCCAAATTTTGATGAAAATTTGTCAGATGTGTCCCTGAAATTTGGATTTTCAGACATGTTTATTGAGAAAATGTCAGTTAATTCAGCCAAACTGATTGGATCAAGCCAGCCATCACCTTCTTTAGCCACAACATGTGATCTAACAACAAATGACATGCATTCTTTCATTCTATCTGCAACCCACAGATCTTGTAGTTTCTGAAAAGAAGTGACATTCTTAGAATCGAGGTAAAATCTTAGATACGTGCGAAGTCTGGTCGCAAGTTGCATCCAAGATTCTGTGTTCACCTTCACAACCTGAACAAATTGCACACGGTACTGTAGAGGCATTAACCGAAACTCTCGCAACAAAGCAGTTTTCAAAGTTGCTTAAGTATTCAACTGAACAGCCGGAAGTCTCCTAACTAACTTCTTAGCTTTCTCAGACAGAAATGGCATTAGCACATTTCAAATCATCAGGGACCTGATACAACAAAAACATGCTTTCAACAGATTCAAGATACAAGGGTAACTCGACATCCTCGTCAGGCATTTTGGGTAACACATTTTTCAAAATATCCCCAAATTTATTAATTTTTTGTACCCGACGATTCTTCTTCCCTTGTCTTTCTCTCTCGTTCCCTTTTCGCCTCCTCTAAAACTATCTCTTGACTCTTAACCTGTCGTTCCAATATTTCCTTCTGAAACCCAAACATCATTTCTCTCTGTTTTCTTCTCTTCTTTCTCTTCTTTCCATTATCATTTGCATTATTTCAATCATCGTCATTTCCTTTGCCTTTTTAGTAGGCAAATTTCCTTCAGAGTGCCCAGAGGCCACTAAACATAGTTCCACAAGCTGTTCCTTATCTAGATCCACAATAGCTTCAGAATCAGCACCTTCACGAACTAACAAACCAATCAATGCATCCACACTAAGATGCTTAAGTCTACTCTCCTCGTCCATGATTAAGGTTCCTTGAGTCAATGCTTATTCTATTCAAAAAGAAACAAGAATACCAGACAGTCTCAGCAGAAAACCACCAGGACTTGACTTTGAGCCCAGACTTCCAACTCGAAATTGTTCGAAACAGACTTGACTGGAATGCACCTTTCTTCCTTGCTTGCTTCACACCAGTCCTTGGAAGCAAAAGAAAGTTCACAGCGTACTTGAGAATGTTCAAAACCGGACTTGACTGGAATAAACTGTTCTCTCTTGATTCACAAACGTCTCTGGAAGAAAAAGGTAGGTCGATAGCGTACTTGAGTCAAACTCGAACCGATACCAGCGAAACTTCACCGACTGTCATGGGGCCACCCGAACACTTTCGTCGACAGAACCGCTCCCGAAATCGTTTGGAAGAAACGGCCAATCGCTGACTACACCGTCCGCCACGTCACCTTCACCGGAATTAACCTCTCCAGTCACCGTCTTCGACCACGTGAAATCACCTCACGCCGACCTCTGAGCACCGACTTCAGCTTCGAGAATGTTGTTCAACACGTCCCTGACTTCGAATTGTTCCGTCGCCTTCAAATAACTCTATCCTGGTGACGGCACCATTTAATGTGACGACCGTTTTCACTTCCAACCACGTTTATTAAATTTACATTTATTTTAAACATAAAATCAACGCTCTTTGTGAATTCCGACCTTCTCCTTCTACGCCCACTCTCGTTGTGTCCCACCTCTCGACGCTACCTCTCTGCTCTCTCCTTCAGTCCGTCCGCAGCCCCCACACGTGACTCTCACAGTCGGATATGTTGGAGTCCACAATAGAGAGTAACTGTAGTCTAATCGATTGACGACTAAAGCATGAGCCAAGGTAGTAACGGAGTCGTAACTATGTGTTTGTGTGCGTTGTGTGTGTATGAATGAAAGAATCGCAGTTGGACATGTTGGAGTCCAAGCAACAAACATGGCACTTTGTGTTCACAATTTTTGCTTCAGAAAGCTCTTAAACCGACCAACAGCTGTGAACAGGAAAGAATGAAATAGTAACTAGACCAATAGAAAAAGACAGAGTTTCTTTTGTAAAGTGTTAAGAAGACGTTTGTTAAGTTTCGATTGGACTATCCAGCGTCTGTTTTGTCAATTACATCATTCTGGCACCTGAATTTAACCAATGAGTTCACGATACGATTGGATTGATAGTTCGCCATGGTTTACCACTCCGTGACTGATTTACAACTCCGCAACTTTATAAAAATAAGATTAGTTCATATGACAAACTAAATAATTTATCATCAGATTTATTGGGGTTGTTGTACATATTGCTACGCACACTTAATAATAATTAATCACTAATTGTGAACAGTGACAGTACTTTGAA
The DNA here is from genome assembly GCA_959347315.1 of Bimastos eiseni. Taxonomy (NCBI): domain Eukaryota; kingdom Metazoa; phylum Annelida; class Clitellata; order Crassiclitellata; family Lumbricidae; genus Bimastos; species Bimastos eiseni. The sequence goes on along the minus strand of OY365806.1, from coordinate 27,228,682 downwards.
CTGTGTATTTTAAAATAAAATAACGGAGTTGTAAATGTATCTAAATCAAAGCAATGGAGCTGTGTTTAATTAAAATTATTAAGAACCTGCAATAAGATTGTAGGCCAGCTCTGTCAAATTTAAGCGCTGCTCAACATTAAGTGCGCTTCTGCAGTTTCATCAAAACATATCTGTAAATTACGAACAGTGACAGTACTTTGAAATGTGTATTTTTAAATAAAATAACGGAGTTGTAAATTATATGTAAATGAAAGTAACGGAGTTGCATTTTGATAAAAATATAAAAAACTAAAATGACGTTTTAGGTAAACTCTGTAAAATGTAGGCATTGCTCAATAAAAAATTTGTTTCAGTAGTTCCATAAAAATATATCTGTAATTTTTTTAAAATTTGCGTCAGTTTTTTTTATTCATTTATTTTATTTCTGAAATTTGTTCCGGTGTGAAAAATACCAGAATACACTCTCGTAATCGCTCCTCTAGTCACAAATCGTCAATGTGTGACCCCTTCCTCTAGGCGCGTGACGTCATTTATAGAATGCCCCATATGAGGTGGGCTAAATATGATTTGCAAATCAAGCGCGCTAGTTAAAATAACCACGGTGTGACTTGGAGCGATCGCCAAATTTAACGCTCGCAATTGGTACGTCATCGGGCAGAACCTGAGGTGAAAGCTGAATTCAAAATTCGACCTTAGGCGAACCTATCAATCGATACTAGATATGCTAAAATTGTTGAATACAAAGAGAGTTAGACGTGATGCGATATATTAAGACGCATTCAAGGTCTTGACTAATAGGTCTCCTCGAATGTAGCCTTTGCCTGTTTGAGCGAACAGATAAAATGATCACCTAATACAACAGTATTTGGCTGAGTTATGCCCTGCATTCCATTACTTTGACCTTGAAATGACCTTCAATCATGCCTGCCATTGACCACTGGGTCTTCTCGAATGTGGCTCTTATCGGTCCGAGTTAACGGATAAAAAAATCCCCCAAAAAAGCAATATTTGGCTGAGCTATGGCTATTTTGTCATTATTTAACCTTTTGACCTTGACGTGACCTTGTATTAAAGCAACCACTGACTCCGTGGTCTTTCCGAATGAAGCCCTTGATGACCTGAGCTAACAAAAAAAGAATCACCAAAATAGAACAATATTTGACTGAGTAATGGCCATTTCCTTCTTTGTTGACCTTTTGACCTTTAAAAGTCCATTTTTGAGGGTGACCCCATGGTCGGATTTTGTGGGATTTTCAGTATGTTATACAGCAATGAATTCTGATCAGGAAACCGTTCAAAAGCTTCTGAAGCAATTTTGTCTAGGTTGACCCTACTTTTGAGCCAGATTTTTTGCAGAGGGGAATCTTAAGGGAATGAAGTAATGTATGAGAGGCGTTGAAAATCCATTGACAACTGAATCTTGTAAGAAATCTATTAGAAGTCTATTAGAGATAATCTATAATTGCAGATAAAGGCCGACATTTACCACTCACACTGAAGAGCAAATCGTAATTCTCCATAATTCGCCAATTTGCTTTTACGCGTTTTTCCATGTCAATCCATTATCTGTCCAATATCCATCCATTGATTTTTCTTTTCTGCATTCCTTCATTCCTGTCGTTTCCCTCATCTTTGCATCCCTCGATATTCCATCATTGTCGCCTGATTCTTTCGTGTTTCGCTATCAAGCCAAAGCTCTCTAAGAAAGAATGACTTCAATCTGCTGGGGACTTCCGAACCTCGCGTGCTATCGCGTTAAGGAATAGACGACTACCATTCACTGTTACTGGCTTCCCGCTACTTCTGACTGCAGATCGGCTCTACAACAAAGGTGACATGAATTGTTCGCCAGGTCACAGATGGCTGCGTTTAATTTCCGCAAGGAATATTAACATTTTCATCTGGGTAAAGAATCGCAGTTGGTGCCTATAGAAGACAATGTTATTATGTTAAGAACACAGGACGAGTCCGCGAATTCGCTTGCCTTTCTAAGAAAGCTTGGAAAGGAAGACGGATCAACCAGGTAGCTAATCTGCAGCTTGCTCTAGAAAAAACCATTATAGACCTAATGCAGCGATCAATAAATCAAACATAAATCAGGCTGAAATGATTTATTAATTGACTCAACCAATCAATTAATTAATCAATCAATCAATCAATAACCGGCATTTAATTCATTTTGGTTGCGGCGACTTTCAGTGACGTTGCTTCAGGACTGTATTTAAAAAACCATTCTCGGCTGCAGAGTAAACATGAGTTTTTTCATATATGAGACAAAATGGGGCATCATATTACATGTATGTAGTATTTGTTTATTTCCAGAGCAGTATTATACCCTCTGGCAGTTTATACATGCATGTATATATATCTTATTGGCCATTGTTTCACGAATACTTCTTCTGAGAGTCGTCTACTATCAGTCTATCAGTCCTAAGAGATCAATGAACGCCAACCAATTCCAATTGATGTGTTGCCCACCCGTCTTTTCCTTCATATAGACCTATACCTTCTCTTAGCGTTTCGTATCTCGTGTGTTTATCTGCGAATCTAGTAGCAAAGTAGGTCTAGATACATATATATATTATATAATATTAAATATAATATTATATATAAAGCAAGTAAAATATTGAAATAGGACCTTCGCGGATAAGATGTTGTCATCCATAAATAAATACGGTGGGTTCCATCTAACACGAGAAAGATCGGAAGACGCAGGGCTAAGCGCTTAGTGCGCTTCAAGTTAGACCTAATAATATTAATTATTGAAGTGGGAATCATGAAGGTGATGAGTGATGACTTGATTAGCGTTGAGGCAAACACAGTTGAGCGAGGCTCTGGCAATTGTTGAATTCAGGAAGTAGATCGTTGAGGTGCAGCGTGGTATATGGATTGATTGGAGAACTCAACTTGTGATTGAATGGCAGTTAAGAGTGGAATAGAAAGAGAATGCATACGCAGGAGGGTGATTGGACGGTGAAGAGGTCGCGAGGGTACTTTCCAACTACTTGGGCTGGGAGTTTTGTAGGTGGTTGTTGGTTCGCGAGAGGACTTTAAAGAGCTCAATCCTGTGTAACCGTCCTTCCCTGGTGCCTTCTGTTTAGATGGGTTTCTAACTGCTAAAGAACTATATACATTTGAGTACGTGACTGTTATCGATGTGTGGTATTGTGATGCTTGAGCAATATGTAGTTGTAGGCGATAATCTGGTTTTGGTCGCGTCAGTTTAGGCATAGGCGGAGACTTGGTCCTTGGCTTGGGGAGACAGTTCGAAAAATTGCGGCTTGTGGGGGAAACGATGGACACATTTAAGAATTTAATAATATTTTTGAAATATAAACAATTCCATCCCCTCCACATGAAATGTTTGAGGTGACCGTCCCTCCTGTTTCCATAAATCTCCTTCTCTGAGTTTAAGAATAGTTTGCTTATAGGCCTATCTGATATAAGTCCTTCAATTGGTTAGTCCACTGCAGTTATAGAGTCTGTCAATAGACTGCACGCATCGATCGCCTGTTTTCTGATGCTTGATAGGCAACGACAGAACAGACTGGCGTCGTCGTCATAAGAAGCGAGTCGTTCTATACTGGCAAAGTTAGAGGTGTATAAAAGACCCGTCTCCCTGGCGCTGTCTCAAGAAGTCCGTCGATCAGTTCACCCTGAGGCCGCGATGAAGATGATCGGTCTGGTAATTGTTCCGTTGATTGGTGCTGTCGTTCAGCTCCAGTGCGCAGCCTGTCCTGTTGGTGACCTGGTTGCTTCGGCGCGGTCACAAGCAGACCTCGAGGCATCAGAGAGGATAAACAGAAGATGCAGCGATGAAGCTGCTGCTGCTGCTGTTTCAGAGTGTCTCGCTAGACTGGTACGTGCCTTCTCTTGATACAGACAACAAGAGCTCGCAACCCAACAGCAGTATTATAATAATAATGATAACGATAATAATAATAATAATAATAATAATATTATTATTATTAATGTTAATAACCATCTGCGATGACTAGCCATTCCAGAACAATGCCCCCTAATTTGTTTAATCCCGAGGATCACAATGTACCTCGGGGAATAATAATAATAATAATAATAATAATAATAATAATAATAATAATAATAATATAATGTGAGGGATATAAACTGCTTGAATACAGAATATAAATAAATTGTTTCCAGAAGGAAACTATTTGTATGCATTATGACATATATATATATATATATAATATGGTATATACATATATATATAAGATATATATATATCATATGTAAATTATGCCAGTAAGTCATTTGATCCTTTTTCGCAAGGCAATTCCAACTGGCCTTGTAATATGCTGCAGATCTCAGAAGATGGTTAAGTTACATGTATAGGCTATATCATTGCATTTGGTAGAACAGAATTCTGCTTCATTTTCTTATTACAATTTATTATTCTCTATTTTTTCTGATTTTGATTCTGGTTTCTCCTCATGTATTCGGCGTATCTTATATTGTTTTACCCTCTTTTATTTAACTTGGCTTGCGTTACGTTAGTCTTGGACAGAGCGTTAAGTTTGTCATGGACGGATCATCGGAGTTTTTTAAAACTCTTTTTCGGTATGTTTAAGTCGACTTACAGAGCTGACATGTTGCACACGTTTCACGCTTGCATGGCAATGCAATGTTTCAAATTTTTACGGATATAACTAAAAAATTTAGAAAAATGTTGAAAATCCCCAAAATAAATATCGTTTAATTTAACCACTCGAGCGAGTCCTCCTTGACGAGCTCCACTCCTGTAAGTTTACATCATAAATGATCTCTTAAGGAAATGGATCGGTTGCACCATCTACCAGATTACCAAAAGTCAATAAAAGAGAGTTCCGAAAAACCCATGTTTTTGCTTTCACTTGTTTCCTCTCCTTGCAGATCTTTTCATTTTCTGACTTCTTTTAAGCCTACTGCTCAGTCAAACATAAGTTTCCATTTTCTCCGTTAGTTCATATGCATCAGTGAGAGGCTCTGATACTAAAAAGACTTCTACCATGACGGAGTATTATGAAATTAGATGCGATACTCTACCCGCAGCTGGATCCATGCAATGATTCGCAATCTTTCATAAATATTACATAGACAATTTTTTATATCATAACTAGACATAGCAGATTATTATGTCTAACCTGCTGTCACGAGTCAGCGATTCGATGGAAATACGCTATTCTCTGAGCGTGGCATGTGACCGTCAGTTGGTCATTGACCCGTTCCCTGAATCCGATAGATCAAATAATACAGCTGTAATTTGATATCGCCCTTCTTACAATTTAGCTGAGAAGTGCGCACACGTCTCGACAGCACAATTGCAGTTGTAAATTATAATGCAGATCAATTGTGCATGAAGGACTTGCTCAAGGTTCCTAAACAGTGACTCCTCGGACACGAGTCCAACCCGCGCACTCTCCGCATTACGGGCTGACCGCTCTAACCAATCGGCCCCACATGCCATATGAATAGTTCGTACCGTAATTTTAATCTGCAGATTTCGTCAACTTCCAACAAAACTGCATGAGTGTCTGCGTATAGGCCTACAACTGTGGGTCAAACATATTTTGTGCTTTTCTAGTCAAGCTTCTAATTGTGTCGTAATTCTAATTCTCGATTTATCTAGAATGATCTCATTCAATCCATTCTAATGCAAGCTTTTGTAGTCTAACGCATTCTATAATTTACGTCTATGGTTGTAATGTGTTATGTGACGCTGTTATGCAATTTTCTAAGACGTCCGTTGATGGTCCCAATAATAAGTTTCATTAAAACCGTCGTCAAAATGAGTCTTAGACTTGAGACCAGAATGGCAATGCAAGCACACGGAACATTGCAGTGAATTTCAAACTCTCAAGCTGCTACCGGTTTCGCCGAAAAATCAACGACGCAGATCAGAAGTCAAAGTGTCCGTCAATAAAGTAATAGAGTTATTGGGATGACGGATGGGAAACGTGCAGAGGTCGACTGATTTAACTGAATGCAAAATGGTTCTAATATTTTAATTAAAAATGACGGGTCATTGTTAGGGATCTGAATGAGACATTTTCAAGAACTTGCTTCTGCAACTCTGCCTACGTGATGGTGTTTGCAAAATGAAAGACTGCGTGAGGTTGATATAGATAGAAAACGATGCAGTTTCTATTGAACCCAAGACAGATTGCAGAGTAATTCAACTTCAGAGAAACGAAAATGCACGATTGGCCACTGACAATAGAGGACACTGGGGTTCATCAGGTGAACACGATGATGATGATGATGATGATGATGATGATGATGATGATGATGATGACGACGATAATGACGATGATGACGACGATGCTACTGCTGCTGCTGATGATGATGATGACGACGATGATGATGACGATGATGATGATGACGATGATGATGATGACGATGATGATGATGACGATGATGATGATGCTGCCTCTGCTGTTGATGATGATGATGATGATGATGATGATGACGATGATGATGATGCTGCCTCTGCTGTTGATGATGATGATGATGATGATGATGATGACTGTGACTGTGACTATGATTCATATACGATGCCCCTGCTGATGACGATGGCTTTTGTTTCAATTTCTTTCGAGAGTCTTAATATTGGAACCATTCCTGTTACGGACTCCGTTTATTCAATGTAACAAAGCACGTGGGGGCGACGCATCGCCTGGCTCTCCATTTAATTATGCCGAGGTCTCTTCACTTTTTACTACTTCGCTTTGGGAAAAGCGATTATGTGACACTAAGTCTCTTCATCATAACTGTCCTGTCTCCCATTTGTCGTGGATTCAGATGGTTGTACCCCCAACTTCTCCTACAAGGACGTTGCGGAATATTCCGATTCCGAGAGATTCTCATCTGCCGACCCCTCTGCTTCTTTTTGACAAGTCAGACCCTTAAGTAGCGTTTCCTCTCACAACTCTTGAGGTGGCAGCACTAATTTGATCAGTATACGTCTATATTATCTGACGAATGTAGACCAACTGACCAGCAGCGCCGTCTCTAATCCCTCGAATAGCAGCATAGCCACAGTCGAAATAATAACATAAAACGTTGAACTCATCTTCTCTGCCTCAACATTAACACTCGACTGCACTAATGATATTATGTCAGTCTGTGATGATGCACCCACGTGTAACGCTCTGGCGGTTTCTTCCTATAGTCAATCTGTCGCATGTACCGAAGATTCTTAAGCTTCAACCTCCTTGGCACTAAATGAACTCATTGCAGTTGAAGAACCATTATCAGTGCTCTTTGGCTATTAAGACGGACAGACTTTAAAAGGGACACGTAGAGCGACATGTACTTATAGGATAGGATTTAAATGCGATTGAAAGATTAACACAGCGACTGATGTAGACCAACATGTATTGTACAACCAGCTAGAAAGCTCAGACCAGACAGTCAATTGCCAGACAGACAAACAGACAGACAGACAAACAGACAGACAAACAGACAGACACAAATGTAAGCAGACGTATATTCTGTGTTGGGTCTGGTAGGTGTTTTAGGCACTGACCAGATTCAGAGTTAGGTTAGCTCTCTAATCGAATAAAAAGCGGAAATAGTCGATTTCGCTCCTCGAGTTACATACAGACGTTCCCAGATTGAGCGAGTGGCACGAAGCAAACGAAGGGGAAATCCCCCGTTCAGAGATGGGGATGATGGCAATTGAAGAAGAAGAAGAAGAAGAAGAAGAAGAAGAAGAAGAAGAAGAAGAAGAAGAAGAAGAAGAAGAAGAAGAAGAAGAAGAAGAAGAAGAAGAAGAAGAAGAAGAAGAAGAAGAAGAAGAAGAAGAAGAAGAAGAAGAAGAAGAAGAAGAAGAAGAAGAAGAAAGAAGAAGAAGAAGAAGAAGAAGAAGAAGAAGAAGAAGAAGAAGAAGAAGAAGAAGAAGAAGAAGAAGAAGAAGAAGAAGAAGAAGAAGAAGGAAGAAGAAGAAGAAGAAGAAGAAGAAGAAGAAGAAGAAGAAAAGAAGAAGAAGAAGAAGAAGAAGAAGAAGAAGAAGAAGAAGAAGAAGAAGAAGAAGAAGAAGAAGAAGAAGAAGAAGAAGAAGAAGAAGAAGAAGAAGAAGAAGAAGAAGAAGAGAAGAAGAAGAAGAAGAAGAAAGAAGAAGAAGAAGAAGAAGAAGAAGAAGAAGAAGAAGAAGAAGAAGAAGAAGAAGAAGAAGAAGAAGAAAGAAGAGAAGAAGAAGAAGAAGAAGAAGAAGAAGAAGAAGAAGAAGAAGAAGAAGAAGAAGAGAAGAAGAAGAAGAAGAGAAGAAAAGAAGAAGAAGAAGAAGAAGAAGAAAAGAAGAAGAAGAAGAAGAAGAAGAAGAAGAAGAAGAAGAAGAAGAAGAAGAAGAAGAAGAAGAAGAGAAGAAGAAGAAGAAGAAGAAGAAGAAGAAGAAGAAGAAGAAGAAGAAGAAGAAGAAGAAGAAGAAGAAGAAGAAGAAGAAGAAGAAGAAGAAGAAAGAAGAAGAAGAAGAAAGAAGAGAAGAAGAAGAAGAAGAAGAAGAAGAAGAAGAAGAAGAAGAAGAAGAAGAAGAAGAAGAAGAAGAAGACCATCATTGACAATTCATTACACCAGCAAAATAACATTCATCTGTTTAAGTATAATTGACTAGCAAAGTAAATCATTTAACTAAATAAGAGAAGATGGACAACAGGAGTTCCGAAGGGTATTGATCCCCGCTTGGAAAGAACCCGCTTGGAAGGAACCCCCTATTTTCAGCAAATGACATAATCATTGGGCGATAGCTTTTTGAAGAATTCACTTTCACGATAATACTGTGCGTGGCCGAATAGCTAAGGAATACTCCGCTGTGCTTAACTTTAGAGTTTGTGGGGTTTGCAGCTTCATTCATTCTTCATTCATTCTTCATTCATTCTTGAACTTCTTCAAATGACCAAAATCAGAGGCGTTCCCCTCACCACGGCTATATTACTAGTTTAGTGCGAATAGTCTGCAATGTCGTAGCATGAATCATTGCAATGATCTTGTACCGCATCAATATCACCCTGCCGTTAGCAGACATTTCTTCGAATTATGCCATTGAACGAATTCGATATATATGTATGTACTAATGTCATACAAGCTAATGTCAGGCCCCTGGAGATTGTGAGCTTTAGCAGCTTATTGACAAACTCTCAAGTGATCGGAGTACAGCTAGTGACCTAGAAAGAATGACACCAATTTCGAGGATGCTTCCGTGTTTCACGCATGTACATGCACCCATTTGCATACAAACTCACAGGCATAACTAAATACACAGACACAAATAAATACACAGAGGACACAAACATGTATACACACAATTATGTGAACCATTGTTGTTGAAGGAACTGGAAAACGCCTTGGAGCAGATACAAAACCTGGAGGAGCCAAGAGAGGATGAAAATAATGTTCACACAGAATCATCAAAGCGCAACTCCATTCCATCTGGATACATTCCGGTTCGTGGTAGACGGATATCTAGACGCGGCCAGGACAGCATTATGATTGACGACAGAGGGCGACCTTCCCTTGTGTCGGCTGCCACCTTCAAGAAGCTGTCTCTTGCTCCTCCTCTTCGGCGTGGAATCTTCATCGCCAGAGGAAGGAAGTGACTTCCATAGCGCCGTCGTCTTATCATTTACACGTACAGTCAGTGACTACTGGTTACTGTTTGCACTCCTTTAATCAGTTTCCACCGATGAACATTACCCACCGAATAGCATCACATTGGTATGTTACCCTAACTCAAGGAAATATCTCATTCTAAATTCAGAGGTGATGGCCTGAAACTAAGCAATGCTTGTTAGTAAAGTTGAACAGATGATATTCCATGGAACGCCGTGCAGTGAACGTGGGCCATCTCAGGCTTCCATCCATCCATCCAGTGTTAGGTAATGACTGTCAACGCGAGTTAGTGTCTAATAAATGTATTCTGGAGTTGAATGTGTTCCTTGCATTTCTGGGTTTTGAATGATATTAAAGGTCAAAATGAGCTTAGTCTGATTATTACACACGACTATTTTTTGAGGCGGCCATTGATGCCTCAGTCATTAGGCCTACTGCAGTGCAATTGTCCTCTAGAAGTCTAAAGACCGGTTAGACTAGCTAAAAATCTGACACCCTTTCTTAGAGGTGTGTGGCAACAGTTTGGTGTTTTTGTCGGCTCACCATTACCATTGAAGTCATAATTATGTTGTGGATATTAACTTAACATTAGTAGGTGTCGCGTTCATTCGCTAATGAATAGAATTCACGGGACTTGTCATTCACCATAAGCCTACACGGTGATGATATTCTTTCACTCGACCTCCCTAGGTTGACCTGATCTCACAATTAGCGATACGATCGTCTCGTCGATACAATGCCAAATTTTCTTCAAAATTAGTTCGGCGTAGTCTTTTGTATCTAGAATACACACATAATTGGTTGGAGCTCATTTCTGTCGCTTAATCTCTACATGGGCTAAAATGCCACCCAAAGATTTAATCTCATATATATGGAAACCTCACTGCTCCGCAAATTTATCGCACTTTCTGCGACAAAACGTCTACATGTAGAATGGATATTTAATCTCCTTACAGTTTCAGTAGGCTATAACAGCGACGATATCTAGAACAAAACATTAACTTTCTTATAAACCGACCGATGGTTTAATAAAATGTATTCTTATCATCATGCAGTAACGTGTTATGAATATAAAGCTCAACTTAAGCGAATATATAAATCACTATGTTAGATGAACATAATGCAAGATGATGGGTTAATGGACGATGCGTAACGCCTGGATTTTAGTTTATGACCAGAGTAGTGTCTATAGACTCTAGAACATAACGAAGCCAGTTAATTTCGCAGCTGTTGAAGCCGTTTGTAAAGTCGAGTTCTTAAATGTCATAATGTAGGCTACCACTAGTGTTACGCCAGGTGTCGTTAAGTGGCACGCGAAACAAATTCATAATAATCTAGCAACTTCAATGGCGCTATTTCAAAGCAAGCTCCATTTGCTGTCAAATGCTGCAAAATGTGCTCCAGGTTCTGCAAGAAAGATGACGATGTTTCCTCTGGCCTCTAAAAACAATTAAATCACTAGAGGATTTCGCGCTCACCTGTTTTTTATCCTAATTTTGCTGGGGGTCCACCAACATTCTTTTATTACTTGGTGCTACCATAAAAAGTTTGTAAAACGCTTGCCTTACATGCGTGTATTGTGTACACAGTGAAGTTGTAGTCAGGTTTGAATCAGTCACTAAATTTTTTGTGGCAAGGTCAAATGAGAAGTTCCTATTCCATCCATGAGCCTACTACATCATTTGACTACGTCAGCCAAAATGCGGCTTGTTGCTAACAATTTAACGATGTCGATATTCCTACTAACATCTTGATCTGCCTGCGGTAGTTTATAACTTATCAGGCGGTCTGATGTAGTCTGTCAAATTAGATAGAAAACTATCAGTTGGTTACCGATTAGTCCTACCCAAATTATCGTAGAAAGGTTTTGGTCACGACCAGATCTGTTTATTATATTCATTGCAGCTCTTTTGTATCGTACGTGACGACAACCGTGACAAGCGTGAAGTATTATTGATGCCACACAAATGAATCATGAAACTGCAAAAATTGCGCTCCATGCAGAATTAAGACAACATTAAACTGTGTGCCATCTAAATAATCCCAACTACACTGTAATTGTCACCAAAAAAGGAAATAATCTTCTTATAATTAACCAACGTTACTTTCTTCGCAACGAGTCAGAACAGCAGGGCTATAGATCTCGACGCTGTATACGTAGCAACAGATGATTGCCGTATAGTAATAATAATTGAAGAAGATGTTTCCATTTTGAAATTCCTTTCAATTGTGCTTACGGCAGTTCAGTTTTAACGCAATCAAGTACTATATTTAATCAATCTGTCGACTATTTCATTCCTCTCTGACCAAACATTCTAGTCCGACGACTTCGTTTGGATTAGAACTGTCATAATATGCGAGGGGATCGTTTCACCAAAGTTGGTCTGTATGTATTCATTCATTACAGAGATTTATATAGCGCCCCTTCAAGGCTACTACTCAGGAGCGCTCCCGACTCCAGCACGTTTAAAAAGTACAGTTTTTGGCAAGTATAAAAGGAGTCTGAGTGGACCCTTGGTGACAACCGCAACGCCTACGGGAGCATGTTTCAGAGCGAGGGACCAACCACTGAGACAGCACGATTCTCTTTGGTAGTTGTACGGGCAAATGGGACAATGAGCATGCCTCGCTTAGTAGAGCGTAAAGAGCGGCGACCCAGTACACTGTATGTATGTATCTGGCTATTTATATATCGCCTTATAGGAACCTCTCGAAGGGGCTAAGAATAGTCTGTGTCTTAAGTTTCCTTAGAAATCATGCATAGTCTGAGTTCACAAAGGTAACAAGAGTGCAATCGCATCAAGTAGACTAATGCAAAAGTCTGCCAAACTTTATAATATAGGCCTACATGATTATATGCATATATAATATGTAATATGTAATTTATACAGGACCTATGTGTGTCTGTATGTATCCATGCTTGCGTATCATGTGTGTATTCGTCTATCATAGAATTTTCAGGAACCCCTGCAGAACAGCAGGTGACACGTACATGACTAGCGATGAGTTATTGGAAGGTATACTTGAGACAATAATTATTATGGGTGAATAATTTGAGTAGCAAGTAGGCCTACTAATGCTAACGTCAAAAGTTAACGTTATGCTTTCGTGGACGAATTCTGAAGATTAAAGTGGCTGTATAAGTTCTCTCCGACAAGACAGTTCATTTCTTTGAACCACACCCTTCTTGAATATTCATCTCCATTGTCTACTAAACTGCACTTATCCCATTCTCCCAATCGCCATTCCCCGGCTTTCGGCCTCCACCAACTGACCCACAACGCCCTCATATTAAGTTCCTTTGGCAGCAAAACCTTCCGTATTCACCGTCTCTAAATAGTATTCGTTGTGCCGTGCAGACATGTATTCGGAAAGACTTCAATATGGTGTACATGCTGGAAGGACTGCAGAGGCGCCGGTAAGCCTGTGGCTGGAAAAGCCAGGAGTGCATGGTTACGCAGTTGCGTAGCGAGGATCGTTTTCCCCTCACGAGAACAGGAACATAGACCGAAGCAGATTTAGAGCCAAGGAGCCAGATAACAAACAGGTAGAATGAGTAAGCGCCCGTACGTAGACCTACTCCTCTTCTCAAAGAAAAATACGGTCAGTCGATAGAGGGAGCGTATTAGAGGGAGAAGGGAAGAACAGGAGGGAGAGGGGAAGAGAGGGATGGAAGGAGGTATAGTAACTTATGCCGGCTAGTATGATACGAGCGCGCAGGTTAGTTTTCTGCAGGGATGGCCAGTTCTGTCTGGAGTTTCCTTGTTTTATACAGAGAAAAACGTCTATGTGTACGTTTAGTAGGTCTACTGTCTGTAAATCAACATAATAATAGCGCCGCATACACTTTCGAGGATACGAGGATATATATAATACAATTATATACATATATGTTTACTGTATAATTGTGTTTAATTATATGTAAATATAAAACGCCTGGAATATTGAATATACAAAATTTTGAAAGCAAATTGTAATAATACAACAGAACAAAATATCTGTGGTCTTTGTTATTTTCCTACATGTATTACATATATATATATATATAATTATACATATATAGCGAGACATGTCATATATATAAGATAAGATTGTGGTATGATCACGTACCGGTATGATACCAGGCATTACGTAATACACTTAGGTTGTTATGAGCAGCGTTTCATCTACGGCTCCCTTGTAAGACGGTTACAGCGGCTGTCCTCTAACCATCGCCAGACCAGTTGATCCATAAAGCGAGATGTTCACCTCTCGTCTGTTGTTTGTCTTCGAGCGAGAACTGTGCATCCCAACTAAAAACATCGTGTATAAGTTCGACGGAGAGTATATTTAACTCATTCTACTCCAGATTAGCAGACGAAGTGGAAGTAGAATAACAAGTACACGAGAAAGAAGTGGAACAAGAACACGAGAGGCGGAAGAAGGCCGGTGAGTGACTCAGCCCTTCTTAATCATATAATAGCTATCGATCTCATCATAATTTAACCGTCGTTATCATCATTACCATCAGTATCGTCATAATAAATGCTATCATCATAGTCATCACTGCTGTGAATCATCTTCTCCAGCTGTCACGCTTCCCTTCATATTTTTCTAGTCCTCAACGTCTGAAGCAAAAACCCAAGAGCATAGTTTCAATCGCATAATATCTTGCACTGTGTGCAACTGTAATTAACGTCCGGCGATATATATATATATATATATATATATATATATATTATATCTCTGTCGACTTGCATGATACACAATTGTACATAATTATTTATGTATGAATCTGTTTGTGTATGTTCGGATATGTGTGTACATCTACGGTTGTAGGCCTATATTTATCGTGTAATCGATTGATTGATTGAGCCATTAATTCATTGATTGATTGATATGATCCTCAAATAGGATCTGTGGGGTACATCGCAATGGAAAGTCTATACGATTTACAGTGATCGCGGCATTTTGTTGTATGTATGTACAAAGGTTTGATCGTGTGAATATGAAGCAAATGGCTGTTTGTTCATCTATAGGGATGGAAGTCGTGTCATGCTCAGTTCTTCCACCTTCCCCTCCCCTTCCTCCTCCGTTTTCCATCACCACTCTTTCCCAGGCACCTCTTCCACCTCCGCCTCTTCCTGCTCCTATGCTACCTCAATTCATACCTCCTCCTCCATTGCACACATCATTGGAACAGAACAACGGAGATGAATCCCAAGATGTCCAGCATCTTCCGCAGCCGCGGTCTCGCATGAGGCGGCTTCAGTGGACCAAGATTCCAGCGAACCGGATCGCCGGACATCGAACGCTGTGGACCGGAGCGGAGAACGTTCTGGACAAGTTGGACTTTGAACGCATGGAAGAACTGTTCGCTCTCCCTTCGCAGGGTCAGGTGGTTGGTTCGGCCTCTGGAGGAAAAGGAGGAACCAAGTACGAGGACGCGACGAAGAAAGGCCGGACAAGGATGAGGGAAGAAGTACGTTCGTCAACTCATCTTTCTTCGCTGATTATTATTATTTTTATTATTAAGATTATTATATTATACATATTAATAATAATATAATAATAATTGCCATGATAATAACAATACTAATAATATTGACTATGATTATTGCCATGATACTAATAACTAGATAATGATTTCAATGACGGTCGTAAAACAGGGAGACAAGGTTTGGAGTTCCGTTCCCATTTTGAAGCTTGGTAGAAAGCGTGAAAGAATTCCCTCTGTAAAAATCTTAATACGCTGTATTACAAAATATTATGACAGTCTAAAACTTAGGCCCATATGCGGAGCGTTATTTTGAATTAACAGTATGTTATTATACATGCATAAATACGATATTTGAATTTGGTGCCAATAGCGATTAATTGAAATATTCCGTTATTAATGCTGCATTCAATTGTGATGCCATTGCTGCTGAATGTGGTTGTGTTTACTGTGACGCTAGATAAACATTCTGGATAGTAGGCGTAGTTTGAACGTCAACGTCTTTCTTCGTCAGTTCCGAATGTCTCATTCCGATCTCATTCAAATTCTCGCGAGAGCTGAATCGAGATCTCTCGGCTGTGAAAAGCTTCGGGGTCTGCTGCGCATCCTGCCGACCGAGGACGAGGTCATGCGACTGAGGGGTTACGCAGGTCAAAGGTCAAGGCTCGGAAGTGCCGAAAGATTCTGCCTTGAGCTGATGGATCTACCGAGGTAATGCTTACAAACGGGTTCAAATGTAATGGAGTGTAACGTGAATTTCTGAGATGTACTTTACAGCAGTGTATTGGCGAATAACTTACTCTACAATATCTATGTACAGCTTACACTAAGCCTACTGTACATGAGCAGCCCTATGTAGCATATTTACTTATAAATTAATGCAGCCAACCAAGATGTTTGTTATACACATACACCTACGTAGGATTGTTTTATCATATTCGGAAAGATTTCGCGAATTTCAGCTGCATAGTATTTGCTTTTCAGTTCACCGAACTCTGTTACTTGAGGACTGTTCATTTTCCCTTCATGAATTTAAAACTAAATATGCATTATTTTCGTTCTAATGCAACAGTTAACCATAGGCTCACGATAGAAATATACATGTAATAAGTTAACGTACAGCTTCGATAGTCTATCATATGCATTTATTATATATATATATATATGCATAGGTCCTACATGTAGAAATCCTTAATAACAGGTCGCGTAAAGTGGCTTATAATTTACAGATAAGACATATTTCGGTTCTGCTAATGTGTCACCGGATTCATTTTGTCTTCTTCCATCAATATAATTACATTGCTTCTTCTGTGGAATAGCTATGCCGTGAAAGTGGAAGCAATGCTAGTCAAGGAGGAATTCATTCAAACGGTCTCTGACCGCATCAGACCAGCACTCGGCGCCGCCATTCTGTCTGTCAAAGGCACGTACACCTTACACTGTAGTCGTAAATTTCAAATGAAACTGATCGCTATTATTATTTTTTCCCGAGGTAGCCTACATAGGCTATGATCCTTCGGGATTCAAAAAATTAGGGCTGCATTGTTCTGGAATGGCTAGTCTTTGCAGACGGTTTTGTTATTATTATTATTATTATTATTATTATTATTATTATTAAGGAAAAGGCGTCTCAGGTTCAAAAGGAATACAGAAGTGCGTATTATAATTATTATTATTATTATGATGCATTTATTAGGCGCCACTATATACATAATAACTAGGTATCGATGTCAAGCTTGGGTGAAGGACTTGCTCAATCTCTAGACACATTTACCGTTTTTGAGAGGTTCAAACACGGCGCGTGCTGTGTACCACTCTACTACTTTGTTCCACAAGAAAACAAGCAGATAAAGCTAATCTGCTGCATTATACAGTTGGACAATGCATACGCAGAATGGATTTTCAACAATCAAAGGTAGACCCTATACAGACCATTGAGATTAGATATGAAAGAACAACAGAAGCAAAAACTGCTACAGACATACGAATTATAAGCTTTTATCTTCTATGCCAGAAGGATATCCGGCTAACATGGAGAATTTAAAGGTATCTTATATCAACATATTAACCTGCCCTTCTGATGGGTTTTTCAGACTTGAACTCAAATATTGCTTTGCACGAAATCCTACACATGGTCCTGATGGCTGGAAACTTCCTCAACTCAGTAAGCATTCAATTCAACGGATAACATTCACTAATTCAACCAATCAACACGGTTGAAGCACATGAAATTTAAAATATAATTTTCGGTATTTGGGAATGTTTTGAAAATTAAATACATGCACGTCTGTTTTGGGGCGATGGCATATTCAACTCGTCACTGTAGGTCCACTCAGTTGTCGTTAAATGTCTTAGCCTACCAAATTCATGCTTCTTCGATATATATATATATATATATATAATACTCAATCAGCATTGAAGATATTATTTGCATTATGATATTCCTTTACTCTATTCGGCTAATGTGTCGTCTTCGTCTTCCATTGCAACTCACTTGCGTCCATATCGGAAGTGCGGAATTCTTTCGCAGTAAAGTATTTTAATGCCTTGTCGATAGGGGGCGTCGAGTGGCAATGCGGCGGGATTTCGACTGCACTCTCTTCTGAATCTGACGGAAATCAGATCCAATAAACCAAAGATGACGCTGCTGCACTACGTCGCATGGGTAACCTCTATATAATAACGACGCGCAAGCCTACTGGCTCGTAAGCCTATTAATACACAAAAGTAATATAAATATATAGACCTTATACATGTATAGGCCCTAAATATATGCCCATAATAGCACTTGGTGACAAAGACGAGAGATAAGGTCACGCACTATTGGGAGTTCGACTAAACTCGTTACGTCATCAACGGTGATCAGTTTGTCTGCCCGCGCATTCAAGACAGTTCGAGGGTCCAGCGTGGTGTCGTCACTACCATGTGGTCGTAATGTCGGATATGAAATTTAGCCATGACAGTTTCTCTTGGCCCGGTTGCCCACATTCCTTGCCTACTACCGTTGATCGATTCTAGATTAGTCTAAACTGAGCCAGCGTAGGAAGGACGCTCTTGCATTGGGTTTCCTCTGACAAAGTTATGAATCAGTGACAAATTGGAAATATGGATTGTAGCCATAATGAGAAGTTCCAAATGCAGTGCCATTTATTTGGTATTTGACTACATGTGCTATTTAAATGCATTTTAAAGCAACAATAAATATTTTTTTAGAGGACACTTTGCCTTGTGTGCGCTAAACCAGTCTCTCCAACTGCAGTTGTTCTCTCAGTGTATTGTATCATATTACATCACTATTATTAGTATTTGCGTTTAAGGAATCTCAACTGGTCGGTTCCAGTTCATTTCATCGCAGTTCGTTTCGTCGCAGTTCATTTGGGTGCATTAGTAAAATAACACTAACCCTAACTCTGACCCTAACCGACCCTCATGATGCCTAACCTGACGAAATGAATGCGACGAAATGAATGCGACGAAGTGAGCGGTCACCCAACTGGTCGGTCATCTAAAATCAAACAGCCTCAAGCAAAGGAAATGATTTATGCATAAAGAATTAACAAGGCTCCGTGTATTCGCACCCATCATACAGTGATGGTATATTGCATATTGTGCATTTACAGGAAGCAGAGAAAAAGAAACCTCAATTGCTGAATTTTCCAGAACAACTCAGTCATCTTAAAGAATGTTCGGAGTAAGTTTGCTCATTTAAGAATTAGTTATCCATTGATTGATTGGTCACTTAGTTTTTGTTTTGATGCGTGTACAACCTTTTCTATTGTGTTGTTGTAAGCACTCTTCTAAACACTGTTTCTTAAGCTCTAAATCTTGTAGAATGCTATTTTTTATGTTTGTTATTTTTAAACATGAAGACACTTAGAACTAGTGTATGACTAATATAGCTTAACTAACATCTCTAATGATATTAGGTAACCTTTTAGACATTCCTTGGAGTCGTTGATAGCTGAAGCACACTCGCTGGAAGAGACCATCAGATCTGTCTCGGAAAAAATTAAACAGACGGAAATAGAATTCCAGCAAACGATGGAGCCCTTCATCAAGGTATTTTTGTAGCAAAATGGGTAAGCCTATATACATAGTTTCTTTCTATACTGAAGCCCAAATGTCGGTCTATCAATAAGTGACGAGGAGAGTTAATTTACATGGCCAAACTCAGAGATAAACTGGGAAAACGTGACCAAGTCTGACTTTAATTCTAAATCATGATCAGTTTGCCTTCAAATTCGTCTATTTCTAAGTTTCTTTATTAGCAATTTCAGTGCACTGCGTTAATGTTTGATGCCTGCAATAAGTCAGTGAATGCTTCTTCCCTCTGCCATCTCTGGACGACACCATTGACTTGATGCGGCCCTCGTGAAGAAGCTAATGCCATGCGCATAGTTTAGAGTTGCATGTTATAAATTGGAGTTTACGATTATGAAACGTTAACCCACTCGTTCCATCTTGCTTGTCCTACCCGACATGGCCTACTTCTGGCCCACCAAACATAACGTGAGGCAATTTTACCTAACCGGTTGCAATGGATGCTATTGGTTGAACTGAACAGAGGGCCATGTGTTTAACTAATTTGTTTAGTATGCCATGGAACAGCTAGTCGATCTGGAAAAGGATATGGCCGAACTAGAATCGATGCGTCTTGAGTTGGCCGCCTATTTATGCGAGGAAGAGGCTACGTTTAAGTTGGACGAATGTATCAAGGTCTTCCAGTCGTTCTGCGAGAAATTCAACCGAGCAGTCATGGTAGAATATAACCATAACCATATCTGAATAATTACGTCATTCAATGATCCATATAGTCGTTCGCTCGTTTTCATGTTTTTTCTCTTGTTCACTCACTTTGTTTATTGCTCAATTGCTCATTAAGTATTCTCATTAGTTGACTTCTCATCGGTTTATTTCTCATTCAGAGGTCAACTTATTCGCGCATGCTGCGTTGAGTTAGAGAAGTTGTTCAAAGAGAATAGTCACGAGAGGAAAGAGACGGTTTAGAGACCCATTGTTAATAAAGTGACTGACTAGAACCTCTGAAGAGTTAAAATAACGCAATGGATAGTCTTCTATTGTTTGTTGTTTTTGTTGTCGTTCTATTTTAGGAAAACAAGGAAAGAAACATTGAAGAAAAATCCTCTGAGAAGCGAAGAAAGTCTGTTGAAGGTCTGTAGTAGTTTACCTTCGTCTTGATTTCAGATCCGGATCCAAATTACGTTCGTTAATCCTGGAGAAAACCAATTTAGTATGATATAAATCCATATAAAAAGAACTTCCCAGTCTCTCTTTCCTTCTTTCCGCAAACGCTTGAAAGCCTTTGTGTCAGATCACTATTTCATTGTTTTGGGTCAGAAGCGCCATTGTCGAGACTCACTTAGAGCGGCGCTATTTGAATATGCAAATATCATTACCATAATCAGTCCAAGTTAAACTCATTCAACTCGGCTGCATATGACGTGACGTAAGTGTACTGCCCAACACGACAATTTTATCGCTTCTCTAGTTTAGTCCAATATTGTCCGATCCAGTTACTTTCAGGGCTAGTCATTCCAATCATACTTTTTTAAGGAATTTCAAGGTGACTGCTCCTTTCGTCATAGATCATTTCGTCTCAATCATTTCGTCGCTTTCATTTCGTCACATTCATGTCGTCAGGTAAAGCATCCTGAGTTTCGGTTAGTGTCAGGTCATACGTCTTGAGGGCCGTTTAGGGTCAGGGTTTGGGTTAGTGTCGGTTTTGAAATGAACTGCGACGAATTGAACTGCGACGAAATGAACGGGAACCGAATTTCAATACGTCTTACTAATAATAGTTCTGTGATGGAGTCTCGTATTACATCCGTATCCATATCACGCCTCATTAGTTGATATCGCTGAAGCGTATCTTTGGAAGCGCATTTTATTGTTGAATTTGAGCAATTGTTGCTGCGGTGACGTCTTTATCACATTATGCGTCATTCAGAAAGTGAGTACTGTATTGACCGGCCATAGCCGTTTAAATTTTTTTATTACAATATTCTATATATATATATATTTATATATAACTACAATGGACAATTGTACTCTGTACAATATTGTACAAAATAAAATTTTCGATCCACTGTAGCTTATATCAAGCTTCACATGTCACTACACGAAGCTTTCTTTTCAAAATATCTGTAGACCTATTTCAAAGAAATCTTTTATTCGAGACGAGTATGGCTGTCTACACCTCTCAATTTGTATTATCATTACCAACAGGCTGTTGTAATAATAATAATAATAATAATAATAATAATAATAATAATAATATTAATAATATATCATTATTAATGACGTTGACGATAATCATTATTATTAGTAGTATCATTGTTATTATTATTGTTATTACTATCATTCATCACGCACATAGATCAGCAGTATTGATATTTATCCTTAATAAAGACAAATATTACAAGAGTTATAATAGATAATAATAATAATAAAGTCCAGGTTGTTAATTGCATAATCACAAACATAAATTATTACTATTATCATTATCATTATTATTATTATTATTATTATTATTATTATTATTATTTTATCATCACCATTATTGTTATACTGTTATTGTAATTTTTATCATCATTTTTATCATCATCATCTTCAGCATCGTCATCATCATCATCAGCAGCAGCATCGTCGTCAGCGTAAGCGTCGTTGTCATTATTATCACCACAACCACCACCACCATCATCATCAGCGTCATCATCAGCATCATCATTTGGTGTGGCACAGTGGCTGATCGGTTAGAGCGGTCAGCCCGTAACGTTCAGTGTGTGCTGAGCGCGCGGGTTCGAGCCTCGTCCGGGGCGTCACTGGGTAGGGACCTTGAGCAAGTCCTTCGCGCACCATTGCTCTGCAGTACAACTGCAATTGCGCCGTCGAGGCGTGTGTATGCACTTCTGAACAAAAAAGATGTTGGAAGAAGGGCGGTATCAAATTTCTGGAAATAAATAAATAAAATGAAATCATTTTACCTTCGTGCGTTCAAATAAATATACATACATTCATCCATACATGCTTATATAAACTGTTGTATCCTGTTATTTTTGAATGTCAGTCTGTTTTTCGTCTAACTTAGCATCGCACATACGTCGTCAGTTGCGTCTGACTTCGGATGCGGCTGAGGAAGTTGATGTCTTTGTTGGAACTCTTCTGTCGGATTCATCCAATCGCAGTCACCTGAGTCGAAGATCGAGATCTCGCAGTCAGTCAGTTTCAGATTTTGGTCGCATCTGCGACAGTTGCATCGATGTAGGCGATGAATGCAACTGTTCCAACGACCACAGACTAATTGCGAGACAATGCAGAAGTCGAACAATGAGGATAAATACAAAGGAACCGTCGTCATGTCTTGAATCCAGCGTAACAGTTGAGGAGCCTTTGAAGAGACCGCCAGTCGACGGAGTGGAACCAGTGAGTGATGGAATAGAAACGTCTTCTGTTGTGGACATCGGATGTTGTGGACCAAACCGAAGTGATCAAATCTTGGGTCCATCCGCTGACATATCCGGCGGCTTTGCTGTAAATAAAGTCTCTGGAAAAAGGAATTCCAAGATGCGTCTTCGACGTTTTGCGGCTTCCTTTGAAGATGGAAGAGAGCGAATATACACTGCAGGTGAACGCGACTTCGGACAACGAAACATTCATCAGGAGAACTTGGAAGCCCCGAAAGAGGATATGACTGGAAGGCGAATATACTTGAAAGCCAATTCCATTGATGGCTCAAACTGTATAAAAACAACTCCCTCTGACACTGAGAAAAATGACGAGGGGGAACCACCGCAGATTGGAGACAGTGGTGCACGAAAAAGCAAATCTATACTCGACAGCTTTTATAATTGTGGACAGAAGGTCTGTCTTGAACGAATCGGAGTCCGCATAGGACTGGAGTTGTCGAGTCCAGTTGGGGCAAAAGTACCGTTTGGTGTGACTGACGCAATGTTTACCGTCTCCGTGAGTAAATCAGGCGAAGAGAAGAACGATGAAGCGAGTGACGGTCATCAATTTTTAAGACGCGACTGGGAACATAAATCGGAGATGGACATCTTTGGAAATTCTAGAGAAATCAGTGAAAGTCAGCAAAGAAAAGGCATTGAGAAGGATTCACTGCCGAAAAGTGGATCTGTATCACAGATTAGAGGTCAGCATCGAAACACAGAGCAGTCACCGCAGGAAAAGGAGCTACTGAAGCGGGATCGTGTAGTTTGCAACCCTGTAAAGAGGAGCGTCATCGTTGAGAGTGACAAAGAATCGAAGTCGTATAGAAACGAAATTAGATTGAAAGAAACTGACGTAGATACAGAAGGTATAACTGAGGACAATATGATCCCAAAGTATATCACTTGTAGTCTTTCAGACAATGCACAGATTGATGTGCAGCCTGGGACCATTAAGCATCCAATTGATCAGGTGCTCATTAATAACATCAAAATTCCGAACGACAGTGGTTTCGTTGAGAAATCACGAGATGTTAGGGCGATGGAATGTGAAGAAATCAAAGCTGATTATTACGGAACCAAGCATTCGGATTCGATGCCATCTCGTCAGTTAACCAAAAAAACGTTCGATTTGTTACGTGGTATACAGCAGCAAGACGATGCAAGACACGATCGAGAGAGACACTTCATAACTGACGCAAATAATTTTGTTTCTGAGCAAACAGCTGCAGATAAGAGATCTGTTGATTTTAAGCCAAAATTATCAGCCGCAATGAAGAATCGCTTACAAGAACTCTCGCTTATGTATTCTGAAAGCGATAGTGAGGATTGGTATTCAAGTTCTGTAAAGAAACCTGAGCCCATTGATGGCATTCGGAAAGGTTCACTTAAGGGAACACTCATCTGTGATATGGCTAAACTCTCAGAGTTCCTGCGTTCATCCGATAACAGTGGTTCCCAAACGTTTCAAGAAGATGGCCAGGTCAAAAGGGACACACAGATGCCTAGTAAGGCATCATCTAGAAAGTCGCATCCTTCTTTGGCTTCAGCTGCTGAAGCTCGACCTACGCAACCTCGCATTTCTTCCTCCTCTACTTCATCCCGACGGAATACTTCTGTTTCAGCACAAGTGTCGTCGTCGTCAACATCGACGAAACGTGTTGCTAAACCAGTCATGCCTCGAACCCAACAAAACAAAGCGACCGAATTGACATCAACAAAGGCCAAAGCGGAGCAAAAGAAAAATCTCCAGCGATTATCTTCAGAATCAAAAGACCCGAGCTTGGGAGGGACAACTAGAAGAGTTATATCGGTCGCCTCCCCTTTGATCGAACGAAAAGAGATTGGAAAACCAGGGCAGACATCGGTCTTTACCCGACTGGCTGCTCCAAAAACTTCAATCAACAGAAGTCCGTTGCTCGGTGGTGTAGGTGAACGCAGCTCCTTACAGCTCTATATAAGAACTCCATCGTCCTCTAAAAGCTTGAAAGTTGAAGAATACAAAACATTATACATGCGACCCTCTCCTCCGGGAAGCGCGATTTCATGTGTTGGAAAAACCTCAGAACAGCCTTGCTTTGTTGTGAATCGTCAACAGACAAGAGTACCGTCAGCAAACAAGGCATCAAACCTAAATGTGTTGGATTCAAAACCTGCAGATGAGGCGCTGTCGTCTGTGATGCCACCAAAGACCGTGATATCTGCTGGCAGTAAACAGCTGATGTTGCGACGAAAGTCTGTGGATTCCAACTCCTCAAACGATCTGATGCGCACTTTGGTATCTAAGACCATCAACCGCAAGATCCAGTCTAGGGATGGTAAGGATACCAAGGAAATGACAAGCAAATTTGGCCTCCAGCAGCGTATGACGCACTCAAAACTCTCTGAAGAGCATAGATCAACAGTTCAAGCCCAGGAGGGATTGTCACAGTCAAACTGCAATGAAGAGAAGCAATCTAGAATCGTCAGAGCCCAGCACCAACTTAGAATCAATTTAGAATCACAATCATACGCTTCAAAATATCAGCAGCAAGGTCTTTCGACTCATTCTGAAAAGATGGATAGTAAGCTACAATATCAGCCATCTCGAGAACAACCACGAACAGTTCATGGACGGAAACCGGATGCCTACAAGGACCTTAACCCCCCTAGCACTGAATGCCCGACCATCAGCAAACCAACTGCAAAGGTTGCTCCTCTGAAGATAAGCAACAATTCAACAAGTGGACTACCGCGAAAATCCTCAGCTAAGTCACATCCCGTCAGGCGATGAGGCAAATCCAAGCTCGAGCATTGCAATGCAGTCTCAGCGGTGACTCACATTTAAGTGTTGGGATGATAAGAAGTGGGGGCTTTCAGTATTTGAGAATTGTAATAGAAATAGAATTTTAATTAGACATAGAAATAATATAGGGAAGTAGAATTAGGTTTTCACAATTTTATGTGAGGCTTTCCTTCATAACTCTCCGATGAATTTAACATATCGAGAGACACCCAAAAGGTGTTGTATGAGCAAAACATTTTTATTAAAATGTCTATTTGTTAGGTCAATGTTAGGTTAATCTTGTGTGCTTGTTCATGTCTACAGTATAAAGTTTATTTCAACTGCCAACACTCGTCAGTAGGCTATTACCCCATGCAATAGTTTAGATGCGATGGGCTACATGTAAGATGTATAGAATTAATTTACTTAATACCTTCTTAATTCGTTATTAAAACGGTTTGGACATTTTGAATGTGTTAACCGCATCTTTGCAGACAAACATTGATACACCAACAAAATATAATACTAAGAGCGTTTTGTTCGGAAGCAGAACGCAGTAGTGCTGTAATGGGGCTTTGGCCTCGCCCCTACTGAATTAAAAACACTGACGAATATGCGAGCCCTATCTCTCTGCATGGACATGGTTTAAGTCAACTATTGGTGCATGGAGATGGGGCTGAACGGATGAGGCTATGAAGCTGTGCTATAGAGATCCAAACAGAGGAATCATCAGAGAGTGGAAAAGGTTATCATCGATAGAAATAGACTGGCTTTCATACGATCTTGGGAAACCATACGATTTGCGAAATACATGCCAATATGATTTGGACATAGGCCTATTGTGAATTATTGTGTCTCTGCAAGGTCTCTAAATAGTCTGGTGGTGATGTCGGGGTCAGAGGATCACGGAAAGAGAAGTATATCTTCCCTGTAGAATCAGGCCAGCATTTACAGTTTACTTCTAAACTGATTTTGAAAGTTGCTTTAAAAATTCTTCACCGGCTGCATCGTGACCCTGTTTGAATAAATCCCTTTTTATCTCTTCGCCTATGGATCCACCAACTGATTTTAGTCGAATCTGGTCTTTCATATCACGATACTCGTCTACTTCCTCAAGAATAGGCTTAATATCATCCTCACCGATCTCATTATCCTCTAAAACTTTCAAAACATGACTGTAGATGGTGTTCAATTTACTGCTGGCTAGAATTCGTATAGCCTCGTGTTTTCCAACCTTGGCCGAGCTTCTTCTACTGATGGAAACACAGGCATTATCGAGCAGACTCACAACGCCCGCAACGACCTCGAGAGCTATTCCTGGAACTAGTCCGACCCCTGTTGCCAATAATGCAGTGCCTCCATAACTGTTCCAAGGCCAAGAAGTGTAAAAGTTGCCGACGCGCCGTTAACGAAATTAACAGCTCTGTTATACTTTTTTACAACCTCCGACCTCAGGAACGTCTCCAGCTTCCCAATCTTCTGCAGACGGAAAGCCTGCGGCGCTGTCCCAGAAGAGTCTCTTGTTGGTGCTGACGCTTCATCTGAGGCTTTTGAGGCTGCTAGATTTGGATATAAAAACATTTCATAGTTCTTCTAACAGTAATTTTAATGGCTAATAAAGCATCCTGAGTGTTTACAGCTCCTCTTTTCTTAATCTCAATACGAAAACCTGTCTGCCAGAGAATAAATATCACCCGTGTTGCATGAAATTGCAAACTAGGGACGTCCACTATCCAATCCATGATGCGAATCGATGCTTCACCCGAACTCGCGCCGAGAAGTGTTTATTTCCAGAATCCAAAATCTATAGATATCATATCTGGGTCGTTCTGTAAGGTTATACAGGGATATCTAACTGCTGTTAGTGAAACATGTTGCCACGCATTCAATGTCAATAAACCGCTAGATGTATAAATGTCACGAGTAATGTAGTCCTTTGACACAAATTCGATATGTTCCTGAGGAACTGCAGCCAACATATCTGCGGTGGGTTGTGGGATATCATACCCCTAGTTGGTCAGCCCAATAGTATCATCGAGGTCATATTTATGCATATTTATTTCCCAGTTTTGTCTGAGATAACCTCGAATATTATAATGTCAGCCAACCATCTTTCGTTCTTATACTATTCAATCCCCAACTTTAAAATAGGAGACATTGGTCATGCCTAAAGAGAGAAGGGCACTTTTTTATACATAGAGATCAGGATTCTAAATATTAGTTTGGAACATGAAGGGAACTACTTGCAACAATTGTCATTAGTTCCTTAATGAAACTTGGCTCAAATTTCAGTCCTTTATTAATCAATTGGCTGGAAATCACATACAAAACTCAACCGGTCTCAACAAATGCCTGCAGATCAGTCTCAGTCTTGTCTATAATACTAGCTGCGAAAGTCGGTCAATGGCCAATTAAGTCTGAGAGACGCTGATGCAGCAATCATAAATATTTAGTACACGTCTTTACCCAAACACTGAGAGCGGTAACCTGACTATTGTGGTTTTTTTAAATACAAGGAGATAGCTGGAAAACAGAATTATTCTCATTACAAGCAGTCTTCTCAGCTGGGTATGTTGTGATTTTTATAGCGGTCCCAACCGAAGCAAGCACAGATTGAGGTCTCGGGCTTTTAGTTACAGCGCATTAGAAGTAGAAAGACACAAATCCGACTACAAAGCAAGGGGCAAGTGATCCTTTAAAGTATGTGTAATATACAACCGTGTGGCACAGTAGCCGATCAGTTAGAGCGGTCAGCCTGTAACGTTCAGTGTGCGCTGAGCTAGCGGGTTCGACCCTCGTCCTAGGAATGACTGTGTATAGGGACCTATAGCAAGTCCTCTGCGCACAATTGCTCTGCAGTACAGCTGCAATTGCGCCGTCGAGGCGTGTGTCTGCACTTCTGAGCAAAAAATGTTTCGGTAATAAATAAATAAGTATAAATAAAACCGGAAGAAATAAATGAACATGTTTTCAGATAGCGTTGGCATTTCTTTGTAATGAATATATTTATTCACATGAGTACATAAATATTTTTGATTGACGATCGTAATTTTTTATAATAATTATGGAACGCAGGTATATATTAAGCTCATAAATTATATAGTAGGCCAGTTGTGCAGTGTATTGATTTCGGCCGCAGATATATATACATATACATATATATATATTCATAAGTTAGCTAATTATATTTATTCTAAAATTCCGACATTTGATATAACCCTACTTCCAACATTGTTTGCTCAGAAGTGCACACAGAGGCTGAAGCTAATCCCTTAGCTGTACGTTCAGGAGTAGCGGTCACTTCAGCGACGACGAGAATCCCCAGCCGCCAGAGCCGCGATCGGTAATATGAGACCGAAGCAACCGGTCTCAACTGGTTCCGACGCCCAATGAACCGAGGACAGAGGTAAAAGAGACGCTACGATATTAACGGACCGACGGCTGAGCAGGGATTTAATCCCCGGAGGCCTATGAACTCCTTGGACGTTCATAACCCTTTAATCTCCACAGACCTCTAAAACGCCATTAACGATATACTAAAGGTGACGCGAACTTTAGTGCAGAGGGGCATCCAATCGGCGTCCAGGGGTGGGCAAGTGAGAGATTAGGTGGACAAATAGGACAGCAGGTTCGTAGGTCCGCATCGCATGAGCGATGGCGGAGGACATGGTTTATCTGCTGTAGCAAAGAGGGGCTACAGCATAGAGTGTCTGGACTTGGAAGGAAGTCGGAGGCCAGCAACAACAGGGCATAGGACGTGACGATCTTCGAAAACCAAGTCGACCTCTGTCTTGAAAAAATCTAATGCTACACGTGGGTAGTTGAATGTAAGATATTAATATATTCTTTAAACATCAAAGAAGCGTCGTTGTTCGTGTTTGGTGGATGAGAAACGAACTGTCACGGATCAGAAGGATCGTGACACTGATTGTCATCGATTTGTTTAATGTCCTCCCTACCACCATTAAACTAACTTCTAAACGCTAAAAGATACAATGTAGAAATGTGCCATTATTTGAGAGGAAATACATGCTGTGAAATCTGAAATATGAATGTTATTGGCATTTTGTTGTCATGAAATTTTATCACACAGCACAAAGGACATCTTCAGAGCTGAGCTGGACATTGTTTAAACGCATGTCATTTATCACTATACTCTAGTGATCGTGTTAAAAAGATATGAGATTTTGGCTTGTGCCTGCGCTATATTTGTCTGCCACATTTAGTTAGCGCTCTGCTCGTTCAGGCGTTGCGAAGTTATTTTTCCAGTCTACTTTGGCGTTGTAAGGTTTTGGAGAGACATCGTCATGCTATGACACTCTGTTATAAGCATTACTGACCACACCTATCATGACTGACCTTGAAATTAGGCAAATCCCTCGACCCCCCTACTCTGGCTCAGCATAATCCTAATTTGGCAGGAGAACTTTCGAAAGTAGACTGGTGTTAAACTAACTGGCACCGTCAGACCCATGCAGACAGAACTCCTAAAAACAGTGGAGCATGTCATAGGCCTATATATAATACGAAACATGCTCACATTTTAAAAGCCATGAACAAGCCAGCAGCAGCCGCACGAAGCACGCGCACACAAGACTTCTGAGTAGGTCTACAACGGAATATGTGGCAGAGAGCTGAAATAGTATGTGGAATTTTGAATGTCGGACACGGTTGTCCAGATAGATAAATTTTAAAATATGATAAACAGTTCAGGTAAAACGGGAACTTGAATATTATTGCGGTGTCTCACATATAAAATTAACATTGATGACATTGCAGAGAAAATAGCAAATCATAGGCGTTTTATCTTATATTGCTTATATCTTGCTTTCAATTCTCGGCATCAACCTTTAGGCCTACATTCTCTCGTTCACCCTTTTCTAACGTACATTTATGGTCTTTGTATTTTACTATCACTCCAGACCCATAAGACTCAACGTCCTTCGACTTAGAGCCCTTTGTGCTATTCGTTATGTGCTTAAAATACTCTTCATTAGGCCTTACCAACTGATGTCCTTAAAGACTTTAACTTGAGCAGATAACTGAGTTCAATAACTTAATGAATTCATGTACATGCATTTTAATAACTTCGTAGCGTTGGTCTTCTTATGCAAATGAATTATTTAATATAGGTAAGCATAGAATAAGCAAGTTTAATTTAATTACGGCACAGGTCTAATTAGTTAATTCAGAACGACGTTTTAATTTAATATAATTAATTGCTAGACAAAGTCCAGCAAATCATAGCGTGCTACATGAAGGATTCACGTATGAACGATCGAATCAACCAATAGAAGCGCGCCATTATAAATTGAACTAGATATTCAACGTGATGATGTCATGATACGACGTTGAATTATGCATTCATGCAATCGAACTTTGAAGTTGTTGACAGTTTGTTGAGCGAGATATTTTAAAGCGGAAGACTGCGGCTCCCGTATATCTCGAGATGCTAACTCAAATTGCGATAGAAAAGAGGCTAGATGAATTGCCATGATTATCGTAGTGTTCTTCGCGATGTGTGTAGAAGGTTGCCATAACTTCCTGGAGATATCTGCGTAACGATTGACCATAAGTCGTTGGTGAACAGTGAGGCGTCGTCGTTGTCGTCGTCAAGCGTTGAAAGTCAGTAAACGGACTGCGATTTTAAATAATATTTTGCGATTGCGAAGTATTAGAATTTCGTTGCGAACTGGATATTTAACGTCTACTTTGGATTACGTTGACTGGGTATTGTCGGCACCATGTTCTCGTATCAGGAATTAACGGCTTTTGCTTAACATTTACGAACGATTGGAATATAGTATGTCCAGTCCTCGTGGTTCGACAACTGTTGACATTGTCCTGGAATAGTCCTGCAAATTCAAAGATCTACTCAAGAAGAATCGAAGATACCTTTGTCAGATAAGATTAGATATTTATTAAGTGTGCCGTATGGGTAAATAAGATGTTGATTTAACTTTGAATTACATTGTCATAATATACTTATTTCAAATACAATATGTCTAGTGTGTTACAAAATTTCCTACTGCCGTGTGTAACGATGCAAGGCTTGAAACCTATTCAGCGAGAACTATTATTATAGAAATCTTTTAACAAAAGGGCACTACAAACTTATTACCATCATGCTTTGCGAAATGTTTTCTCTACAAAAATAGGAGCACCGCTGTTCGTCAGAAATGCAAATGTGCGCAAGACAGCGTATAAGAAACTTAATTAGTTTAATAAAAGATATACAATAAATCAAGGGTAAAATAACTATGCATAGAAATATAATTGAAAGCATGATTTATGGCTAGACAAGTAACTCTATGAAGAAGAGAATGGTCATTTTAACAAACACATTTTATGTTTATTCATAAACGGTGAAATGGTACTTAAATGTTATGGACTAGATGGCAATTACAATTTATTCAACGCTCGATATATATATATATATATATATATATATATATATATATATTGTTAGGTGTTCCTTAGAAGGCTCTAACAAAAAACGTATAGGGTTGTTTTTACATTATATTGTAAAACAAACAACTAAGAAACACTCACAAAAGAAAACCTCCACGAGCTGCGTAGAACGTCTCTTCCACAGAAGAGTCACCGTCGGAAGGTACAACAAACTAAAAGACAAACGCACGTCTCGACCTGGAGAACGCCCGTTGTCAAACGAAAGCCAGAAGGAACGGAAGCCTTAAAGCCCAAGTTTTTAAGGCGTGGTCTAATGAATACCTGCCACCTGCTAGCTACCAATCAGATCTCTCCAAAGCATCTCATCCGCCTGGGGTACAATCTTAAACAAATGGACCGGTGTGGTCAGTCTATCTGAATAGGCTCAATGGGCCAAGTAGACAGCTGAAGGAAATTCACTGGAAAAAACAATTGAAACAATGATCGTGCTTCATAGTTCTTATAATTATATGCATCTACACACCTGTACTTGATATGCCACTCATATGGTGTGTGTGTGTTCGTCCTGGGGTGTTTATGTTCCAGGGGTTTGTCAGGGGGTGTTTTTGTCCGCGACCCTCCGCCACAACTTCATCTGTGGAATGGATTGGCAGAGGACAAGTAGCGCACCCTTCTCACAGTTTTATTCCGAGTTCTGCATGAAAAATACTTGAATTTTCTTTGTAATTTCGGTGGACCAGTGCTCTACCTTTGGCAAGGAAACTAAGTCAAGCACAGGAAGTGCATCACAGACGAGAAATAATGCGTCCTGCCAAAGGTCAGAAGTTTATACTCAAATCCAATTAAGAGCTTCTGACGTAATAGGGTTGATGACTTATATGAAACGTATTTTCAAGGTACAATTCCTTTTGATATCTCATTGGACAGTGGTCTTGTATAGTAGGCTTACAGCTCAGCCGGACCAGCTCACAGAGAAACAAACGCAAACAACAGTGACCACAGGCAGCCGCCAAGATTGCTCCACGAGCCGAGTGATCTTGGGCAACCGCCGTATTTATACACCAATAATGGTCCATGGGCTGATATCCTGTATGCGTCCTATTGCGCTTTGGCTCATGGCTTTATATATACATATATATATATGTATATATGTATATATATATACACAAATATATTTTAAGTAGATGTATGTAGAGAGACACAGACAGGCCCAGAGGCATGCAGGCATTTCAATTGAAAGGAATTTACTGGCAGTGGACTTGAATATGGCACTTCTTAACTGTAGCCCCACTCAATGAGTTCAGGTTTGATTGACAAACAGTTTGTCGCACAACTGCCCGCCCAGAAAACTTCCCCTTTAACTACTTTTAACTAATACACGAGAGTTGCTGGAAAATACGCAAAGAGAAGGCAACTAGCCTGTTACCAAAAACGTGGCTAAACCACACACTAAACCAACTCCAGCAAACTCAAGTCACTTCCTTATATCCTCCCACAGCAACGCCTACCAATACCGTACCCGAACACCAAGGCAGGGATCAACCAAAGCATGCAAGACTAGATCAGCCTATCCCACAAACACAGACAAAGGCAAGCATGCAGAGACAGGGTCACAGGCACTCAACTAGACCATCCCCTAAGGTCAACGGTAAGTGTTAGATAGTTTTATCTACCGTCGCTCATAAGGGCTCACTATCTAACAATATATATATATATATATAATATAAATAAATATTCATATATAAATATATATATACATATGTATATATTACACATACAACTGCAATTGCGCAGTTGCGATTGCGTGTGTGCAATTTTCAACTTAAGTGTAAGACGGGCGATATCAAATAACAGTTGTGGAAGTACATTATATATATGATGCCCAGACTATGATTGTTTCGGCATTGTATATATATATATACTGGCGAAAATCCATGGATATAATACGACCACGACCTGTCACATAAAATTAATTATTTCATTTGAATCCTTAAATAAATCGAACTTTATTCTCCTAGGTTTCATATGTCAAGTGGCCAAAGGCGGAAATGCACGTATAACAAGCAATATAAAAATACCAATACTTATAAGCATTCTCACGTTATAAAAACGATCTTAAAACTATTCGATTGTCTATTAAACTATATGTACTCAGCAAGATTACATTTCAGTTCCATAAGAAACTGAAACAGTGTCTGATTCTCAAAGACAAGAAGTTTACAGCGATATGATCCATAAACGGCATATATCCGGTTTTTTAGTATTGCCACGTTATGCAACATGTCATTCCCAGCCACGTCCATTTTGGCGACAAATCTTGTGACAGTTGGAAACAAATCTAAACATTAACGGTAAGCTTTTGCAACTCTTGCTCGTACTCGTTGCCGTTTAATTGTGCAACCGAACAGTGTTCTCGTTTGGTGCTAAATATGCAAGTAGTGTAAATTCAAGCGGATCAAATCCTGTTATTAAATTACGACTATGATGCTTCATTAAAGTTGTGCATCCAATGTTAATGTAAAGAAACAGAGTTGATGACAGCTTCAAACAGAATAGCATTACTTAGATGACGCGTATGTTAGACGTCGGCTATCGTGTTGCAAAGATTTCCTTTCATAAAGAGTTAATATGCCGAGTACTGGGGCAGCACCACTGCCCTAAGCATTTGATCTGATCCGTGTTTAACGGTAAGAGCATATTACCATACCTAAATCACGGTAGTAAAAAAGAACTCACCAACTTCTGTTTTGAATTGTTTGCTGTCTAATCTGATTAAACACTGATGTTCGATGGCTGATACAGAAACATTGGTTAGACTCGTGAATAGACTCATAAGAGTGTTGCATTGAAATAGTTTTTCAACTTTCTCAGGAGCGTTTGGCGATTTGCACCATAACCAAACCACAATCTGCCTGTCAAGTACCGAATTAAGTAGCGGTTAGCACGGGAACGCTCCCGAGTAGAGAGTCGTCAAGGAGCGCTATATAAATCTCTGTAAATATAACGAAAAGAATTACGACTGTGTAATTATGATAACAGCGAATGATAACACAAATTATTGTATAATTTATGCGCGCGTAATGACTACTATATGTATGACGTCACAGTTAATGACGTCACAGCAGCCATCTTTGACGTCTGTTGAGGGGTGAGAACAGCATCTCTTCGAAACATGGCTTTGCAACTGTCGGCGAAATCGGCAGCAGCGTTGTCTGTAGTTTCGGTGCAATCGGCTGCACATCCACAGTTCAAACCGTTCAAGCCTATCCCTAACAATACCTTACGATGGGATCTTACAGCAATTGAAATCCTCTCGACGGCTGATCTTATTATGGCCAAGTCAAGGGCTCTTTATAACACCGTCGGTGCTCTGAAGCCAGACGAAATCAACTACGATAATGTCATCAAGGTTAGTCAGTTCTTAGTTATCCGCTTCATTTAGCACCTTTTTGAGCCGCCTACGTGTATGTTCGCCCAAATGTTCAATGGTATTTAGAAGAAAACGTTTCTAAGTAAGCAAACACTGCCCAGTTATCGTCAAGGGTCAACACTGGTGGGTTGTACACAGGCGAAGAGGATCTAAACAAACAGAGTCGAGTTCAGTTTACATCATTATTCAGATATCCTGCATCAAGTTAATCGATGAAGTTGAATAATCACAACCGGTGGGAGCGTCCGCGAATCAAGACGATGCAATGGCTCTGCGCTTTATCATAGCTGGCAGATGCGCGTCTTCCTCGAGCCGCTGATGAGACCGCGCAGAACATATATTCAATGACGACCAGTTGATACATGGATTCTGTAAAGCCATAAGCGATTGGCTGGTGTATACAGGGTGGGCCATTAAAAAGAAAACCGATCAGGTGTTTTGCTAATGTTTCAGCTAAAAGTAGAGATTAGTAAATGAAGTTTTACAGGCGCAAAAATAATTCATATCTGTATACACTGGCAAAATATGAATGAAACAGTTTACACAGAACAAAGGTTATGGTAAGCCTCATCACTTTTGATGAGGCTTACCGTTGTTTTTGATGGCTGAAAAATATTCAACGCAGGAAAAAGTGACAAAAACGATTTCATAAAGTCACTTCTCAAGTTATTGTTGTAGCAATTGTGAAGCAAACTTAAGAATTATCATTATTATTGAGAATAGAAACGAAGAACCAACGTATATGGACATCACTTGGACGTCATTTAGCGAGCAGTCGATCCATTGGTAAATAAACATCGCTTTTCGTCATGTCGCTGGGCAGATTATCATCACCGAGAATGCTCCTCAGCATTGCCATGGCGACTGAATGTTCGCGAGACGAAGCGTGTGTTCCTCACGGATGAGAAGAACTTATACCTCAATCCAGCAATCATGGTAATCGGCAAGAAATCCAATGCCAAACCTGGTCGACTGATTGTTGAATGAAAGAAGTTCGCTCCACATGTTATGGTATCGGCTGGTGTTTGTCTTGTTTGCAAAAATTGATTTCATTTTGTTGATGAGAAAGGCAAAAGGGATGTTGTATATTACGTTGGTAGCCGCTTTCACAATTAATATCCGATTGCAAGTATACGCTGCCAGCTGGATTCTTCTTTCAGCAAGACGAGGCACCAGCGCTTACTGCTCGCCTCACACAAGATTGGTCCAAGCTCAATTACCCAGGTTTCATTGAGAAGGACCAATGGCCTCAAGCTCACTGGACTTGAGCCTCATGGATTATCACGTGTGCAAAGCTATGCTCGAGAAATACCACATTATGCGATAAAAGCCAAAAAGGGTGAGATAATTGAAGTGACTTTGTAAAATTGTTTTTGTAACTTTATCCCACGTTGAATGTTTTTGACCGTCATAAACCGTGGCTGAACTCATTAAAAGTGTTATAACTTTTGTTTTTTTAAATATTTCATTGAAATTTGGTCACTTATATGGAGATATGAATTGGTTTTGTGACTGTGAAATTTAATTTAATAGTCACTACTTTTGGCCAAAATATTAGCAAAACATCTGAGGATTTATTTTTTAATGGCCTACCCTGTAGGTCACTCCAAATACATCACCTCTCACAGAATAACTATTCAGAGGCGCTTTTAGCAAGGAAACTAGGTATAAAAGAATAGGCAAATGAACCCACTGAATTTTAGCCTCTGTTTGATCTTGCAACCCTAAACTCATTCTCCAAAAATTCTTCTATGAAATATATCTCTTGTAAGCCGTCGGTCTTGAAGACTTTCAAACAGGTCTGCTGAAGACCATCTGTTTTGAAACTTCACCACTGTCGATTAAACTCAACTCTTGCAAAACATCGACAATGAAAATTTTGAATCTCGCCTTTTGTAAATCTTCATCATTGATATCTTCGCATCTCCATTCTTGTAAACCACCGACATTGAAAACGATGCATTACAATTCTTGTAATTCATCGGCATTGAAACCTTCGCATCACAACTCTTGTAAATTGTCGCCATGGGAATCTTTGGAACTTAACTATTGCAAACCATCGGCATTGAAAAGTTTGTATCTGAACTCTTGTAAAACATCGGCAATGAAAACGTTTGAACTCAACTCTTGCAACCCGATGATATTGACTATTTTGTCAGTCAACTGACACAAATCAACAGCTGTGAAAATTTTGAAAGTCAACTCTTGCAAATCCATGGTAATGAAAACATTGAATCTAGTAAACCACCGGCAATGAAGACTTTGAAACTTCTTCCAGTCATATATCTTTCTTCAACCTCCATGCTCTTCTCTTCTACATTTCCAACCATCATCTCACACCCACCAACTATCTGCTACATTTCTCTCACTACAAACATTTGTCTTCGTATTTTCAATGCTTTTCAACCAATTTCTTTTCAATTGTTGTGTATTTCTACATCTATCCAAGTATACACCTCTCAATCCTTCTATTCGCTCATTGAGTTTTCTTTCATTTACCCTCCATCCATCCCTCCTCTTCTTTCTCCACCCTCCAACTAATTTTTTACTTCTCTAACAAGTTGCATGTTCATATTCACAATATTTTCTCAGATTCTAATGTACTGGGTGTGCAAAATTTCTTCATCCTGTGTCAAAACTCTCTCAATGCATCACTTTATTGTCTTTAACTGCTTAAATGTATAAGTTCCTTGCAAATTGCAAGTAACTTTGAGGTTATCTTACAAGAATACCTTCTTCATAACTCTCTGTCTCCATTTCTATCTTCCTCGCTCCCAATCTCACTCTTTCTCTCATATCTCCATAAATTCACTTACAATTTAAAAGTGTTCATAATTATTATTTTTATTATTATGATTATTATTATTATTATTATTATTATTATTATTACGATATAAAGTTTCAAAAGTTTTAATTTTATATTTCATTAGGAGAATTACGGTTGTGATGGGTATTCCTTGATAATATACACGGCTATTAAACTTCAATATACAACACATTCAGTGCATCAAACTACAGTTTGCTACCTCCACACGCACTTTTTACAGACTATTCAATCCAACAAATTCTTAAACTCCAACATCAAACGCTAATATACAACATCTTCATTGTGTCAACCTTCCATTTCCTACACCTATTCTGTACTTTTTACATTCACTTCAGTGCAACAAATTCTCAAAATCCACCATCAAACTCCAATATACAACTTCAACAATGTATCTATCTTCAGTTTTCTACAACTTCAAACGCACAACATTGATTCAATATCATAAGTCTCTGACTTCTCAAACTTCTTCAATACATCAAATCATAATTTTTCAACTACAGTGCACATTTTTACAGCGTCTCCAAGAGGTGAAACG
This sequence comes from Bimastos eiseni, assembly GCA_959347315.1. Taxonomy (NCBI): domain Eukaryota; kingdom Metazoa; phylum Annelida; class Clitellata; order Crassiclitellata; family Lumbricidae; genus Bimastos; species Bimastos eiseni. The sequence continues at coordinate 27,190,167 of OY365806.1, read as the reverse complement.
TCCGGAGTTGAAACGTCCGGAGGTGAAAGCCTCTGGAGCCCAAATACTTAAGTCTCTGAACTTCTAAAGCGCCTTCGTATCTCAGTTCAATTCTTGATCTTGACGTCCTCACATATCAACACTTTGAGCTGGTTCTACCTATCTATTGCCTGAATACAGTTTCAATCGATTTGCATGCTTTGCTCATTGATATTCAATGGATAGAAAGAGATAGTATCATAACAATCATCATTATTATTATTATTAATAATATTATTATTGCTATTATTATTATTATTATTATTATTATTGTTTTTATAATAATAATAATTATTATTATTATAATTATAATTATTATAATTATTATTATTATTATTATTGATATTATTATTATTATTATTATTATTATTATTATTATTATTATTATTATAATTACTAAATAAAGTTCCAAAAGTCTTAATTTTATATTTCATTAAGAGAATTACGGTTGTGATGGGTATTCCTTGATAATATACACATTTAGAACAATATCAATGCTCTTACAATACATTGGATTCCATGTTACCATTGGCCAATCGGGATGTCTGTAGAGTCTAGTCGCTAGAGTTAGAGTCCCAGAGTATGCACTGGCTTCCATGGTACCGTTGTCCAATAGGAATGATGTTAGGGTTAAAGTCCTAACCTTCGTAAAGGGCTGACTTCCCGAATTCTCATGCCCCTACCATCTAATAGCAATGCGTCTACAATGCCTTTGATGGGTCGGAGTGACGATTTAGCCGTGGATGGCTATTCCCAGGAGGGTCGTACGGGCGATAGTTTGATGGACGCCGTCGATGTAAACACACGATCGGTCGACGTCCAATTTCAGTTGAGACCATATGTTACATTTTAATGGACAGCCACTTATCGATGTACGACGTCGACTTAATCGCAGATGTCTATTCCCAGGAGGGCATAAACATGTACGGACTATCTTTTGTTGGCAGTCGCCGATGTAAACATCCAGTGTCCAGACTCATGCCAGATGTCTGTCGAATGCCTTTATCGTATACATTTCGCCAATTTTATGACCTACGGCCGTTCCTTTGATGAGCGTGCCGCGCTGTGTTCCATGAGAATTCTAGGGCTAGCCATTGAATTCATGGATTTCTGTTATTTAATAGTTGAACTGGAATCCCCGCAGAAGTTTGATCCGCTTAAATTATACGCGTTTGCTAGCTCGGTGCTATGATTTAACGACTGTTTCACTTTTCATAGCAGTACGTGGGCGGGTCTCAGCCGACGGATGCATCGTAATTGGAATTGATTGTCCGTTCTGACGTTCGAGCGCCAACGGCCAACCGTCGCTGGGGCCTAGTCGTTGTGTTGGGAGATTGAGAAAAGCGATTAAAATGACAGGCCGGTGAGCCCAGTGGTCGTGCAGGGAGTTCAGTCATGAGAGATCCAACTAGGTTATTGAAATGACTGACATTCAGGTCAGGGTAGGGAGCTCAGCGGCGCAGCCGTGGCGGGAGTCCATCCAATGGGAGAGAGAGAAAAACCATTAAAATGATAGACCTGGGAGCCAGGCCAGCCGCCGTGCAGTGAGTCTAGCCAATGAGAGGGCGAGAAAAGAAATTAAAATGATTGACAGGCCGAAGGGGTGTGGCTCATGAATATTAATTCTGGGCGACCAATCAGCGAGCGAGAATAGCAATTAAGCCAAAGAAGGCGTGGCAACTCCTCTGGTTGAGAACACATCTATTGACTACTATTCATATATACAATGTATAGCAAAACTTTACTCATTACAAACTCCTTTTAAAATAAAAAAGAAATCGAAAATTTAAGCGTTAAGACTAAACGTTAACACTTGTAGTAGCTTACACTTAATGACTGAATAGTGTATACGCTATGTAAGCAGTTTAGTATTATATTATAAATTTGACAAAATGACACATACTCACAAGCAGTGCGATACTCTATAATCTGAGAATGTGAGATTGAGGCGGGAATGGGACTCAGCTTAAGGTTAGGGTTTGTGGACCCAAGCGCCTTAAATTTTAAAAGGCCGTGAGTTTATCATTTGATTTTTTATGAAGATACATGCATAAGTCTTATGTGAAGGAAACGTATCGTAGCGATTATGCTCTTTTGATATTACTGTGCTTCATTTCAGGCTTTGTCTGAAGACACAGCGACCTTCTACACAGCTCGCCTTCCTCTGCACTTCATGCAGCACGTCTCTTACAGTAAAGAAGTAAGGGAGGCCAGCTATGAGGCTGAAAGGAAACTGTCGAGCTTTGATGACGAAATCAGGTCAGCGGATGCACTTTTGAGTGGAATCCATAGTACTTTCTGGCAATCTTAAAAATCAGTTGTGTTGGCAGGCCTAATGAAAAATGTAGCACATTTAAAAAAAATGACCTGATCCACAATTCTGCGGTTTTATCTGTTCATTTACAAATACATACAAGGACCCATACATAAAACACTCATGCAAGTAGTGTAGATAGCGCAGGTTCATAGAAAATAGAGCCCTCTCAGTCAATCAGAAGCCAGGGATTAATATGGGAATGGATGATGTCACTATGTAGGCGGAGCCTAACACGATGAGGGATGTAAAAGAGGTTGGGAACCCTACGCTGGTACCCCACTTTGCATGCGCATACCGCAGTTTCTCTGTTCTACGCACAGCGGGTGCCCAGCTTCGATATAAGTCATACTTTCTCCCATTCCATTTATCTACCTAAATAAGGTGGTAGTTACTACCATTTGGCTACCTATAGAATGTCGTATTGCTCCCAGTTGGTTACCTGAAGAAGGATGGGACAAGCGGCGCTAGAGGAAATCATAGGTGTAACGAGAACTTCCACACACGTGCAGGGCATGAAACTTGACAATTTATATACATTAACATAGACCCTACTACGCGGAAGCGATTAAGGAAGCGGGTAAATTAACGCACGCGGGCATAATTATAACTTCAATAGCACCAATACATAATGTCCAAAACTTCAAACCGCAGCACACAGCGCCTAGGTCAAACATACAATTAATTCATCAAACGCCATAAATCCACTTCTCAAGCTTAGTCTACACGACAAACACACAACGCCATGTTGCGAAGGAGAGGGAGAGACAGACAGCGATTAGCGACAATGGGAGCGAGATATGAACGATTCTGGTACCAAGTCGTCCGAATTGAGAGAGACATATTGCAAAACACACAGGTTTCTGGTTGAACAAATTGCTTGATTACTAAAGCTGGCAATAAGAAATGTCACCCTGACACACACACCACACACACACATACACACACACACACACGAATTCGAGGCTAGGACGACGTAGGAAAGTGTCAAGTGGCGACATTTTTTTCACAACATCATTACGCCTAAACAGGCTCGATTACTATACGAGCACATTCATATGTTAAGCTAAACTAACCCATTGGCCAATAATATCTACGGAAACATACGAATAAACTCGCACATGCAGGTAGGTGGATAAAAAATATACACATGCCCTCAATATGTCACTACCACGCCGACATCTACAAACAAATATACAGGTACATAGGTTCATTGTCTTCGCTTGCCACAATGACTTCCTTTCAAGCGAAAAACAAATTATAGCGTGTCGAACATGCAATTAATCCGCTAATTCTCGCATATACACGCGAAGCATACACGCACAATGTTTGACCTAGCATAACATTTCGTACTTCCATGTACCCATGTATTCAGGCCATTTGTATGAGAAATTGTTGCATAGCATCTAAAATCAAAGATTCTATAGTGCACAATGTAAGTATCACTTTTGTGGATGCTGCAGTTATTTAACCATACCTATAAACTAAAATGCGCCATTTGCTAGGAAATTTAAATGAAACCCATAAATAACTACTGTTCAGGTCAAAGCCATTGAATATTAGATTCTATGTTACCCAAATAATCATTGCTCAATCTAGACATGCAAATTCTCTCCTCTACATCGCGCATTGTGCCAAATAAGGTTGCGAATTCACGATAGTTGAATTCCCATCTTCTGTAACCGTCCAAATGATGCGACATTTTCATAGCAAATAATTTTAGAAGCAGAACCGAGAGGATTTTGCATAGCCTAATTGGCTGAAACCGATGTTTCCAAGTTTTATGCATTACAATCGAGCTCAACTGATGCAAGAAATTCTGCACAAAACGCTAAGACTATTCTAGGAATATATGTAAACAACGGGCTGTTAGCGTTTAAGAAATGATACGCAGCGACATTATCCGTCCATGATAGGCCTAATTTCAAGGAAATAAGCGACCTAATTGTGAAAAGTGAATTCTTATCGCCAATTATCTATTCATGAATCTTGACAGCCGAGAAAGCTACCAATTGGTGTGGCGTTTCTTCAATATTCGAGTGATTAATACCAAAACAGTAAAACGCGAAGAGCGTTGTTGAAATCTATTGAAATCTAGCGTTTTGTGCAGAATTTCTTGCATCAGTTGAGCTCGATTGTAATGCATAAAAGTCGGAAAACATCGGTTTCAGCCAATTAAGCTATGCAAAATCCTCTCGATTATGCTTCTAAAATTAATTTGCTATGAAAACGTCGCATCATTTGGACGGTTAGAGAAGATGGGAATCAACTAGGGTGAATTCACAATCTTATTTGGCACAATGCGCGATATAAAAGAGAAAATTTGCATGTCTGGATTGAGCAATGATTATTTGGGTAGCGTAGAATCTATTATTCGATTGTTTTGACCTGAACAGTAGTTACTCAGATAACCACCCACGGCCGACCGACGTCGGTAATACGTCCACAAACTCATCAGTATCCGATGTCTGACCGTCGTCCTGCCGCTCAACGGGTGCTCCGATATCAGGCGAGTTTTTCAGACTCGGTAACCAGGTGTGATCTAAACATGTAAAAGTTGCACCCCCCATTGTTGTTACTTGAGAATAGATTTCAAAAACGCTCTACGCGTTGCACTGTATCGGCCAATCTTGACACGGTAACTGACACGGTAACGTGTAGACGTCGGTTTCCGACGTCAATCCGAGGTCTCTAATTCACGTCCGCCCGACGGCGTTTTCCGACGTCAATCCGACGTCTCTAATTCGCGTCCCGACGGCATTTTCCGACGTCAACCCGACGCATCTAATTCCCGTCGGTTCGACATCAGTTCAAATATCAAGACACAGTAAGTTACCGTGCCCATTGCATGGTACCCGATTGCTTTATCAGTCAAATTTTCCAATGTTACAAATGAAGTGGCCTACAGTGATTATAGACAATATCGTTATAGTGTTTAAGCTAAGATGAAATCTTTTGTGAAAAGGTAGATTTAACTCTCACTCAGTCTTTATTCAACATCAGTTTAATAAATGTTTGAATACATAATATGCAATTTATGGGGTGCAAGATGGGCCGCAACCTAACCAGAAAACCCCAAACAGGAAACTAGAGGTAAAGGACTTCTCCAATGCTTTGCGCTCTAAGCAGATTTGCGTCTATTCTAATCATATCTTGGCCACAGCTGTGGGGGCAGGTATGTGTTGTTTATAGTAGGCCTAGTCACAATCTAATGTTCATCATCTTTATGCACACAATGATAGTTTGAAATGTTGAAGTAGAACATAGAACTCTATAATACAGTCATTTTAACTTTATATACGACTCGGTTTCAATTACATTTTATTGTTTGAGTAGTAGTCCAATCTTCAGATATAACAGGAAATAATCATATTAAACAGGCATCAATAAAATAACACATTGGAAGCAATAGGAGCCCAGTATGGACAGTCCCAATTTAGCATGACATGGGAGGAGATTCTTATCGTATTGTACATAAATACACGCGCTTGCACAAATTCAATTTATAGATATTTGTTCTGCAGGATGATAAGCCTAGTGCGGGCATTAAAATAAAGGCTGTGCTTTAACTTACAAAGTATGCATACATGTATATCGCAGCAATTAACTCACAAGGGCACTCTGGGACAGCTACCTAGGGCAATGTGGCAGTTCATTATGTCTTTATCTTTATATAGATATTATGAGTTCAAAGCGTTCTCAATCTTGTTCGATGAGCATGAACTCTTCCCTGTAGAAATTCTGAGGAGGGGCACTTTGATGAGAAGCGTCTCAATATGACTCCTGAAGTCGGCTCTCACAAGCGACTCCAGTTCTTAATTCGAGGAGTTACTGGAGCTTTTGACCGCAGTGCTGAACACTGCTGATGGAAAGGCAGGCCCGTCACACGCGTATGATGTAAGCTCTCCCAGAAATGCAACAACAGCTTTGTGCTACTAATACGTGTATCCTAGGCTCCAACGATAGAACACCGGACCACTCAATCAAGACCTTCCCCAATAACCCGCATATAGACTATGAACTTCGGTCCCCAAGCACCGGCTTAAATGTACTGGCAGATACACTACTACACCATTCCAATGATTTAAATCAGTCTCTCTTTAATGAAGAGTCCGAGACCCATTGTCTGGCAAACAACACTGATCGAGACCATGACTGCAACTTTTTCAAAGATCTGCCTTGCACCCCTAACTATTGTATACCCAAATCCCTAACCCAGGAGTTTCATCAAATGTCTGAGCAGTTTTCTATCATGCATCTAAATTGTCGCAGTATAGTTAAACAAAATAAACAAAATCACAGACCTCCTGCGGCTTGTTCCGGTCTCAGTCCTGGCCTTAACGGAGACTTGGTTGGAGGAGGGCCAAGCAGACGTAGTAAAAATTCCTGGATATCAACTGCTGCATAAATCACGATCACAGGGGAGAGGCGGGGTGTGGGCTTCTTGATTAGACAGGAAATTTCTTACGAAATTGTGGATTACACAATGAGTGAGTTGCCATTCACTAACTTTGAGGGTTTAACCTTGCGCCTGCCCCACAAAACTGGATCAACCATAATAGCAGTAATATACAGACCGCCCGGCCAGCAAGTCCAAGACTTTTCTAACGAACTAGATTTACTTCTAAATAAAATAAAAGGTAAATCTAAGGAGCACCTATTAATTGGAGATTTTAACCTAGATCTTCTAAAAAGTAGCTCGCATAAACCAACAGAAGAATTCTTCAACTGCCTACTGTCTCACCACCTCCTCCCTGTGATTATGAAACCCACCCATGTAACAGAATCAACCGCCACGCTTATAGACAATATTTTCACTAACATGTGGAATAAAATAATAGGATCGTCAATAATAATTTCAGACATTTCGGACCATCTTCCTATATTAGCGACGTTTGGCTATAGCCTTGTGACCCCGCCTTATTCAATCAGTCAAACTCGAAGAAGCTTTACATCAGCGGCCACTGATTTATTTCTTACTTCTCTATCTCAACAAGACTGGGCACAGACCTTATCTGCTTGCAAAGATTTAGATTTAAGGCATATAATTTATTCATGGATAACTACCCCAGAGAATATAATAGGGCATTTCCTCTCAAAAGGATTAACCAAAACAAGCGAGCATTGTCAAAAAAACCTGGATGACACCAGGTCTTTTAAAGTCTTGTGCTACCAAATCGAAATTGCAATTGAGATGTGTTAAACATCCAACAGAGGCAAATAAGATTAAATATAATAGATATAGAAATAACTTCAAGAAAATTAGGCTTTTAACGGAAAGGAATTTTCTGAACACCGAATTTTGTAAGCATAGACACGACTTAAAAAAGACATGAAAAATTCTCAGATCTCTGCTGAACAACGGAGTTGAAACAACAATGTTTAAGTCGCTAAAAATAGACGGTGTATCAACTAACGATCCGACGCAAATTGCTACAGAATTTAATAGCTATTTTGCCAATATAGCGCACTCACTGGCTTCACTAATCCCCGAATCTACCTCACCCATAGAAAAATATATGGCTCCCTTCAGAAATTAATCATTCGGACTAACCGAAATATCCTCGAATGAATTGATAGGGGTCGGAAAGAGTCTCAAACTTTCCAAATCTAGAGGAGTGGATGACATTGATCCCTCTGTTGCTATTACAAGCCTATCGGTCATAGCTCCCATTTTGGCAGAACTAATAAATTGTTCATTTAAATCGGGCATTTTTCCAAAAGCCTTAAAAATTGCGAAAGTTGTCCCAATTTTTAAGAAAGGCCTAAGAGATAGTGCCTCTAATTATAGACCAGTCGCAGTTTTGCCTATATTCTCGAAATTATACGAAAAGCAATGCATGAACGCCTTAATAATTTTATTGCAAAAACGGATCTTCTATATGTTGCTCAGTATGGGTTTAGCACTGATCACTCAACTTTCATGCCTTTACTCAACATGCAGGATAAAATATCAGCTGCCGTAGACAATAACGAATATTCTATTGGAATTTTCCTGGATTTGGCTAAAGCCTTCAACACCATAAACCATGATATTCTTCTTAAGAAACTATCCATACACGGGATACGAAGCACGCAACTAAATTGGTTCAGAAGCTACCTGTTTGATAGGCAACAGTTAGTGCGCCGTAATAACACCTCTTCTGGTCTATTAACCATAAAATATGGGGTCACCCAAGGGTCTATCCTGGGACCATTATTATTCATTCTCTATATTAATGACCTTCCAAATGTAGCTCCGGCTTTATTTGTTATACTTTTTGCTGATGACACTAAAATATTTCATTCCCATTCCTGCCTTGAAACGCTGATTAGCCAGACAAACATTGAACTAGATAAGATGGCAGAATGGTTCGTAGCTAATAGACTAACCCTTAACATCATTAAAACCAACTTTATATTGTTCAGATCATACATAAAGCCTCCACCTGAGCATTCACCAACTATTAGAATTCTGGAAACACCAATCACCCAAGTTTCTTCCACTAAATTTTTGGAAATTATTGTAGATCAGCACTTATCGTGGATTGATCACATATCTGCAATATCACTTAAAGTTGCTAAAAGTATTGAAATAGTCTCTAGAATATCTAAGGTACTTCCAGCTAAGGCCCGCTCAACCCTATATCACACTCTCATTTGCCCATATTTAGCATATGGCAATATAGTTTGGGCCTCTGCTTACAAATCAAATTTACAGAAATTGAGTATTTTACAGAAAAAAGCAATCAGATTTGTAGCAAACATACCATATGGTGCGCACACGAGATTCGAATTCAAAAACAGAAAGATACTAAAAATTGAACAAATTCGGACAAATTGGAATCTTCATGTACCAATACTCCCGCAACTTATTACCCAGCCAATTCCTAGATTATTTTCCTCTTCACCAAGGTACCCATTATCATTTATCAAGAGGAAACCCCACTTTCTACATCCCTTATGCGAGGACGAACTTTAGGCTCGCATCTTTAAAACGCACAGGACCGAAGATTTGGAATGACATCCCACTTCCATTGCGCCTTATTCCAAATCTGTACCAGTTCAGAACTGAGTGGAGGGAGGCTATACTGAATGAACATGGTTGAGAGATACAGTGACTTTAGTTAAAATTACTCTGCTTTATAGTCCTAAGGCTGGCGTTGTTGCGATGTGCTAATAATGCGCCAACTATCGTAGGAGAGACCTTGGTTAGGGTTACCCTGCTCTGTAGTCCTAAGGCTGGCGTTCTTGCAATGTGCTAATAAAGGGCCAACTATTATGCTTTGAATCAACAACTGTGACTTGGATGGCTATGTTATTAATTAAGTCTAGTTAAGCTTTCAGTTAATATTTTATAAAGAACTGTTTTTGTGCAATCTTACAATACTTACAATATCTTACAGTTCTAAAATTTGGTGTAATCGTTTATTTTTTACTTCGAACCTCCCCAGTTGGCCCTAACTAGCGGGATCTTCCGATCCCTAATTGGGTCTCCTTGGTGATCCGATAATAACTGTAAAATTTGTAATAATTGTCATAAATTTCTGTTCAATTTATTGGATTGCCAAATAAATGTTGATTGATTGATTGACTGCTGATGGAAAGGCAGGCCCGTCATACAGTGTTGATTACGGATGCTTGGAGGTCGAAGATGCCATTTTCGTTCTGGTTCCTATCCTTTCCCTTGGATACATTAGAGACTTGTGTGCGTTTGCAGCCGCGTGTTTCCCTTGTTTGTTGCAAAGAACAGGTCCGTGGGCATTCGGAACAGTTTATTGCTTAATTTGTGACTCTTTGCAAGCCATGCTCTGCAAATACTTAGCTATAGGCCTACAGACAAAATAAAAAAAAGAAAACAGCATGTAGAAGGCAGCACAAATTCACGAATCATAAATGCTAATCCATAGCCAACCTCGTTGTGGGGACCACGGCACAGGACATATTTGTGAGGTCCTGAATCGTGCGTAGGAGCATGTGACCTGTTACGTAGTCATATGGCAGCACATGGTTCTGTGTTTCTTCACCAAGAGAATCCCATTGGTGGTATGCCTTTACTTAACCTATTCCATGCTTGGGCTCCTCGGATAATTTGTAACTAATTCACAGATATGGTTAACTATTCAGACTCGTGAATTAGTGACATCATGACAACTAGCGCTAATCAATGAAAAAATATACCATACAATACTACAATAGCTAGGTGGTGATGATCTGCTGGTCTTAGTGCTTACTAAGAGAACAGGGATACAAATAAAAATGCTAGCCAGTAACATCAAAAGGCATTCCACTACGATGCAATATCGGGCTTTTCCCAGCGTTGGGCCCGACCATCTGGAATGGGCTTCACCAAGAGCTATGCCTCCTGCCTAGAAATGCCTCGCCTACATTTTGCTCTACGTTTAAATCTGTATTTTCAGCCGTTGTTACTCCATAGGAGCGCCTGCGAGTAGATATTTTGAAGGGGTGCTTTATTAAGTTCACATTGATTGATTGAGATCTTAATTTTATTGGAGCAAAAGTGAACACATTTTTGTCATTAATAGTACGTGTACGCTTTATATATCAGAATTATTACCCTCTTCTATGCTGCTGAAATTCAACAATTCCTGCCCTTAGGCCCCACACAGCCATTCCATAGTGATGATATCCGTATTCACTTCACTGCGAGTCAGTCAGTTTACCATATCTGTGTACAACATAATAAATGCAAAAGTTAGTGAATAGGCAAAGTAACTAAAGTAACAATATCACACACATCATATTGTAAAATTGTATCAGATCATCATGTTCCTGATGCCAGGCGTTTTGTGGAGATTGCCCCAGATGGATCTGAAAATTTCTATCTTTAGAATGAAAGTTAAATTAAATTAGTTGAAAGCTGAGATATCAATTGGGAAACCCGAATATTAATGCCAAAAAAATGTCGCATGGTGGCCGAGCGGTTAGAGCGGTCAGCCCGTAACGCTCAGTGTGCGCTGAGCGAGCGGCTTCGACCCTCGTCCAGGGTGCCACTGTGTAAGGACCTTGAGCAAGTCCTTCGCACACTATGCTCTGCATTACAACTGCATTTGCGTCATCGAGACGTGTACGCGCTTTTGACCACGACTTGTGATAAAGCGAGTTATAAATGCTGAGTTGTATTGTAAATATATATATATATAAATTAATATATAATACTTAAAGTTAAATTAAATTAATTGAAATCTGAGATTCTGAAATTCACGTGACTAGTTCGCGCCTATAGTTGCATTTATATTTTTATTCATGCGGCCAAAGGTTCTCGGCAAATATCTATAAACGATACTAGCCATGACCCTGAACGCTATATATCAACTACACTAACCCTAATCCTAACAGACCCTCACGATGCCCACCTTGACCCTAACCGACACTCACGATGCCTTAACCTGATCCGTTCGCGTCTATGGTTCGCATTTTACCAACACCCCTACTTGAAAGCCGCAATATTGCAAACAACCAAAAACGAACAGCAAAAATTTCCAAGTGCTTCTCCTGGTCAGTTGCACAACATCTGTTGCTGTGACTATCGTGACTGCAGTATCGGGCACTAAACTTTTAATGTGTAACTTTGAATAATCGGCAACCCTTGAACGCGCCAATCTTCGAGCATTTTACAATCTTAAAGCAAATGTCAAAAGCGCAGATATGGTGGCTGCTAATAACCGAGGGACTTTACCCGATCTAACTACAGTGATAGACACCTAGCAGGCAGCCACACCGGCAGGTGTGACAACCTGTTTGACTATAAGCTAATATTATGCACTATTATATCACCCATAATCGGTAGCACTAAACACCAAAGTTACCGAAAAGCACCGAAAAGGACGTGGCCGTATAGTTTCTAGATACAAGGCTACAGAAGTAAGTTCTTTGTGCTTTTCGGTATCTTTTGGCCTTTTGGTGTCTTTTCAGTGTTTAGTGCTAGCCCAGATAAGATTTGCGAAGATTGCCTGATGTGATTGCTAATGAATATGACGCCTTACCCCGGATAATGTTTGCGAAGATTGCCTGATGTGATTGGTAATGAATATTACGCCTATGAATATTACGCAAAGGATTAAGGATATACAATCAAAATAACGTTTAATTAGGCCCAACGTAACGCTGCTATTTACAGTTATAACGTTTTCGTGATAAATATAAGACAGCGATGTGCATACCTCATTCAGCGTTACTTCACAAAAGAACGATCACACGTGGCATCAATTTAGAATGACCGTCCCGCAGATGATTCGCTATCGCTCGGCCACGTAATCCAACTCAACCAAGCCGATGCCTCCCGTACCGCCAATGGAGCGGGAATTTTCATGCAGTCCTTCTCGTCGGATTGAAATTTAAACCTACGAGCACCCTACGAGATGCCGCGTAACGATAACGACGAGTTGCCGACGAAGAAGACGTCAATTCGACTCAGTCCGACGAGTACTGGTTTACTGGGTATTTATGGGTTTTATTTAAATTTACTAGCAATACGTGGCGCATTTAGTTTATAGGTTATGGTTAAATAATTGCAGCATCCGCAAAAGTGATACTTACATTGTGCACTATAGAATCTTTGATCTTAGATGCTATGCAACAATTTCAAGTTTTATGAAGTCCTTACTCGAATTCATATGGCATCGTTATGATTAAATTGCTGCTTGTGCTCGTTAGTAGAAACTGTATCGGATAGATTTCACAGATGAGTTTGATGAATAATGCGCTATAGGGAACGCATTTAAAATAATGTAGGCCTACATGATATGATTATTTGTAACTATATTAAAATATTTGTGGTAGAATTTACATGAGTCATATAGTAGGTATTGTTCGTTTATATTGTATGCGAAAATGAATGCTTGTTGTAATTGGACGACTCGAATATGATTATCAAGGCTAGAAATCTAAAGAGTATGTTTATATGGTCCTATGTATAGAAGTCGGTTGATCTATTTCGATTATGAACGTTTGGCTAGGTTTCATTTAATACTTGAAGTGGCAACTCGAAGAGTTTGAAAAGTGGTTTGGATTTAATACATTAATGTATTAGAGAGGGAAAAGAATATTTAGGGACGTCTTTTGACAGCAAAGGTTTTTGACTTCTTACCATGTTCTTGACTTTTGTGTTTGATACATTTTTTCTGTCTCTATGGTTTCGTTAATCTGGCAAGGGTCTTTCGAGTTGGTTTCATTTTCACGATCAGACATAGAGCTCCTTGGTCCTGCGGGTTTCTTTATTCCTCGTCATCTACAGCACTACTAGACATATTTACATTAATATGGGTTGTTTTGTCTAAAATATTTTTTTGTTTTTTTAGTATTTTGGTGATTTTTGTTTAGACTACACATGTAAATAGTTATATACGCAATATAATTACACATTGTTATGCAATATCGAGTTTGGAAGCATTTCTATATGTGCATATTTATATTTGTATATTTATGAAATGGGTAATATTAAATGTAGATTCAATAAACATACTGTTTTGGTTGAGTAGGAGGCGATTGATGTATTCTATAGAATCTGACCATTGGTAATCTCATCAATGATTCTTACCACCTCCTTCTGCACACCTGTGATTTGGAGGATGTTTCTTGTGGTGCAGTGGATTCCGGGTTCTTGGCACTTGTTGCGGCTGGATCGGCTGAACATTCCAGGAGGAGATGATCAATGGTGTCCGGAACGTTGCACTCCTCACAGTTTCCATCGGGGTGTAGATTCATCGTGGGAGCCACTGGTTCAGCAGCACTCAACCCATACGTAGTCTCGACATCAGTCATCTGGACCTCTTGCATATTCCGCCCTACGCGGAATATCCATGTACTTGATTCTGATTGACACGAGCAGCTCGATCTGCTTGTAGAAGGCTCCTTTCGGGTTGTCGGTGTATTCCTTCTGCCACTTTTCCAATACGTACCGGTTGATCTTGGCGATCATCTCCTGTCTCTCGATGTACGTAGTGGAGTTGACCGCCGGTAGATGGAGTCCTTCTTTGGCCGCTGCTTCTGCCTCTTCGTTGCCAAGGATACCCACGTGGCTCGGGATCCAGGCGACCGTGACGTCGCTCGTGCCAAGACTGTTGATGTTTTCGAGAACGTCCGTCATCAGTGTCGGTCTCGAGTCCACCTGGATGTGTCCGTTCTTCCAAGGAGGCGAGTTCTGTTACACCGGGCATTTGCACTCCTGAAACATAGTATCTAAGAACTCCTTCGTGTGCTGAAACAAGGGTTGCTTACCATCTTGGAACTTGGTTCTGTGTAGGGTCCAGTGGTCCTTCATCACCTTCTCTGCCGCGTGATCTTTGCTGGTGACGATCTTGATACCCTCCTTCACACTGTCTCTGAGCCATCGTGGATGTAGTGGCATCTACCCGCACTCGTTCTGGACAGCTGTTGTAGCCATTCCGTGAGCAGCTCCGCCGCCGATCCTGAGTGCCTGTGCTTGGACGGACTCCATCCTATTTAGCTGAGAGTCGCTGGCCGTGCAGAACGCAAATGCCCCGTAGTCGAGGATGGGTCGGATCTGGGCTCAGTAGAGCATTAGGAGGTCTTTCTCGTTTGCTACCCGCTTGTTTCCGGACACAGAACGCAGGAGACCGAGTCTTTTATTGCATTTTGTAATCACATACTCAATATGCGGTGCCAACGTCAATCTACAATCAAAGATGACACACAGAAATTTGGCAGTAGTGTTCACCACCATCTTTTTACCTTGTATCTTCAGCTCCACCTCTCCTGCTCTCTGTCTGCTGTTGCTGAAGACCACTCAGTCGTCTTCGCGGTTGAGATCTTGAATCCGTTCTCATCGCACCAGCGCTGGATTTGATTCAACGATCTCTGCGCTTGGACCTGCAGTGTCTTCAGGTTTACTCTTTTGGCAAATAGAGCGCTGTCGTCGACAAACAGCGAAATCTCTGTTCCGTCTCCTCGTGGAATGTCGTTGATCATGATGAGGAACAGAAGCGGAGAGATGACAGATCCCCGCGGTGTTCCGTTTTCCTGCAAGCAATGTAAAGACAATGCTGCGCCTATCTTTACCTGGAAGGTTCTCTCACTCAGAAGTCCTTGATCCAGTTATACATCTTACTAATGACTGCCAGATCTTGAACCCTATTCATGAGAGTAGGAACGTAGAGCATGTCATAGGCCTTTTCAAAGCCGATGAAGGTTCCGAGAACGTGACGTTTGTTCTTCAGGATTTTGCTGATCTTGTCCTGAAGGCGGATAACTTCGTCGATGGTGCTTCTGTGCTTCTGAAAGCCTGCCTGTTCCTTCGTCAGCAGGTGCTTCCGCTCCACGAACCACTGTTGCCGATTTGTGATCATCCTCTCCATGATCTTGCACAGGCAGGATGTGAGAGAGATCGGACGATACGATTCCGGCTTCGTTGGGTCTTTGAATGGTTTGAGGACCGGAAGAATGATCGAATGTTTCCAGTCTCGTGGCAGGCTGCCGTTGTTCCAGACGCGGTTGTCAATCTTCAAGAGAACCATCAGTGACTTGTGTAGATTCTGGATCATCTCGTACGGGATCTTGTCCTCTCCAGGGCTCCGGTTCTCCTTGGCCTCTCTAATGGCCTTCTTCAGTTCACGGAGACGGAAGGAGTCATTTAGGGCCTCGACGTCTGAATAAATGATGACGGTAGGAGGCGGAACCTGCAAAGAGTCTCGCTCACTGGCTGACTCATACCATTTGAACACTTCGCTGAAGTTGTCGCTGATGCTCGTCTTCGCGTACGTCTCGGCGAGGAGGTTCGCCTTGTCGATGTTTGAGCTGGCGTCTCTTCCTTCCGATGTGAAGGATGGGATGCTTCTGTGTGCTGTTACACCGTTCATCCTCCTCGCCATTCCCCCACCGGTCCTGGCTTAGATTGACTGTCTAAGGTGGAACAGAAGTCCTCCCAATTCTGTCGAGCCGTGTCCGTGATGGTTCGCCTGGTCTTCGCTTGTTGTTGTTGGGATTCGATCAGGTCGTCCAGATTCTTCGACTTTGTTGTCTTGGTCCTGCATTCTGTTCTTTTCGTAGATGGCCTGTGAACATTTATCATTCCAAAAATAATAATGGTTTATGCTGTCTAACTTTTGAGTTTACCTTTCTCTCCGGCATAGCAGAGGAAGCGGTTCCGTACAATTCTTCCATGAAGACATGGAAGTTGCATCGAAGTCGTCTGATATTATGCCGTCATGAATTCGAATCCTGCTGGACTGTCAAAATACCTTCCAATCGGCTCTTTTGCGAGCCCAACGGTCCTGTCCTGCGTTCTCCTCGACGTCCGCCACTTCGTCAACTCTGGTGAGCGTGACCTTGTGATCGGATCCGAAGCTAGTGCTCAGGACGCTGTGGGTGCATTTTAAAGCAACATCTTTAGTTGTAATGGCAAGATCAATGACAGAGTTGTTTACCGATCCTACCCTGGAATTGTGAGTGGGTTGTTCTGTGTTAGGACAACAAGGTCCTTTTCCTTGATAGCCTCCTCCTGATCGGTCCCCCGTCTGTTGTTGTTGGTACATTTCCATTCTTTACTGTGGGCATTGAAGTCTCCGACCACAATACGTCTGCGATCTGATAACAGTATGATCAGCTGATCTTCGTCGGCTTGTCTGGTTTGTTGGCCTTTCCTTCTTCTTTCTTTGTTTTCTGGTCCTGTTTCACCTTCAGGATGGCTTCATTGAGTGGAACCTTCTCCACGACCCTGATCTTCAGTGTTTATTTTGTCTCCAGGTATTTTAAACACTGCCTGTAGGCTGCACTGTGTGACCCCGAGCATTTCACACACTTGGACGTCTCGAAGTTCTCACATTCAGTTCGACTGTCCACATCTACAACACTTCATTTGATTTCTACAAACAGCTTGAACCTGCCCATATCGTGGGCACTTGTTGCACCTCATTGGAGAAAGTAAATATTCTTACTTTGTACCGGAAGCCGTCGATCTCAATGGTTTCCGGCAGCGTGGTCCCCTTCTCATACTCCACGACCTTGGCTGTGCTCTCTGGTTTCCCGATTCTCCTTATGTATTTGGCGCCGATTTCTTTAGCGATCTCCTTCAGCGTGTCCTCGTCGATTCCGAAGATTACTCCCTTCACACCGTAGCTTGCATCGGCTTTCTGTTCGGTGACTTCCGGACTCGTCGGACGCGTGAGGACACGTTGTTCGCTCCACTCGATCATCTTTCTGTCGATCTGGGTGATGCCCTTGATCTTTTCTTTGTCACCTGCAATCTTACAAATAATTCTGAGACTATCTCCCGATATCTGGATAGCCTCAGGAACACAATGGCTAGCGGTTAAGATTTCCATTTTCAAGGTTATTGGCCGCGATTTAAACAGTAACGGCAGAAAATTTCCTTCGCTCTTACCGTAAATTGAGCGTTGGCACAGACCTTCCAATTCTGTTCTCCTTGCTGCTGACATTGGATTACGGTAGTAATTCCGTTGGAATTGATGTCGTTGTCTTTGGTTCTTCAGGTCGAGGCACAGCACGTGATTTCTGACCCAGATCTATCTTCATGCATGGCATACTTGGCGTTGCAGGTTTCTGCAATGTCATCTGATATCGCCTTCTTATCTCGTTTCTTGACAATGGTAGAATAGGTTTCCTTTCCTACCTCGGCCGATTGAACCTCCATATCGGTCTCACTATCTTCGCTTGTGCCGCTGTCTGCGATCCGCATTCTTTTCAACGGTGTCTTTATCTCTTCGTCGGAGGAATTGCTCAACGATCGCACTGCGTGTGACGAGACTGCTTTGTCCACCATCTTGTCTTTGTTTCCGCGATTCGCTGACGCGGCGGATCTTTTTGGCCAGAACAGCCCCGTTCTCCATTATCTACAATTTCGTAGACAGAATGTAAAAATGCAATATTAAATACGCACGTAAAGAATCGTAAGATAACCTCAATCCACCAAATTAAAGAAATCCAATACACGTCGCTTATGCTTGAGATCAACTCTCGCATGGACACGACCGTTCTCTTCAACGGCTAATCTGTAATCTCATATTAATGTATTTCTCAGACTGATGGCCTAAATACATGGGTACACGGAAGTACTAAACGGTCAGTCATGCTTGGTCGAACATTGTGCGTGTATTCTTGGCGTGTGTATGCGAGGATTAGCGGATTAATTGCATGTTGGATACGCTACAATTGTGTGTGTGTGATTGTTCGTATTCGTGGTTTTGGTCAAGGGTACATATTTCTATCCCTCTCGCTCTTTCTATCTCTGTCTGTCTCTCTCCCTCTGACACGCTAATCGAGAGCGCGGGAGAATGTTTGAGATATGAGTTGTTCCAATGAGTTCGTTCATGGCTGCTTTGAGCGAGTGTGTGTGCGTGCACGCGGATGTGTGTGTGTGTGTGTCGGGGTGACATTTCTTATTGATAGCTTTAGTAAGCAAGCTATTTGTTCAACCAGAAACCTGCATGTTTTACAATATGTCGCTTTCAATTGGGACGACTGGGTATCAGGATCGTTCGATATTTCGCTCTCTGTCCCATTGTCGCCAATCGCCGTCTGTCTCTCGACTTCTCTGGATCACCTGTTGCGTGTTTGTCGAGTAGACTAAGCTTGAGAAGTGGATTTATGGCGTTTGATGAGTTAATTGTATGTTTGACCTGGGCGCTATGTGCTGCGGTTTGAAGTTTTGGACATTATATATTGGTGCTATAGAAGTTATACTTATGCCGCGTGCGTTAATTTACCAGCTTTCTTAATAAATTCCGCATAGTAGGGCCTTTGTTAATGTATATAAATGTATATTAATTGTAAAGTTTCATCAAAATCACGTGAAATATTAAGCAATACACTCTCTAATTATGTATTTTGTTTAGCTGAGTATTAGCAAGTCTTAGTCTGGTGCTAATTACTGTCCTTGACACACGCGTGAGTCTCTGTCTGTCTGTCTGTCTGTCTCTCTCTCCCTCTCCCTGTTTGCCTGGCTGCGGGCTTGTTTACTTGTTCATCTGCCTACGTCTGATCGATGCTTCATAATTACAAGAGTTTATTGACCATTCTTTGTATGCGTATACTCATATACGTTGGATCTCGTCTAAGGCTGTACGATTTATCGCTTGGTCGGGCGCTAATTGCTGCTTTGTTGACACCCCTGTGAGACTCTCTGTCTGCTTGTCTATGTTTGTTCATCTACTAGTGTCTGATTGAAGCTTTTTAATTAGATTCATTTATTGGCCAATCATTGTATCAACATATACTCGTTGGATCTCGTCTAAATCTGTACGATGCATCGTTTGATGGGGCGCTTAATTGACGTTCTTGACACGCCTGTGAGCCTCTCTGTCTCTCTGTTTACGCGTTTGCCTGTTCGTTCATTTTCCGTGTCGGTGCCCGTGTCTATATCTGTGTGTACCAAGCGGTGACGATTTGAGTCATGTTTATACGAATTGTTGGGCTTGCATCTGTGCGTTTGCGTGTGTTTGGGTAGATGTGTGCTACCATGTTGGGTGCGTGTAGGTTGAAATTGTACGAAACATTACAGGCCTTCCCAGTGTTAAGTCTAGTTGCGTACAATACTGTAGAGCGCCCATTGAATTTGAGAATAACGATTCGAGAGGAGCTTTGAACTCTTCCGTTTCACGTTATGGGCTGAGCGCTTTAACGAATATGCTATTGCACCGCAGCAGTTTTTGATATTAGACTGAGTTTTAAGAGCGTTGTGGGTCTTCAAAATAGCGATGCATGCCCTGCACGTGTGTGGAAGTTCTCGTTACACCTATGATCTCCTCTAGCGCCGCTTGACCCATCCCTCTTCATATAACCAACTGGGAATAATTACGACATTCTTTAGGTAGCCATATGGTAGTAACTACCACCTATTTAGGTAGACAAATGGAATGAGAGAAAGTATGACTTTCTTTAGGTAAACAAATTTGAGTAAATATGACCTTCTTTAGGTAGCCAAATGCTACAACTACAATGTTCTGTAGCGCCGCTTGACGCGTCTCATGGATTGGTTGAGTAGATGACAACAATCATACGACTGTAACTGACATTTTTTCCTCGTGTACAGCGCCCTTTATTTCTTCTGACGCTGGTTGGGTCGCTGAGATTTGTGGAAATACGGGTTACAACGAGGCCGCGGTGAATTATGAGCTCTTACGGTTCCTTTATTTGTGGTCCGCCTTATGGCCGAGTTCATTATAATTGCGAGGGTATAGTGCGGGTTAGGTATGATAGTAAGTATGTTGATTTATATCGAGGCTGGACACCCGTTGTGCGCAGACCAAGGAAACAGTCTACTGCGGTATGCGTATGCAAAGTGGGGCACCACTGTAGGGTTCGCAACCACCAGTACATCCCTCATCGTGCTAGGCTCTGCCTACCTAGTGACATCATCCATTCACATAGGAATCCCTAGCCTGCGGTTGTTGCTAAGGTCAGAGCTAATCGATGACTGGAACTGTTGAATGGGTATTGAGTATATACCTGTATTTGAGATCGCTTTTTGCACTATAGTTGTGTCCAATGTTTCAGAGATTCTCCAGTTCGTCGTATTATGTAAGTCTGTATTTGAGTTAAATATAGCTTGTCTGTACTTTGCTCTGAGTTCCACGTTTGTTTAACTAACTGAGTTGCTCGTAGTGTCAGGACTAAAGTGAATGTGAGACGTTTCAGGTTGCATTCATTCGTCACCTTGGGTGTTTAATATATATTACTTTCATAATACATCTTTGCTATTGTAAAATCTAGAGGGCCTTAAAATCATACCTAGCATGTAACAACAACACATACATACGTGCGTGCATGCATGCATCCATGCATGCATGCACCCATGCATGTATACGTACATACATACATACATTGTCCTTGATCCATCATCCTCAGATGAATATATTACTAGTGATGGTGTGATGGTATGATGGTATGTACAGTCATAGGTGCTTCTTTACTTGTACAGTATGAGAGAAGACGTGTTTAATGTCTTGCTGGAAGCACAGAGGAAGTTCGGCAGTAATCTGAAACCGGAGGCAAAACGTTTCCTCGAACGAAATATCACATATGGAAAGCGCAATGGTATGCATAGCTTCGTAAGAGTTTTCAAGAAACATGCCATTTTGGCTTTGATATTATTTTAGTTTTCTCAAATTAAAATGCTTCCTGTTCAGCAGATTATCGAATTTCATCAACTTTGGCGTCCATAAGAGCAACTGGTAAATTCTTTGACTTTGTGACAGTTGTGAACTTGTGACTATTTTAATTGGCCACGTACATTATAGGAAACTGGTTCATTCACTATAAAGGAGAAACCCTTGAAACAGAAGACTTAATTTAATCATATGATAACACCGGCTGACTAATTCGACGTGCATCTCTCTGAGTAATAAAAATGTTAATGTCCGATTGATTGCAATAAATTCAAAGTAGGCTTATACATGGAGGAGTTGATTTCGGGGTTTAAAACGCGCAGAGAACAGCATCAATTAATTATATATAATTGCCATTTTGGCCAAAAATGCATGCATGATTCTCTTATGTGAAGGTTGCGAGCGAATTTTTTTACCGACCGATGAGGAAACGAAGGCAATCAAAAGAATTTATTATTTGTAGTTGACTGTTCGTGGTAGGCGATGGCTGTGTGATAACAGTATAGCATGATAGTTTTATATTCTAACTGGTGAGCATCACGCCCAAATATTAATATTAAATATTAATAATATATAACTGTGGACGGGTGTCACTTGTGAGCGATTGCGCCGATGTGTATACGCGCTCGGCTTAGGCGGGAGGATGCTTATTCCTCTTACATGCAAGAGCCATTACTTATTTTGTCGTGTGACGTTGCGTTCTGTAAACTGCCATTTTAGGACTGCACTTGTCAAAGAATATTCAGGTGAAGATATCAGATCTCATGAAGTCGATGAACGGTCTAAGCATTGACTTCGTTCAGAATCTGGCCGACGATAACACGACTCTTAAGTTCCAACCTTCAGAACTTGGTAAGAAATGCAAAGCAAATGTTATGTTTCTAAAATAATGGTTTATAAGATTAACACGAGTCATGAGTTAACGCATGAAGACAGCTGCAGGGAAAGCAAATACTAGGTTATTATTTATGATTTGATTTGAACATTTCACAAAATCGCAACGTTCATAAAATGAGTAAATAATTCCACATAGAGTACATTCCTATTTTCAAAGATCCGTGTACTATATTAACCACGTGCTTAGATCCTCGTGTCATCTTTGAGCAGGTGAGCGCGTTGGGCAACACAGTTGCCCACTCGGCGCTGTTCATTGATACTATAGCTATTACTTGCTGATCCAACTCTATGTATATCACGTCATCCCTGATGTAGGGTGGTCAAGACAATTCATTCTTGGTCTTCCAACATTAGCATATAATGAATAACGAGACACTATTATATTTTGTAACTTGCAAGTCATATTTTCAGAGGGACTTCCACCAGACGACATGAATACAATCACGCGGGTTAGTTAAGCTCTGACTGCATTCCTTGTTGCGTCGTTTGACTTATCTGCAACCCTGCTCTGATAAGAATTATTTTCTAACAATGCTAGTATATTTCGTCATAAGCAATAGGCAAATAGATAGTCTCGAGCATTTAGCATTTCACTTCAGTAAAGAATAATTAAGCAATGTTCGGTTCTTGTCATATCACATATCTGTACATATACATAGAGCTTGCATTTGATGAGTCATAATTGGTTGAGATTACCTAGTATTTAAGTAGCATATCATTTACCATTTTGAGTACAGGCGCTATACAGACGATTGCAAACAGCCAAATAAGGCTCACAGCCACCACACAACCCGAGCGTGCATTGCGCTGCAGAGTTTTATAGGAGTCATATAAAACAAGACCAGTTATCGCCATTCGTCTTTGTTGGTTTCTTTACGATTCTGTCTATTTCCTCATTTGTATAATTACCTGCAACAAATCATCAAAATAATTATTTGCGTTAAAATTCGAGTTAGACGACAAAAGGCGACAATGAAGTGGTAGAAAATAAAAGTCGGAGGAAGTGAAGCAGAGACAGAGGCTTAGGTTGCACGGCAGTATGGACCTGTATGGTCAGTTAAAGGCAGTGTTGTATGCAGGACCTTAAACTTCAAGACCAAGACGAGACCGAGACAGTGAGGTACCGAGACCGAGACCGAGACAGTGAGGTACCGAGACCGAGACACTAGGTTCAAGACAGTTCGAGACAGTAAAAGACAAGTTATCCTGTATAAAAGGCTGTAAAATACTAATGCATCAGTTTTCTGGAATAAGGTTCATTTGTATTTTCAATTTGAAACTTAATTTTAATGTATATTATTTCAATTTCCAAGAACAGTTTTTATATTGCCCAGTTTTATCTTTTACGATATTTCTTTTTCGGCCTATCTTCTGAATAGTATAAAGAATGCACGTCTGAAATCTTCTAGATGATTTTAAATAAGCAAATTTGATACAAAATACCAAACAAAATTATAAATTTGCGCAAATCCTGCGAACTCGAAGTTGATTCGATCGTTTCGGTTATGAAGATTTTCCATCAATTACAAACTAATAGCCAATAGCTATTGTTTTTAAATAGGCCTAACTTCAAATTGCGGAAAATGTTAAAGGCGGTTAATGCGAAACTGATCGAGACTGCTTTTTCGAGACAAAAAAAGACCTTCACTTCAAGACAGTTCCTAAAAATTCGATACATTACCTGGAGACCGAGACAACAGACTTCCGAGATCAAGACCGAGACACTAGAAAACACTGTCTCGAGACGTCTCGAAACCGTGACACTGTCTCGAGACCATACAACTCTGGTTAAAGGGCGACTTTGATCAAGCTTAAGTGTGGTTTTAAAACATAAAATATCTCTGGATGCACAGATCATATCTCAATAACTTGACTGCTTCTATTTTATGTAAGACTTATATAGCGATGCTTTTGGAAGCTACAGATGAAATTGGATGAGTGAATGAAATAAATTTCTTATAAAATTTTAGACTTCGGATGGGCGTTGTAAAATTCCACTCTCCAGTACGGCTTACCTACGGTGCATGAAGTATGTGAAGAGCCCGGATATAAGAATGAGGCTAGAAACGGCTTTCAACTCAAGGTTTGCCTCATTCGCACTTTCACCAGCGTTGCTGAATGAAGCGAAATAATAGATCGAAGCACACCGAGTAAAATAATTTGAGCCAGTTTGATATCTCCATCTCTTCTGTTCGCTATAGTTGATCAAAGCTAAAGCGAATGTATCAGACGCTTCAAAATTGCGTCTTCGCTCAGTCTCATAATTTGACGCATTTATTAATCACATTTACCAAGTATTCAGTTGTCTGTAAATGGGTGTGTGGTGAGTAGTCCAGCCATTTGAGATGGCTGTTCTTCGGAAAGATATTGTATCATAATAATCATGACAAATTTCGAAATCTACGTATTTCACTGCAAATTCTTATAACAATTCTGTTTCAAAATTTTGCGAGACGTAAGCGGCCCCTTACCAAATTGAAGCTAATTTTATTGTATTTGCGGTCTTCAATGGGACAAGATCGTTTCGGCGATCATGCTCTTCTTAGAATTGAACGAGAAACATTGAAAACCAACTTTTTATAATGCTTTTGACCAATTTGCGACAGTTAAGTCAAAAAATTAATTTGTTGTAGACTTTCTCTGACAGTCATGCATAAGATAATATTTATTTGAGATATGCGAAATAGATTAGAAAGTCCATAAATGACGTCACACAAATATCGACGAATTTTGACTCCCTTCGCCATCGTCCCACGTCGTGACAAGTCATAGCCATTGATATATGATGACACAACGCTCTGCATACCTTCGAAAAAGCAGATGTAAAGAATGTCATATGCACATATCTTATCCTTATCAAATAAAGTAATTATAACAAAAGAAATACTTAAAACTATATAGAAGAACTATGGCAAATGGATAATGTAGAATTATCACATTCGTTATACATTCCACAGCTTTGATAGAATCATTACATTTGAGAAAATGTTTGATAACATTTTTGTTTCTTCACTCTCCCACGGAGAAGTAAAGTTTTCCTTCGTGGAATGACAGTAAGAGCTTGAACTTCACCATCCTGTTCAATGGGTATCCATTGGATACCCATTCAATGGGTATCCATTGGATACCCATTGAACAGGAAAACATTCATATCCAGCTCGTCTTCGTCTATCCAATCTACAGTCTCGGCATTTACTTCTTCTCATAACACATCTTCACAAATGTGTGACCCTCCTCTGGGCGCGTGACGTCATTTGTGGATGGCCGCGAAAGGGGCGCCATTTCTGTAGTTTTCCTCAGGCGCAAAATACGCAAGCTACGCCTCTGACCTGCAAAAATATACACCGGTGTTTCAAACAATCTGTTAGACACGACATCAACGACGAGAAAATCGAAAGAAACTACGTATGAAAATTACTGGAAAATGAACTGAAAACCATAAAAATACGTTAAAATGTTTAAAGACGCCAAAGTCAAGGTGTCGTTATACTTTAGAAAACCTGCATAGTCATTCATGAATTTATTTGAAAATGACTGTGCGCAGAGGACGATCTCGTTTCCTAGAAAGGAGGTTTTTCAGACATCAAGAAAGAGTTGTAATATTAAAGTGTAGGATAATGTATGCATCTTCAAATATCAAGTCAAGATATTCATCATAAGTGTACAGTGATAGGCTGTAGGCAAGTCGTTCTTGAATTTATTCTCTTGCCCCTTACAAGTTGCAGGATGCTGACGTTAATTGCTACCCTTTGATGAGCTCATTGGTTAGTAATGGTGTACATCTGGTAGGCCTATAATACTCCAAACTGTTTGCTTTATCTGTACAGCATATATACACACACGACTCATACATTTTAAAACTAAGGCTTTCGAAACGATTCATTATCAGCAGCTAAGAAATCGTTTTTGTCTGCGCAAAGGTGTATGAGGGAGAACACCATCATATTGGAGAAGCTGGTCAGCTTGCGTGATCAGGTATACGTCTACTATTTGTCTGCCATAAATCACAGTCTGAATGTTGTCCTTCAATCTGATCTCATTAATGAATGCAATGGAATATAAAGACACACCTGATCCATTCGAGAGCTGTTTATCAGCCAATCAGTTATTTATTTGACAATTTATTCCTTCAAGCCATCATATCCCGTTTCTACTCCTGCTAGCATCATGCTGTCTCCTCTACTTGACCTCTGGATTTCGACTTGGACCACAAAGAAACGAGAGAATTGGCTATTGCGGACTTGATTTGGTAAAGCGCCGGTGTATAAGCTGGTCTCCCTCCCTGACTAGGCTTTTGTGGGCGCTTAGATACATTACATTACATTGCGATAAAGTTACAGGCCTTCTAAATCCGTAGAGTTTCCAGCTTTAAAAGCTGTTTCAGGTAACGTTGTCTCTTCGCTGCGAAAGGAAGACCTATTTTCCAATTCGATATATCAATTCAGTCGATCTGTCCTCGCTCATCATTCATTCCATCGCTGATCTTTCTCTATCAGCTACATTGTGAGCTTTTCACTTATGTAACATCTTTTAACGGGTGCGTTGCGCTATTCAATCTCCAGGGGTATTATCCCTACGTCATACTTATGATTTTAGCTGAGAATTTTTTAATGGGCGAATATTATTTGCGGGCTAAATAATGTAAAAACGTTATTTCTGCTTGTTTTATAGAAAGCCAAGCTTTTGTCATATCCAAGTCACGCCGCCTATATTCTTGATATGCGAATGGCTAAGACCCCAGAGCGAGTGGATGCCTTCCTGAACAAGTTGCAGAAGAAGTTACAGCCGATGATGGAAGACGACATGCGTTTGTTTCTTGAATACAAAAAAGCGGATGTGAGTTCGGATTGGTTCACCGATGTTGAAATTGAAAAACTCATTTCGTTGTTACTAGAGAAAAATTGCGTATTTATGCAGGTAGGCCTACACGTCATGACAATGTGTAAGTTTGATAGCCATAATTATATGTCATTCTACAAAATTCGTAGGGATCTTGCAAATATGTTTCGGTTCTTCACCTTGTATAAGCTGGCACTTTATTTCTGATGGGCTTCATTTTCTAATAAAAGCGACCAGGGCATAAAAACTTGACAGTTCTGCCCGATTTTTACGTTTGGATTGTACACTGCCTGAACAAACCGAATGTACAGACCAAAGTAATGAAACAAACTTGACAGCGATTTGGGACATCTGGCGAATCATACAAGCGCAATAGGCCTACATGAAAGGATCGTCGGCAAAGATCTGACTAATTTTCGTTGTCGGGTCTGAGTCATGGCCTGAGTCATGGCCTCATCTACGGCAGATATTGGGCGGTGGAGCTTTGCACTTTCCATAATTACTGTTATTGCGCCATGTCGTGATTCTGCTCTGCAAACTATTGATCTGGGCGGTTGTTCACAGACAGTTATTGCAGCTATGTTGTTCGCTAAGATCAAATCTGATTCCTTTAATAACGTTCCAACAGATGATTTCAAAATTTATAAAATCTTAAGGGGATAATAGTTGGATATATAATTTTTGGATAAAAGAATAGACGAATGGTTGGATGAATGGATGGATAGATGACTTCAATGATAAGCTAATGTAATGATAGAAGAATGGAAAGATCTAAGAGCGGATGGAAGGATGGATGAACGAATGAAACGCTGATGGATTGATGAATGAAACGCACACAATTGCCGTTCTATATTTTAAAGATTTGATTTCAAAAGATTATGTTAGATTATTTATCTAATTATTTTAAAAGCGAAGTAGCGCGCATGGAATGATGAAATTGTGGAATAATGAACAAACGGAAGGTTGGTAGAGAGCCGATTTTCGATGAAAGGAACGCAATTTCCGAAAGATATTTTAACGATTGATACCGAAACTGAAAGGACGCTTGATGTAATAAAATGATAATATTTTCAACGCGAAGTATCGTGAATGGAAGAATAAAAGGATAGTTGGATAAAATAACGGAGGGATGGTTGCAATGATGAGCGGATGGAAGAACGGATGGAAGAATGGCTGATTCAAGTCTGTCAAGCACAAACACGTGTGTCTATACGTACAGGGATATACACTTACGTGTACAACTGTACATGCAGACATTTTGGAGACGGTGCTTATGTTCCTGATGCGAAAAGTCCTGCAACTCAGGAGCCGCTCTAGGGCGAGCGTAATTAATATCGTAAGAAGAACCAACGGCCCAGACAGTCAAGCTCTGCTAGGGATAGGCTCGTCCAATGCCAGTTTGCTGTTGCTATGAGCCGTATCGGCTCAACCAATCACCGTACTGGAAATCTAATTAAGCTACACATACCTAATGATTGGCGGGTGAGTCCTAGGTGAGAGGAGAAATGGAGGCATGTGCATAGGACCCTTCTCCATACCCAGGTTTGTTGACAAAGCACTAAACACACTACTGTCATGGAAGCCAAACATTTACGAGTGCTGACTGAATTGGCCTTCATTTCTCTCAACTCCGCGGCTGAGCCATTCCATCATATAATCTACTTCTACGTAGAATTTTTTATTGCATTTCAGTGTGAAGCAAGCAAAACTCCATTTGACGGTAAGATCAATCTGTGGGACACACGATATTACATGACGCGCGTGGAAGAAAGAAAATACGCTGTTGACCAAAATTCTATTCGAGAGTATTTCCCACTGCACGTAGTCACCCATGGGTTACTTGAAATTTATCAGGTAAGGGATCGGCTAATGTTAATTTATTTCGGCCTAGTGTTTCAATAACATTGACATATCACACGTGTGCACTTTTAGAACGAATTGGTCGGGTTTCAACTTGATGATATCCCAAAGCAAGCATTTACCGATGCGATGCAGAATTTGAATAAAATATATCAACAAAAGAATTTTTTTAAAGTTGGTTGTATTTTCATGTTTATTTTATGCCACGTCTTGCTGTTTAATCTGATTACTTTGGAAAAAATTGTCTGTTATAGGAGTTTCTAAACTTACAGTTTGAGTTGTTGGAAAATGGTGCGGTTTGGCATCCAACTGTGACTGTAGTGAGTAGAGTATCGTGCAAAGT
Organism: Bimastos eiseni; assembly: GCA_959347315.1. Lineage (NCBI taxonomy): Eukaryota > Metazoa > Annelida > Clitellata > Crassiclitellata > Lumbricidae > Bimastos > Bimastos eiseni. The sequence goes on along the minus strand of OY365806.1, from coordinate 27,160,814 downwards.
AAAATACTTTATCAGAATCACTTAAGAATACAATGAATTATGAGGAGTCGCGGTTTTCCCTATCTCTCACTGTCTCGCTATCCATCCATTAGTCCGTCCATTCATCCATCTATCTCTCCATCCATCCATCCATTCATCAATTCATCCATCCATTCATTTATTCAACCATCCGTTTATTAATCCATCTATTCATCAATCCATCCATCCATTTATTCATCCATCCATTCATCCATCCATCAATTCATCCATCCATAAATTTAATTATTTATTTATTTATCCATGTAATCATCCATCCAACTATCCAGTTACTCGTCTTTCCATTTATCCATCATTCATCCAACCATTCATCTATTTATGCATCCACCAATTTATCAATAGATTCATCCAAACATTTATTCATCCATCCATTAATTCATCCATTTATTCATCCATCCATTAATTCATTCAGCCATCTATTTTCCCTTTAAACGTGTATTTATCTATTCATCCATCCATATATTTATCTATTTATTCATCCACTCAGTTATTCAGCCGTCCATTCATCCATTCTTCCATCGATCTATTTATCCATCCATCCATTCATCCATCCACCTATTTAGCCAGCCAGCCATTTATTTATTCATCCATTCACCCTTTTGTTCTTCCATCCATATATTCATTTATCCGTCATTCATTCATTTATTCATTCATCCATTCATCCATCCATCCATCCATTTATTAACTAATTTATTCTTCCATCCATTCATCCATCCATCTATCTATATAAATATATGAATCCATCCATTCATGCATTTGTTCATCCATCCATTTATTCATCCATCGATCTATCGTTCCATCCAAGGAAATTTAAACTTGCGTTTGAACTCTGTTGTTACCGATCACGAAAGGATGGAGCATAATATACGCACGTCGACAAGCTCCCGCTCAGCTGAATTATTGTAGATTACCCCAAAAACTATATAATACAAAAAGATAGTTAGCTCATCAACTAACGGTAACCGCTCACCTAAACAAGCACATCATTTCGTCTCATTTCTTTTTGTCGCCGATCATTTTCATCACATTCATTTTGTCGCATTCATTTCGTCAGGTTAAGTATCGTGAGGGTCGGTTATGGTCAGGTTATTCTTCGTGAGGGTCGTTTATTATAAAGGTTCGGGTTATCGTCGTTTTATTAATGCGACGAAATGAATTGCGACGAAATGAAAGTGGCGAAATGGTATGCGGCGAAAGGCACGGGAACTTTGACTACTATAATATCCTTGCATGATTAATTTAGCCGTTTAATGAATTACGTGTTTCAGTATGGTATTAAAGACAGGGCATCTGACTCACTTATCGGCTATTTTTATTTGGATCTGGTTCCTCGGTCTGGAAAGTACGGAGAAGCTGCCAGCTTTAATCTGCAGGTGAGTTTACTACTAATCTAATTTAATCTGATTACTTCTATAACTCAGTTATTGCGATCCAAGAGCTATCAATAAACGAAACGTTTATATGAAACAGTTGAAGTGAAGTTGTAGCAAGTTAACACATTGTAGTCCGTTGCAGACATCAGCATACAACAGAGTCAAAACTCATGGCAATGTCTTTGCCAGGGTATCCCTTATTAGCGTGGCCTTCTTGGCCCTTTGGGTGTCTCCCTTTGCATTATAATATCATCTACTTATATATCTACCTTTATTTTGCTATTGTGGCAGACCTCGATTCACCTCACTTCTGCATATCAGTCCATGGCGAACCATCTACAGACAGCAGTTGGGGCGAACGACCTGGGAAAACCTTGAACTCCTTCCCGTCTTCTTCTGGTACCCTCGGAAGGCCGAGCTCCAAGGTTTTCCCCGTCTTCTTCTTGATTGTCCGCTGGGTAAGACCTACCCGGTCTGTCGCAGGATTTAAGACAGTCCCGTAGGTAGAATCAGAGTCAATACGCTAACGATGAATTCACACACGTTGCTCAACAAAGATTCTTTATTGCGATGCACAGCAGCGGCGAACAGCCAACGTATAATAGTCACAATCAAATAATCGACAGTAGACAGCCAACGACTCTAATAACTACCAAGCCGTCTCTGACTCAACGACTGACTTGGACTCTCACTGAACTGAACGACGGCTCTCGACTGAACTCTGTATTCCCTTATATTGTCTGCAGGGTGTAGCAATGCTACAGGTAGCAATACTACTTGTGGCAATGCCACACGTGGCAATGCTACACCTGTAGCAAAGATTACCACAGGGCGTAGCATTGCTACAGAGGTGTAGCACAGAATGCTTCTCAATACAAACTGGCGAAACCGCCACACTATATTAGATGCAACAAGAAAGAGTATGCTCTGCTATGTTTTAACGTTGGACAGAGATTCCAGAGCGCATGGGTCCATGACGCTGATTAGAAGGGTGATTAGACTATTTAAATAATAGGTAGCGAAGCACTAAGTTGGGAAAATGTGAACTAGAACCCACTCATCTTTATAATTGGTATCTACATATGCCAACAAATACAACACATATAACGGAACAATCTAACTTCAGTATTGATGTCATATGATATGTAACGGCGCATGGGATTACCCGGACAAAGTCGCGCTGACTGAAAATTCGGAAATCCAGTTAAAAGGTCTTGAATACGTAGACCGGTCAAAACATTTTTTTGCATATTATTAAAAATTTATATTTCAACTACTAACTCCCAGAGTTACATGACAAACAAACTGATACAAATATTTTAATTTGACTTCTTTTGTACCTCAGTTGTCTTAATTATATCCCATTTCGGCCCAGTCATGTGCGCGTCAATTTTATTATCGCTAAAATTCTTGTTGAAATTGCATAGACATTACTTATTCATGTCGTGGACTACTTTTTTCTACGGAAGCTATCTACCCCAACCGCAAGTGAGTATGAATACACTATACAGCCTACTTTATCACGACTGTTATTGTTTGGAGGTCACAATAAATCGCGACTTAAGCCGGGTCATAATTATGGCTAATACTGGTCAATGAGCATGGTCATAACGGCGGCAGATTCAATTTTACAACATAATACATTCATTTCTAAAACCACCGGAGTGCAAAATGAATAGTTTTAATGGCTTGGGAAATCACAAAAAATCAGTTTTGAAGGACACTATCGCTGTTTAATCAAAATAACCCATAGCGCCATCTGTCGAAAGAGACATTATTACAAATGCCATTGGCGAAGACCAAATACAATATGAAGGCTCACGATTAATAAAAGAACTTAGAGCGTTTATTTTTTACATAAATGATCGAAAGGATCGTTTGCTAGAAATTATTAATTATTACTTCTGCGATAGTGTTGTGGAAATGAGGATTCGAATGACTTTGATGACGAATCGGATGCCTAGATGAAATTAGATGTTTAACTTCATGGCCCTTGAACCATTGCCGACAGTTAAATTCAAATAAGGTAATAACTTGTCAGCATTTGTTCATTCTGTACTTGTAAGCATTCTGTGGTTGTCAGTGTGAAATTACACGAAGTTTGTTATTGGTATATGCTGTGAAGAGGTTTCATGTGACATGTTCGAGTGTTGTTTGTTCTTAAGCCTGCTTGTTATCTATCCAATGGGAGTCGTCAAATTGGAATCGCCGCCTTGGTAGCCAACTTCACAGCTCCAGTTATTGACGAGCCGACTCTTCTTAAACATGACGAGGTAGGCCTTTTGCTCGAAGCTACTTATACAAGACTAGGGTTGCCACAGTTACCCGAGTACTTGGGAGTAGTCGACTCCAAAAGTTACTCGAGTAATTTTTTTACTCGAGTACTCGCATGCCTCCACTCCGGTCGGAAAATTTCAATGTCTGGTTCCAGTTTTCCAATTACTGACATCATGACATGATGACACCTCATCGTCTTGTTCTTAGGCAGTCTATTGGCTGCCAGACGGTTTTCTGTAACCTATATTTTATTTTATTGTGCAACACAATAACAAAAATGTCTGTTTCTTTGGCTTTTCAGTAGCTTGTTCGTTGTTACATTGGACATTTAACTTTATTGGTGCGCTAGAGCCTTAGTTAAGGCGCTAAAGAAATGCATCGGAACTCAGAGGCTACTTGGAGGACAATTAACGACGAATTGGGGGGAGGATATCTGAGGCATCTACCCTATACGACTTCAGAGACTATTGAGATGCACTTAAGGAGCGACCGGAGTTAATTCACCGCGTCGACGAGGTTATCCATGCGAATCGTCACGAAGGCGAAATTCGACGCCAGAGGCTGAATCTAATCAATTAGCTGTTCGTCCAGCGATAGCGGTCACTCTAGCCCAATTCATCGACGAGAGTCCTCCAGCCGCCAGGGCAGCGATCGGGCATATGAGACCAAAACAACCGGTCTCAACTGGTTCCGACGCCCAATGAACCGAGAGCAAAGGGTAAATGAGACGCTACGATATTAACGGACCGATTGCTGAGCAGGGATGTAATCCCCGGAGGCCTATGAACTTCTTTGACGTTAATAACTCTTTAATATCAATGGACCTCTAAAACGCCATTAACGGTATACTATAAGTGACTCGGCTTTGTTAGTAGAGGGGACATCCGACGAATCAGCATCGAGGAGTGGGTAAGTGAGGGTCTAGGTGGATTAATGGGACAGCAGGATCGTAGTTCGCATCACATGATCGATGGTGGAGGACGGCGTTTATCTGCTGTAGCGACTAGGGCTACAGCATAGAGTGTTCTGGACTTGGAAGACGTCGGACGACCATCAACAACAGGGCTTAGAGCGGGACGTTCTTCGAGAGACAAGTCGACCTCTATCTAGTTAATTTCTAAAAGCTACGTGTAGATAGTTGCATGTATGATATTATTATAATTCTTTAAACATCAAAGAAGCGTCGTTGTTTGTGTTTGGTTGATGAGAAAACGAACCGTCACGGATCGAGAAGAACCGTGACACCGGGTACTTGCTGGGCTATTCGACCGGATACTCGACTCAAAAACTACTCGTTAGCGACAGCCCTATAAAAAACCGATATTTTTCTTTGTCTCTGTTTTATCTAACACGCTATAATATCTAGCTGGCACCCCGACATTAGCGCCAAGCACAATGCGCCCCGTCATAAGCGCCCGGCAAAAAATGCCCGTCAAATGTACCCCCGTCGTAAGCGAATACGAATAGTGTACAAAATAGGTCTACCGACAAATGTCTAAATTTCAAATGTTAGGAAGAGTTTCAGTTCAAAAAATTTATTACATGAACTAAGAGTAAACCGTTTACTATATGTAATTTTTGCATCTTTGTACCAGTCTGTGAAAACTTGGAATGGAAATACATTTGTAGTATAACTAGTCTCAAAAATGAGACTGCTGACACTGCGATGCCGTGGTCCAAGGGTCAGAGAGTTACTTCAGTCCACTCGATATAGCAGCCGCCGCTTGCGCAGAAACAGATGGCACGTGATCACAATTCGTATTCGGTCCGACCGCTACTATTCGGCCGAATGCCGAATGGCTATTTGGCCCACTATTAGGCTCCGAAGCCAATACGAAGCGAATATTCGGTCCAGCCACTAGGAATAATGATCTCCAGTGTGAGAGTAAGCTGATTTGATTAAGGTTTCATAATGGTTGAAGAAGGACAAAAGATACACTCAAAGGACAGGTTTGTTGTTGGTCATCCATGACTGAGCCTTGTCGAAAACAGAAGCATATAATTGATAATACTGATTTTGACAACAGCGATCGAATTATGAAGAATAGCTAGACATCGACATCGAATAATAATATTCCAATGACAGTCAAGAGAGTTCTTAGTGGGTCGAAAACCGGTTGGAGTAGTCTTTACATATTCAGATAGGAGCGGGCCCAGCACGAAACATTATGGAACTCCACATATAGAGATAATTTGCACGGAAGTAAATTGATTGAATTAGTAAGAGAATGAAGAGGAGATACAAAAAGGCGGAGAACAGGAGTAGAAGGACAGACCAATGCTCAAGACGGTGAATTAGTGTATCAGAATCTTTGACATCAAAAGCAGCAAATCAGGCAAAATAAGAGCAATTTTCTTATTTTTCTGTAATTGGAGCTAATCACGAAATATTGAGCGATATATAAGTTGAACAATGGAATTGTATTTGGAATAGTCATATAGGGAAGATGGAGCTAATTTCAGCGATGGAATGTAACTGCCAAAACTACCCTCTCCAGCAGATTGAACGTTTTATGACGGTAACCACAAAGGTCGTCTGAATTTTTGTCACCAATTTCTAGCTTTGTTCAATTTCCATTATTGAAATTTTTTAACTCATTCGCCACAGAAAATTCGTTAAACATTTTTAGAGTAGCCTATTTTAGTAGGTCTTACTGTTGCAGAACTGTTAGATAATGGTGTTTCATTAAGAATTAGAGGTTTATAAACGGTGCCATGTTAATTTTCATGTACATCTGGTTGGTTGTTTGCATATAAAAAAATTAACAAACATACACATAATGCGTACTTATTATAGTGTACTGTATATATGCTTATGTAAGCCAACATTGTTTCTTTCTCTCAGATAACGGCACCTAACTATAATGATCATTAGCCTAAAATTGTCTCCAAACTTACTTGCATAGGCCTACTTGGAGAGATGAAATGCACTTATTTAAGTTTAATCGCGGGTTGTTCAATTCTGATTGACAGGTGGAAACATTCTTCCACGAGTTTGGTCACGTGATGCATCAGATCTGCGCAGAAACGGAATTTGCTATTTTCAGGTATTTCGTATGCAAATAATTAATTTTGTGTCATTGTTCTGATGATCATTGGCCTCAGACCTCTGCCCGATTATGATAATATGTTTGAATTACCTTAATACTCGTGAATAAGCTCTATGGTGTCCTACGCTTGACTTCTGAATTGCGCTTGGTCTCGGACCAACCGGTCTTTGTTTTGGTCTCAGAACACCCGGTCTTGGTTTTGGACCTCTCGGTCTTGGTCTTGGTCTCGGTCTTGGTCTCGAAGTTTTGGTCTTGTGCCCAACTCTGCTTTCTGGAAACCTACTAAAGATACCCAAACGGCAGCTGGAAGTCCTTCTCATGACGACACATGTGATGGCACTAGTAAACAATTGCTGCTTAAATGATTCAACTGGAGAATCTAATCCGCGTGTTTGAATTCAAATTTGGTCGGTTGCAGTACAATGATTGCAAAACAAAAGGTCCTTAGTTGCAAGACGCTTTTGTCTTGCGTAATTTTATGTTCTGTTGAAATAATAAATTCTTTAGCGCTACGTAAAACAATATCAGTACATTAGTCTAGTGAATTTCAAATGACTTGGATGTACCAATGCATCTGGCGATCTTTCAGTAAATAATAACAAACAGTGAAAATACGAGAAAGGAGGTCTAACTGTTGGGCGACTACAGCCGTCGTGAGAAGAATTATAAAGATGAGTTGAAGCGGAGAATTGCATTTTCAGTCATCCAACGAGGTCGATGCCTCGTTGCAGCCAGGAAAGACGAACCGGCTGATGACTCTTCTGTCTGCTATGGGGCTTATGTTCGAGTTGAGACGACCTCGCGGCTCTCCCTGTTGATTCTGACAATAAATTATTCACAAACACACACACCAACACACAAATCTATACCTACACACTACTATGCCCACACACAAACACTCCTGCACACACACACAAACACTCCTGCACATACACACACACAACACACAACACACACACACACACACACACACACATATATATATATATATATATATATATATATATATATATATATATATATATATATATATATTGTAAATTGTACCGGAAATCGATATACTCGTGTCTTTAATTGTTGTGAAATATTCTGGTGTTCTGTGTTCCTTAAGCGGAGCAAACGTTGAGAAGGATTTCGTGGAGGCGCCGTCGCAGATGCTGGAGAACTGGTGCTGGGAACGGGATTCACTCACTCGCATGTCAGCACACTACAAAGATGGAAGTGCTATTCCGAACGAACTGCTGACCGCCCTCATCAATTCGCGCCGGGCCAACGGTGGCATCCTCATCATGTGGCAGATCCTTCTCGCCAAGTTCGATCAAGCAATTCATACCAAGGCAGAGGTAACGCTGTGGTCGCCTGTCAGACGAATTGTTTAATTCGCTCGCTGGGTTACGCTTTCAATTATTATGTTAATGGTCAAAATATAATTCCAGCCATAAAGTAGAAATTGTAAGTCATCAAATTCAATCATAATAATTATGATGTCTGTTTATAGATGTAATTCTTGCTAAGTCATGCCAAATGGCTTCTCTGCAATAGAATAGTTAACAAAGTCAACATGAAGTATTGTTATATTGTAATAGCTACATGGGTTTATAAGAACGAATTGAGGGATTTATATAATTATTTTATTTATATGCCTGCAACCGAGATGAATGGATAAGAGCAGTGTTAAATACGATTGACAGCAACGGTTGATAAACCCATTAACGAATAAGAAAATGATGGATGGTATGAGTGTAGGCCTCATTAAATAAATTATGTTTTGTCATTAATGTTTCCAAGTATGAAGTTGTTGGTATCGCGTCAATTGATCCCCGTCAGCTGATTCCCCGTCAGTTGATCCCTGTCAGTTGATCCCACGTCAATTGATCGCTAGTCAATTGAGCCCCTCGTCAATTGATCCCCTAAAATCTCTCTCGGATGCGTCGCGTCACAGACTTTTAGCTGATACTGTTAGTGAACAAGAGATTGGTTTTACAGATTTGCAAAACATTGCAAAATAACAAATTGATGCCCAGTCTTCGTGTCACTGGGTGCTGTAACCGCTTACGGTCGTTCGGAGATGCTTTTATATCTCAGAGCACTTTTTAGGACTTAAGAGCGGCACGCAGAGACAGAAACCACATACTTATTGTCGGCATATAGTATCCGGCAAAGAAAGAGTACAATGTACATTCAATATACGGTACACTATCGCCCGCCTGCGACTCGTATCAACCGCGGTGCAACCGTTTACGGCCGTTCGGAGATTCTTTTATATCTCAGAGCAATGGCTCATTTATCTAATGCATAGACGCTAATGCTTAGTACCTTATGCTGATAAACTAATCACAAAATGACTCTCAATTACGCTTTTTAAAATTTCTTTATCATTTAACATTTCGTGCTCGTTTACATCGTTCTTTTAATAAATGGAGAAGAAGGTCGCAAGTGGAACATGAATGTTGTTTCAATTGGGTTGGGTTCAATAGGCAGAGAATCAATTGAGGAAAGGGATTAATTACCTAGGGGACCAATTTACGGGGGTTCACTTGACGGGGATCAACTGACGGGGGAATAAAAGACGTAGAAAGAAGTTGTTAACTTAGGTAAGAATTCCAAGTGATATGTTATAGATACTACTGCTGCATTTTAGAGCATTTTATTCCATCCTGCAATCTCAATTATTGTTCATTACCGTTGACCATTTTGTTTCTTAGTCAAAAACAGAAGAAATGTTTGCCGAGATGTCACAGAAAATAATCGGTATTGCGCCGATCAAAGGTACAAACACACCGGCATCTTTCAGCCACATGGCATGCGGATTCGACGCACAGTACTATTCATATTTGGTGAGTTAGTCCTACTAGATTGAGGTCCTACTTATCTATCAATCTGTTTGGCTGTCTGTCCGTTTGTGCGCTATGTGAGCGGGTTCAACCCTCGTCGGAGAAGTCAATGTGTACGGACCTTGAGCATTTGAGCAAGTCCTTCGGGCACAACTGCTCTGCAGTACAACTGCAACTGCGCCGTCGAGGCGTGTGCACTTCTAGCAAAAGATGTTCGAAGAAATATTTAAGATTGCTGCATCAGTGAACTTTGTCGTCGCTGTTAATACCAGCTTCTGCAACTTAGGGTGGTATCCATCTCCCAAGACGCTGCTTCTACGCTTGTCCATTTCTTTGTAGTCTCCCGCCTGGATTACTGCAGCGCCATTTATGATGGGCTCCCGGTGTGCCGGCTTAAATGCCTTGACAGGGTCTTGCGCTCGGCCGCCCGATTGGTGGGCCGCATCCCTAGGTTTGACTGAGTCTCTGGATACATACGTGATGTCCTGCACTAGCTCCCTTACCCACAGCGCATTGCCTACCGTGTCTCAGCGCTGGTACGGCTTATCTAACTGATTGAACTTTGCTGCCCCACTGCCACTGTTGGACGCCGTGGCTTGTTGCGTTCTGCTGCGCAAGCGGAGTTGCTTGTCCCCCGTGCGAGGACTGCTATCCGACAGCGCCGTGCTTTTTCACTGACTGGTCCGGTGACCTGGAATGGCCTTCCAGTAGCATTGCGCCTCACACCATTTTTCCAATCTGCTCTCATTTTCTCTGGCCTTATGACTGTCCTGTTTGAACGTGGTTGGGCTGGGAGCGCTTCTGAGTAGAATACCTTGAAGGGCGCTATTAAAAACTGCTGTAATAATATTAATCAGCGTCTCTCAGACTTAATTGGCCGCAAACCGATTTTCGCCGCTACTATTATAGACAAGACCGAGACTGATCTGCAGGCATTTGTGTAGACTGGTAGAGTTTTATATGTGATTTCCAGCCAATTGATTATTGATATTTTCTACAATAAAGAGTTCTAATAAAGGACTAAAATTTGAGCCAAGTTTCGTTAAAGAACTAATGACAATTGTTGCAAGTATTTCCCTTCATGCGCCAAAGTAATATTTAGAATCCTGATCTCCATGTATAAAGAAGTGCCCGTCTCTCTTTAAACATGACCATGTTCAATTTTGGCATTATTGTTTTGCAAATATTAGCAAGATTAGCAAGATTTATATGATAAAATGTGATTCACCTAAGACTTTTATTCTCTTTCAAAATAGTGGAGCGAGTTGTACAGCGCCGACATGTTTTTCCGATGCAAGAAGGATGGTCTTCGAAATCCCAAAGTGGGAATGGATTACAGGTCAATGATTTTGAAACCTGGTGGCACCATGGCAAGTGCAATTTTATAGAATCATCTGAAGTTGCTGAGCAAGCAGGTTAACTATTCCGACGAAAACGGTTAACAACTTTCTAGAATATGATTGTTCTCAGTTTCAGCCGTGTATATTGAAGATTTAAGGGGCCCTTCACATATTAAATAACGCTCAAGGGGTAGGTGATTGGTTCCTGTTTTGTTAGCGTTATAATTATTGTGTAGGGTGGGGGTAGGTTGAAGGTTTCATTTTATAAATAAATTTCAGCTTATGCTATATTGCCTGTATGCTTGCCAATTGGAAATTCTATGTACGACGGAAGTTCATTGTTTAATCGTAGTTCACAATACGTTGTGAGCCAAAACTAACACCATTAGCTACCACCTGGCGAATTGATTTGACGCTCATACATATTAAATCCACTTTTAACAATTTCCTTTTTACATTTTTAACAATTTGCTGTCCATAGCTTTAAACGCTCATAAATTCAATTCTGCGTGCTTTGTTTTGATTCGGGTTTAAATTAAAATTAATTCATTTGAAATAATTATTTTGGTAGGTATTATCAAGATGTTTGATTTCATTTTTTATAGTATGTGTAAATAGTTTATATGTTTGCTTAAATACCCAATTGTAGTTGTAGTATGCACTATATATACATCATGCGCTGTTAAATAGGTAGAGTTGTACCGCGAACCTATCGATGAATACCTGGTAGTGCAATATATTTGTGCGTTATATAATATATGAACGGCCCCTAAGGTAAAAGTCCTAAGCTAAACATACATCTTATAATAATCACGTTAAATCTTGTGTTTGAACCCTGCTTAAAGTAAGAACGCAATTATTGTTTGTTTGGGCTTGTGTTACTTCTAAGAAACATTTCTTTTAAGGGACATTCTGCTTGTTTGTTCCGTGTCTGCCCATAGACAAATATGAATGGATTTAGAAGAACTCGAGAACGAATAGCAAGAAGAATCAACCATGGTATTTGCAAATTAAAAATTTGCAAGCATGCGAAAAAGCTATACTTTAATCTGAATAAACACCACATCAAAACATGCTTTCCTGGAGTGAATCCGCAGATCTTGAGTTCGTCTATCTGCTAAACAGAGTAGGCCTAGTTACAATAGCTGTAAAACTATGACGCCACTTTTCCCACTATAAATAGCATTACATCGCATCAATGTCTGTCACAGCCAGTCGACATGTGACACTTATTTATATCAATTGGCTAAGATAGATTCCATTTATTTCATTATTCATTTGGTTCAATGATCTTGATGAAAGCACAGTGTGGTGGGGGAAAATGGTTAACTCCCGGCACAACTATCACGTCGGAGATTGCTATTGTAACTGAGCGTTGCATTTCAATCACAAGTCAGAGAAATTAACGACTCCGACTCAGAAGTTAAGTGTCAAATGTGTCCGCCATCATCTTGCAACTGTAATCATAGATAACGTTGCATTGCAACGAGACAGAGACAATGGTAAGCCAAATTCACGACTCGTTTTGCACTGTATATTCGATCACTCATTTATACTGGTCTCGTATCTGCTTCTTTCATTTAGGACGCAGCTGAAATGATTCGAGCTTTTCTTGGCCGAGATCTTGACCCTGCTGCCTTTTTCAAAGTCAAAGGTTTCATCCAGTGATCTTCAAAAGGCATTGTTTTTCATCGTAACTCTGACGATAGTTTTCGATTTATGCAATTGTTATTAGGCCTACATAGTCTTCGATTAACAACTTTATGCCTTTTTAGTTTCATGTATGGACGTGCTGTTTAATTTATTTTATCCTGATTGTCATCGAGTTGTTAATTGTTCTCCCTAACACCAGTCAACTAACTTCTAAACGCTAAAAGTTACAATGTAAAAATGTACTATTAATTGAGTTTGAGAGGAAATACATGCTGCAAAAACTGACTGATTTTGGCATTTTGTTGTCATAATATTTTATCACATGGCACAAAAGGACATCTTCATAGCCTTGTTGGACATTCTTTAAATGCATGTCATCGCAATTTGGCCTCTCGTCACTTTAGTCTATTGGTCGTGTTAAAAAGATTCGAGATTTTGTTTCTTGTGCCTGTGCTGTATTATTCTGCGTTGTATGGTTTTGAACGGCGTGTAGACATCATCATGCTATGACATACTTTCGAAAGTAGCCTGGTTTTAGACTAACTGGCATCGTCAGACCCATACAGACCGAGCTCCTAAATTCAGTGGAGCACGTCATAGCCTCATAGGCCTATATATAACCTGAGACATTTTTAAAAGCCATGAACAAGCCAGTAGCAGCTGCACGAAACACGCGCTCAAGTCGTGCAAGGCGCTCTATGGGCGACAATCATAAGTTGTCAATACATCTTGCGTTATCTACTTTCCAGACATGTTCGCAGACAGGTAGCTGGCTTTAATTCTAAGTTGGTTATGAGATCGGATTTAGTGCTTTTCAACACTTTTCAACCAGGGAGGAACGATCGCAAACTGGTCTTTTGGTCCACGTAAATAATCTTCACATGTATACCATAGATAGCTTTGCTCCTGCTCAGTTCATTACATGGCTTAGCTGCCCAGAGTTGTGAAGTAAGCTCTTGTAAATGCATGAGTTGATATTGCTAATAAACACCCGTTTAAGCTTTCAGTAGTAGCAAACAATTCTTGTTATCTAGCGTCAGTAACCACAAAAACAAAGAAATTCCCAATGAAAAACGTATAACACAGGGAAATCATGACGTGTTTTATACGTTATGTTGGTTAAATATTTTTCGTATTCTGCTCACACAAGACGTCTTGATAACTCTACAGCAGGATATATTGCAGGGGGCCGAAATAGCATATGGAAAATAAGCATTTCACGAGGTTTCGAAGCAACAATTAATACAAAATATATACATCGTTTATTGATATTGGGATCACAAACAAATAATATTTATGTGTATGTATATATTATATCACTGAGATAGATCTCAAATTACTCGCCATGAGGTATCCACGACTGACCTTCTGGTCCTCGGTCCGAGACCCGGGAATGATCCTGAATCAGAAGCTTACCATTGTCCAGCACATCAATCTAAAAAGCCGCAGCTGTTATTACCGGTTTCGGCAACTTGGGGTGGTCTCCTGCTCCCTCCGGACAATCAAATCTCTATATTAATAATCTCCGAGTCCCAACAGCAATTAAGAACAACAGGAACAAATAAAAATGTTCAGCTATTATTCTTGCATTCCTAATCTCTTGTTTTCAATTCCCAGTATCAGCCTTTAGGCCAACTATTCTCTCATTCACCCTTTTCTAACCTACTGTACCATTCATGGTCTGGGTATCTAACTATCACTCCAGACTCAATAGACTCAGCGCCCTGTGACTTAGAGCCTTTTGTGTTATTTGTCGTGCACTTAAAATATTCTTCATTAGGGCTTACCAACTCGTGTCTTCAAAGACTTAAACTTGAGCAAATAACTGTGATTTATAACTTAATGTACAATTATTGATGTACAATCATTTTGATAGCTTATCACCATCATGCTTTGCGAAATGTTTCCTCTAAAAAAATAGGAGCACCGCTGTTCGTTGGTAATGCAAGTGTGCGCAAAACAACGTAAAAGAAACTCAATTAGTTTACTTAAAGAGATACAATAAATCAAAGGTAAAATGACTATTCATGGAAATATAATTGAAAACCTGACTTAATGCTATATATGTAACTCTTTGAAAAAAAGTTTTTATTTTAACAAACACGTTTTATGTTTATTCTTAAACCGCGAAATAGTATTTAAATGTTATGGACTCAATGGCAATTCACAATTTTTTTAAACGCTCGATAAATCAATAATGTATATATATATATATATGATGCCCAGACCCTGATTGTTCCTACATTATATATTTATACAGAGTGGGCCATTAAAAAGTAACCCTTTCAGGTTTTTTGCTAATAATTATTTCAGCCAAAAGTAGTAGTTCGGTAAATGAATGCGCAAACCAATTCATAACGGCTCACCCTGTATATATACTGTCGAAAATCCATGGAAATAATACTACCACGACCTGTCACATAAAATTAATTAATTCATTTGAATCCCTAAATAAATCTAACTCTAATCCGCTAGGTTTCATATGTCAAGTGAGCAAAGGCGGAAAAAACGATCACTATTCCTTCTTTGCGAATCTTCCAAACATGTTGTTCAATCGAGTCAGTGACATAATGACAGCCTTCTCTATTGCACGATGCAATGTCTTTAGGGCGAACAATTTCATTCAATTCCATAAGAAACTGAAACAGTGTCTGATTCTCAAAGACAAGAAGTTTACAGCGATATGATCCATAAACGGCATATATCCGGTTTTTTAGTATTGCCACGTCATGCAACATATCATTCCCAGCCACGTCCAGTTTGGCGACAAATCTTGTGACAGTTGGAAACAAATCTAAACATTAACGGTAAGCTTTTGCAACTCTTGCTCGTACTCGTTGCCGTTTAATTGTGCAACCGAACAGTGTTCTCGTTTGGTGCTAAATATGCAAGTAGTGTAAATTCAAGTGGATCAAATTCTGTTATTAAATTACGACTATGATGCTTCATTAAAGTTGTGCATCCAATGTTAATGTAAAGAAACAGAGTTGATGACAGCTTCAAACAGAATAGCATTACTTAGGTGACGCGTATGTTAGACGTCGGCTATCGTGTTGCAAAGATTTCCTTTCATAAAGAGTTAATATGCCGAGTACTGGGGCAGCACCACTGCCCTAAGCATTTGATCTGATCCGTGTTTAACGGAAAGAGCATATTACCATACCTAAATCACGGTAGTAAAAAAGTACTCACCAACTCCTGCTTTGAATTGTTTGCTGTCTAATCTGATTAAACACTGATGTTCGATGGCTGATACAAAAACATTGGTTAGATTCGTGAATAGACGCCATAAGAGTGTTGCATTGAAATAGTTTTTCAACTTTCTCAGGAGCGTTTGGCGATTTGCACCACAACCAAATCACATTCTTCCTGTCAAAAACTGAATTGAGAATTTCTATGTCTTCTTCCATTAACTGGCTGAATGTTATTTGTGAATGAAACGAATTGTGTGCATGTAGCTTTCGTTTCTGGCCCTGCAAGTTGGAGGCTTGGTTCTTTTTTAACATGAGGACAGTTCTCCTCAGTAGCGGTTAGCACGGGAACGTTCCCGAGTAGATGCTCGCCAAGGAGCGCTATATAAATCTCTGTAAATATAACGAAATGAATGACCACTGTATAATTATGATAACATCGAATGATAACGCAAATAATTGTATAATTTAGGCGCGCGTAATGACTACTATATGTATGACGTCACAGTTAATGACGTCACAGCAGCCATATTTGGCGTCTGTTGAGGGGTGAGAACAGAATCTGTGCCGTCTGTTGAGGGATGAGAACAGAATCTTTGGCTTCTGTTGAGGGGTGAGAGCAGGATCTTTGGCTTCTGTTGAGGGGTGAGAACAGCATCTCTTCGAAACATAGCTATGCAACTGTCGGCGACATCGGTAGCAGCATCATCGGTACCAGCGTCATCTGTAGCTTCGGTGCAATCGGCTGCACCTCCACAGTTCAAACCGTTCAAGCCTATCCCTAACAATACCTTACGATGGGATCTTACAGCAATTGAAATCCTCTCGACGGCTGAGCTTATTATGGTCAAGTCAAGGGCTCTTTATAACACCGTCGGTGCTCTGAAGCCAGACGAAATCAACTACGATAATGTCATCAAGGTTAGTCAGTTCTTAGTTATCCGCATCATTTAGCACCTTTTTGAGCCGCCTACGTGTATGTTCACCTAAACTGTTCAATGGTATTTAGAAGAAAACGTTTCTAAGTAAGCAAACACTGCCCAGTTATCGGCAAGGGTCAACAATGGTGGGTTGCACACAGGTGAAGAGGATCTAAACAAACAGTCGCGTTCAGTTTACATCATTATTCAGATATCCTGCATCAAGTTCATCGATGAGATTGAATAATCACAAGCGGTGGGAGCGTCCTCGAATCAAGACGATGCAATGGCTCTGCGCTTTATCATAGCTGGCAGATGCGCGTCTTCCTCGAGCCGCTGATGAGACCGCGCAGAACATATATTCAATGACGACCAGTTGATACATGGATTATGTAAAGCCATAAGCGATTGGCTGGTGTATACAGGGTGGGCCATTAAAAAGGAAACCGATCAGGATTTTTGCTAATGTTTCAGCTAAAAGTAGAAATTAGTAAATGAAATTATACAGGCGCAAAAGTAATTCATACCTGCATATACTGGCAAAATATGAATGAAACATTTTACACTGAACAAAAGTTATGTCTCTTTTTATGAGAATAATCGTGGTTTTTTGATGGTTGAAAAACATTCAAAGCAGGAAAAAGTGAATAAAACGATTTTACAAAGTCATTTCTCAAGTTATTGCTGTGAAGCAATCTTCAGAATTATCATTATTATTGAGAAGAGAAACGAGGAACCAGCGTATATGGACATCACTTGGACGTCATTTAGTGAGCAATCGATCCATTGGTAAATAAACATCGCTTTTCGTCATGTCGCTGGACAGATTATCATCACCGAGAATGCTCCTCAGCATTGCCGTGGTGGCTGAATGTTCGCGAGACGAACCGTGTGTTGCTCAAGGATGAGAAGAACTTCCCTATCAATCCAGCAATCATGGCAATCAGCAACCAAAACGCAAGTGTTTGGTCCAGGGGCAAGAAATCTAATGCCAAACCTGGTCGACTGATTGTTGAACGCAAGAAGTTCGCTCCACATGTTATGGTATCGGCTGGTGTTTGTCTTGTTTGTAAAAATCGATTTCATTTTGTTGACGAGAAAGACAAAGTGGATGGATGTTGTATAAATTATTACGTTGGTAGCCGCTTCCACAATCCGATTGCAAGTATATGTTGCCAGCTGGATTCATCTTCAACAAAACGAGACACCGGCGCTTACTGCTCGCCTCACACAAAGATTGGCTCAAAGCTCAATTACCCAGGTTTCATTGAGAAGGACCAATGGCCTCAAGCTCACTGTACTTGAGCTCCATGGATTATCACGTGTGTAAAGCTATGCTCGAGAAATACCACATTATGCGACCAAAGCCAAAAAGGATGAGATAGTTGAAGTGACTTCGTAAAATCGTTTTTGTTACTTTGTCTTGCGTTGAATATTTTTTGACCGGCATAAGCCGTGGTTGGACTTATTAAAAGTGATATAACTTTTGTTTTTTTTAAATGTTTCATTGAAATTTGGTCACTATATGGAGATATGAATTGGTTTTGCGACTGTAAAATTGCATTTAAGAGTCTCTACTTTTGCCGAAATATTAGCAAAAAAATCTGAGGAGTTACTTTTTAATGGCCCACCCTGTAGGTCGCTCCAAATACATCGCCTCTCACAGAATAACTGTTCAGAGGCGCTTTTAGCACAGAAACTAGGTATAAAAAAATATGCAATTGGACCCACAATAGCTAACGCCCGATATTGGGCCAAGACAGTCCTAGTCCTAGGAACAAAAGATCAAGACGATCAACAGAGCGCAAGGAACAAGATGAAGTCAAGGATAAACGGCTTTCGAAAATAGTCAGAGGGATATTTCGGGGCACTTCGTATAGCTCGGCTTGAAAATTAGATAGAGGATCTTGTAGTGCAGTGGTTCACAATCTTTCTGGACTTAAGGCAACTTTTACTTAGCTAGAGGACATGATGAGCCACAAGGTTAAAATGATTATTTTAAATTTTAAATTTTGTTATTTTACATGTGGAATAGAATCAAATTACACATAGATAAATTCCGGTTTAATCATCTTCGATTAGTACTATTTATTTAAAGTTTAACTGACTGTTCACATCTGTATGTGCAACCAAACCGATACTAAGAGTGAATCTATAATATACTACAGGCTAAACCTCTAATCTTTTTTTCGTTTAACAATTTACCTCGCCATTTATTGAATCAAAAGCATAGGACCTACAAGTGTTGGACATAGACTAAGAACTTAGCGGCGTTTACGCAAGAAGGAATACGTACTTAAATATTAGCGGCTGCTTGCTGGCATAGATTAACTTCTTGACTAGAGATGTACTAGAAACATATATAATTGTTAAATTCGAACTACAATAGTACGTTTGATGTTACTTACAAACGTCAAAAAATAATAATTTTTGAAAGAAAATAATTATTCTGTCAAATATTCATTTTTGCACGTATATTTTTTATATCTTTGATAGATCGAGGGCCACTTTTTGAGGCCTGGAGGGCCACTCTTAGCCCGCGGGCCATAGGTTGGGAATCGCTGTTGTAGTGGTGCGCGCAGTGATAGGAATCCAGCGCATGACTTCATAGATATGAACAAACTGACGCAGTCAGGCCTTGAGCCTAGCTAAAGCATTTAGAACCGATTACAGGGGGTAAGACGATGCTTAGGGAGGCCCATTAGAGATGAGTCTAGGCGGCTACCGATAAACACATGAACTATTTTGGTAAAGACAGAGGGATAGTTCTAAGTCGCTTCAGTTGAAAGTATACCAGGAGCGGATCAGATTAAACGTTTGTTCTGTGAACGTGAGGAAGGAATCAGGTGTGACGCCCAGGTCCCGAACTTTAGAAGAGTTTGTGTAAATAAGGAATAATTAATCAGCCATTTCTTGTAGGTAAGTTAAGTTCGGCTCTTGTAATAACTATGTAATCATTCGCTCATGCTAAAGGCTTACTTGTAATAATACTGCTATTTGTCAGCTTGATATTAAACGAAAATGACCATCTTAATGTATAATTATTAATACGATTATTTTTCTAAATAATGGTGAAAAACTGTTTCTGTGAAAGCTTTTTCTCAAAACCAAAATGAATCACGAACAGTGTCGGAGTCAGCCGTGTGATGCAAAAACGACTTAACCGCATGTGTGTTGTGAGCAATGCATTTGATGATAATTATTAGAGGCTATACTGAGAGCAAAGCAATACAACAATGTTTGCATTAAGCCTAAATGTGATCACAATCCAAACATACAACTTATAGCAAAGCTTTACTCATTACAATCCTCCTTTCAAATAAAATAAAAAAAATCGCCAATCTAAACTTCAGCGCATGCTAGACTTAGATTGTATTTAACACTTGGAGTAGCCTACACATTATGACTTATACGCTATGCAAGCAGTTTAGTATTATATTTTAAATTTGATAAAATGACACGTACCCACATGCAGTGCGATACTCTATAATCTTAGAATGTGAGATTGAGGCGGGAATGGGGGGCTCAGTTTAAGGCTAAGATTTGTGCATATATTGGGACCCAAGCTCCTTAAATTTTAAAAGGCCGTGAGTCTATCATCTGATTTTTTATGAAGATACACATATAAGTCTTATGTGAAGGAAACGTATCGTAGCGATTATGCTCTTTTGATATTGTTGTGCTTCATTTCAGGCTTTGTGTGAAGACGCAACGGTCTTTTACACAGCTCGCCTTCCCCTGCACTTCATGCAGCACGTATCTTACAGTAAAGAAGTAAGGGAGGCCAGCTATGAGGCCGAAAAGAAACTGGCGAGCTTTGATGAAGAAATCAGGTCAGCGGATGCACTCTTGAGTGGAATCCATAGTCATTTCTAGCAATTTTTTAAAAATCTTTTGTGTAAACAGGCCTAATTAAAAACATAGCACATTTTAAGAAATGACCTGA
The DNA here is from genome assembly GCA_959347315.1 of Bimastos eiseni. Lineage (NCBI taxonomy): Eukaryota > Metazoa > Annelida > Clitellata > Crassiclitellata > Lumbricidae > Bimastos > Bimastos eiseni. The sequence goes on along the minus strand of OY365806.1, from coordinate 27,140,194 downwards.
TCTACAATTCTGCGGTTTTATCTGTTCATTTACAAACACACACAAGGACCCATACAAAAACACTCATGCACACTCACTAATATTATGCACATAACTACACACACACGAACACATACCTACACACATGTATATAATTCTATACATATCTTAAAAATACATACATATATACATGCATAAATGTATGTAATATACAATTGTATATATTATATATACAATTGTAAATTATGCATGCATACGTACACACATATACATGCATACATATCTCAAATAAAATCAATTAAATACATACATAGAAACACACATACATACATCCATACAGATATTAATGCATACATTCAGACATTAACATATATACATCAACACTGTTGGATGTTCAGTTAGACTGATACTTCTCACCGATTGAACAATTAAGATATATCTAACTAAACTATGCATTTAACCTCGAAAGACAGCCAGGATAGGACTATTGAAGTGGAATGGATTTGGACTCGGTCCTTGCCATCTCTCACTCTCTGATGCGGTGGTTGCTAAGGTCAGAGCTAATCGATGACTGGATTTGTTGAATGGGTATTGGGTATATACCTGTATTTGAGATCGCTTTTTGCACTATAGTTGTGTCCAATGTTTCCGAGATTCTCCAGTTTCGTCGTATTATGTAAGTCTGTATATAGCTGAGTTAAATATAGCTTGTCTGTACTTTGCTCTGAGTTCCACGTTTGTTTAACTAACTGAGTTGCTCGTAGTGTCAGGACTCAAGTGAATGTGAGACGTTTCAGGTTGTATTCTTTCGTCACCTTGGGTGTTTAATATATATTACTTTCATAATACATCTTTGCTATTGTAAAATCTAGAGGGCCTTAAAATCATACCTAGCATGTAACAACAACACATACATACGTGCGTGCATGCATGCATCCATGCATGCATGCACCCATGCATGTATACGTACATACATACATACATTGTCCTTGATCCATCATCCTCAGATGAATATATTACTAGTGATGGTGTGATGGTATGATGGTATGTACAGTCATAGGTGCTTCTTTACTTGTACAGTATGAGAGAAGACGTGTTTAATGTCTTGCTGGAAGCACAGAGGAAGTTCGGCAGTAATCTGAAACCGGAGGCAAAACGTTTCCTCGAACGAAATATCACATATGGAAAGCGCAATGGTATGCATAGCTTCGTAAGAGTTTTCAAGAAACATGCCATTTTGGCTTTGATATTATTTTAGTTTTCTCAAATTAAAATGCTTCCTGTTCAGCAGATTATCGAATTTCATCAACTTTGGCGTCCATAAGAGCAACTGGTAAATTTTTTGACTTTGTGATAGTTGTGAACTTGTGACTATTTTAATTGGCCACGTACATTATAGAAAACTGGTTCATTCTCTATAAAAGAGAAACCCTTGAAACAGAAGACTTTATTTAATCATATGATAACACCGGCTGACTAACTTGACGTGCATCTCTCTGAGTAATAAAAATGTTAATGTCCGATTGATCGCAATAAATTCAAAGTAGGCTTATACATGGAGGAGTTGATTTCGGGGTTTAAAACGCGCAGAGAACAGCGACAATTAATTATATATAATTGCCATTTTGGCAAAAAATGCATGCATAGTTCTCTTATGTGGAGGTTGCGAACGAATTTCCTACCGACCGATGAGGAAACGAGGGCAATTAAAAGAATTTATAATTTGTAGTTGACTGTTCGTGGTAGGCGATGGCTGTGTGATAACAGTATAGCATGATAGTTTTATATTCTAACTGGTGAGCATCACTCCCAAATATAACTGTGGACGGGTGTCACTTGTGAGCGGTTGCGCCGATGTGTATGTGCGCTCGGCTTAGGCGGGAGGATGCTTATTCCTCTTACATGCAAGAGCCATTACTTATTTTGTCGTGTGACGTTGCGTTCTGTAAACTGCCATTTTAGGACTGCACTTGTCAAAGGATATTCAGATGAAGATAGCAGATCTCATGAAGTCGATGAACGGTCTAAGCATTGACTTCGTTCAGAATCTGGCCGACGATAACACTAGTCTTAAGTTCCAACCTTCAGAACTTGGTAAGAAATGTAAAGCAAATGTTAGAAGCTTAAATGTTTAATGATGATCAGTGTCTACATGTGAAAATTTCAAAGAAATGCAATGTTTCTAAAATAATGGTTTATAAGATTAACACGAGTCATGAGTTAACGCATGAAGAGAAGTTGCAGGGAAAGCAAATACTAGGTTATTATTTATGATTTGATTTGAACATTTTATAAAATCGCAAAGTTCATAAGATGAGTAAATAATTCCACATAGAGTACATTTGGATTTTCAAAGATCCGTGTACTATATTAACCACATGCTTAGATCCTCGTGTCATCTTTGAGCAGGTGAGCGCGTTGGGCAACACAGTTGCCCGCTCGGCGCTGTTCATTGATACTATAGCTATTACTTGCTGATCCAAATCTATGTATATCACGTCATCCCTGATGTAGGGTGGTCCAGACAATTCTTTCTTGGTCTTCCAACATTAGCATATAATGAATAATGAAATACTATTATATTGTTTAAGTTGCAAGTTATATTTTCAGAGGGACTTCCACCTGACGACATGAATACAATCACGCGGGTTAGTTAAGCTCTGACTGCATTCCTTGTTGCGTCGTTTGACATATCTGCCACCCTGCTCTGATAATTATTTTCTAACAATTCTAGTATATTTCATCATAAGCAAAAGACAAATAGATAGTTTCGAGCATTTAGCATTTCACTTCAGTAAAGAACAATTAAGCAATGTTCGGTTCTTGTCATATCACATATCTGTACATATACATAGAGCTTGCATTTGATGAGTCATAATTGGTTGAGATTATCTAGTATTTAAGTAGCATATCATTTACCATTTTGAGTACAGCGCTATACAGACGCCTGCAAACAGCCAAATAAGGCTCACAGCCACCACACAACCCGAGCGTGCATTGCGCTGCAGAGTTATATAGGAGTCATATAAAACAAGACCTTTATCGCCATTCGTCTTTGTTGGTTTCTTTACATTTCTGTCTATTTTCTCATTTGTATAATTACCTGCAACAAATCATGAAAATAACTATTTGCGTCAAAATTTGAGTTAAGCGACAAAAGGCGATAATTAAATGGTAGAAGCTAAGGCTGCACGGTAGTTTGGACCTGTATGGTCAGTTAAAAGGCGTCTTTGATCAAGCGTAAGCGTGGTTTTAAACGGAAAATATCTCTGGATGCACAGATCATATCTCAATAACTTTACTGCTTCTATTTTATGTAAGACTTGTATAGAAACTATATTTGTAACAAAATATCAAAAACCATCGGTATTCTTACTAAGTTTGCCTACAAGTTCCCAATTAATATAAGAAAGCAACTGTATTTTACCATGGTATATCCATATTTAACATTTTGTAATTTGATTTGGGCTTCCAATTACGAATCCAGACTTGCCAGAGTAATTGTATTACAAAAGAAGGCGGTTAGATTTATCAGTGAACTTCCCAGAAATTCTCACACTGCCCCTATCTTTCGTGACCTTAATCTCCTTAATATTTTCCAGATTAGGAATTTACAGATAAGACTTTTTGTTTATCGATTTACCAATCATCTCTTACCTAGAACATTCCAATATTATTTCTCACTAGGCTCTGAGATTCATTCCCACGTTACTAGAGATTCCTCCGGGTATCGAGTTTTGGCTTCTAGAACTAATACACGAAAATTCTCTATTAAGTCCACTGGCCCGCTTGTTTGGAATGCTCTTCCTGCTGCAGTCAGAAACTCTCCTAGTTATAATTCGTTTAAGAGCGCTCTTAACCTCTTTCTCTTAAGCTCCGCCTCTTTAGATCATCTGTTCAGAGCAGGGCACTGAGTCTATGATTCCAAACCCACTGATTCCAATAAAATAACGTTTATCAATTAAATATGAGATCATCTACACATATTATCTGGTTTTATTTTCTCGCATTTGTAACAGTTTGTCACATTGTTTTTGGCGTATTATTAAAAATGTGGTGATGAGGATTGAGAGAGGGACAGGAACTATTAGTTTAAGATTAGTTATGTTTTCATTTATCTTCTTTTTCAATCCTGTTTATTGTGTTTTAATAGTTTTATTGTTTCATCTGTAATCATTGTCAAATTCAAGGGTTATTTGCTTGCAATGTACCACCTGACAAACAGATTGAGTAATTCGGTTATTTAAAAAAATATTTTGTTATATGCTTATTCTAGAACCTTTCATCTCAACTCGCCATCTTCGTAGTTTTGTTGTACAGGGAAATCAGAGGTTCCTTTTAGCGGGGTTTAATCCCCTTTGGAACTCCTGTTGACCATCCTTATTTTCAATTGTATATATTTATTGTTGGCTTCATTTGAACTAATTTATATTTATTTGACAATGTACTTCTGTTTGCTAATCTTTTGTAAATGTGGCACGATGGTTTCAATAAATTTGATTTGATTGATTGATATAGCGTTGCTTTTGGAAGTTACAGACAAAATTGGATGAGTGAATGAACTAAATTTCCTATACAATTTTAGACTGCTGATGGGCGTTGTAAAATTCCACTCTCCAGTATGACTTACCTGCAGTGCATGAAGTATGTGAAGAATCCGGATATAAGAATGAGGCTAGAAACGGCTTTCAACTCAAGGTTTGCCTCATTCGTACTTTCACCAGCGTTGCTGAATAAAGCGAAATAATAGATCGAAGCACACCGAGTAAAATAATTTGAGCCAGTTTAATATTTCCATCTCTTCCGCTCACTATCGTTGATCAAAGCTATAGCGAATGTGGCAGACGCTTCCAAATTGCGTCTTCACACAGTCTCATAATTTGAAGCGTTTATTAATCACATTTACCAAGTATTCAGTTGTCTGTAAATGGGTATGTGGTGTGTAATTCAGCCATTTGAGATGGCTGTTTTCGGTAAAATATTGTAACATAATAATCACGACGTATTTCGAAATCTACGTATTTCACTGCAAATTCTTCTAACAATTCTTTCTAAATTTTGCGAGATGTGAGCGGCCTCTCACCAAATTGAAGCTAATTTTATGATATTTGCGGGCTTCAATGGGACAATATCGTCTCGTCGATCATGCTCTTCTAGAATTGAACGAGAAACATTGAAAAACAAATTTTTATAATGTTATTGACCAATTTGGGAAAGTTAAGTCAAAAAATTAATTTTTTGTAGACTGTCTAAGACAGTCGTGTATAAGATAATATTTATTTGAGATATGTGACATATATTAAAATGTATAAAATTTACGTCACACAAATATCGACGAATTTTGACCCCCTCCGCCATCGTCCCACGTCGTGACAAGTCATAGCCATTGATATATGATGCCACAACGCTCTGCATACCTTCGAAAAACAGATGTTCAGAATGTCATATGCACATATCTTATCATTATCAAATAAAATAATTATAACAAAAGAAATACTTAAAACTATATAGATGAACTATGACAAATGGAAAAAGTAGCATTATCACATTCGTTATACATTGCACAGTTTGGTATAATCATTACATTGAAGAAAATGTTCGATAAAAAATAACCTGAAAAAATCCAAACTTTTGTTTCTCCATTCTCCCACGGAGAGGCAAAATTCTCCTTCGTGAAGTGATACTAGGAGCTTGAACTATGTATGAAAGTTGCTTGATGATGAACTGAAAACCATAAAAAATAGCCTACGTTAAAATGTTTAAAGACTGAAAGGTGTCGTTATACTTCAGGAAACCTGCATAGTCATACATGAATTTATTTGAAGATGACTGTGCGCAGAGGACGATCTGGTTTCCTAGAAAGGAGGTTTTTCAGACATCAAGAAAGAGTTGTAATATTAAAGTGTAGGATAATGTATGCATCTTCTAATATCAAGTCAAGATATTCATCATAAGTGTACAGTGATAGGCTGCAGGCAAGTCGTTCTTGAATTTACTCTCTTGCCCCTTACAAGTTGCGGGATGCAGACGTTAATTGCTACCCTTTGATGAGCTCATTGGCTAGTAATGGTGTACATCTGGTAGGCCTATAATACTCCAAACTGTTTGCTTTATCTGTACAGCATATATACACACACGACTCATACATTTTAAAACTAAGGCTTTCGAAACGATTTATTATCAGCAGCTAAGAAATCGTTTTTGTTTGCTTAAAGGTGTATGAGGGAAAACACCATCATATTGGAGAAGCTGGTCAGCTTGCGTGATCAGGTATACTATATACGTCTACTATTTGTCTGCCATGGATCGCATTCTGATTGTTGTCCCTCAATCTGAGCTAATTCATGAGTTAAGGAATATTGTTAAAAAGACACGCCTGATCCATTCGAGAGCTGTTTATCAGCCAATCAGTTATTTATTTGACAATTTATTCCTTCAAGCCATCATATCCCGTTTCTACTCCTGCTAGCACCATGCTGTCTCCTCTACTTGACCTCTGGATTTCGACCTGAACCGAAAATAAAAAAGAGGATTGGCTATTGAGGACTTGATTTGGTATAGCGCCGGAAAATAAGCTGGTCTCCCTGACTTGACTTTTGTGGGCGCTTAGATATTATCGAGGATTTACATTACATTACATTGCAGTACATTACATTGCGACAAAGTTACAGACCTTCTAATTCCGTAGAGTTTCCAGCATTAAAAGCTGTTCCGGGTAACGCTGTTGATCCTTCGCTGCGAAATGACGACTTATTTTCCAATTCGATATATCAATTCAGTCGGTCTGTCCTCGCTCATCATTCATTCCATCGCAGATTCTTCTCTATCAGCTACATTGTGAGCTTTTCACTTATGTAACATCTTTTAGCGTTTACGTTGCGTTATTCAATCTCCAGGTATTATCCCGTAGGCCTACTTAGGATTTTTGCCGAGAATTTTTTAATGGGCGAATATTATTTTCGGGCTAAGTACTGTAAAAAACGTTATTTCTGCTTGTTTTATAGAAAGCCAAGCTTTTGTCATATCCAAGTCACGCCGCCTATATTCTTGATATGCGAATGGCTAAGAGCCCAGAGCGAGTGGATGCCTTCCTGAACGAGTTGCAGAAGACGATACAGCCGATGATGGAAGACGACATGCGTTTGTTTCTTGAATACAAAAAAGCGGATGTGAGTTCGGATTGTTTCACCGATGTTAAATTTGAGCAATAATTCATTTCGTTGTTACTAGAGAAAAATTATGCATGCATACAGGTAGGCCTACACGTCTTGACAATGTGTAAGTTTGATAACCATGAATATAATTGATATAATTATATGTCATTTTGCGAAATTCGCAGGGATCTCGCAAATACATTTCAGTTCTTCACATTGTATAAGCTGGCACTTTATTTCTGATGAGCTTCATTTTCTAATAAAAGCGACCAGGACATAAAAATTTGACAGTTCTGCCCGATTTTTCCTTTTGGATTGTACGCTGCCTGAACAAACCGAATGTACAGGCCAAAGTAATGAAACAAATTTGACAGCGATTTGGGACATCTGGCGAATAGGCGCAAAAGGCCTACACGAGAGGATCGTCGGAAAAGATCTGGCTATTTTCCATGTCGTGACTGAGTCATGGCCTGAGTCATGGCCTCATCTACGGCAAACATTGATAATTACTGTTATTGCGCCACGTCGTGATTCTGCTCTGCAAACTATTGATCTGGGCGGCTGTTCACACACAGTTATTGCAGCTATGTTGTTCACTAAGATCAAATCTGATTCCTTTAATACCGCTCCAACAGATGATTTGGATAACAGTTGGATATATAATTTTTGGATAAAAGAATGGACGAACGGTTGAATGAATAGATGGATAGATGACTTCAATGATGAGCTAATGTAATGGTAGAAGAATGGAAAGATCTAAGAGCGGATGGAAGGATGGATGAACGAATGAAACGCTGATGGATTGATGAATGAAACGCACACAATTGCCGATCTATATTTTTAGGATTTGATTTCGAAAGATTATGTGAGATTATTTATCTAATTATTTTAAAACGAAGTAGCGCGCATGGAATGATGAAATGGTGGAATAATGAACGAACGGAAGGATGGTAGAGAGCCGATTTTTGATGAAAGGAACGCAATTTCCGAAAGATATTTTAACGATTGATACCGAAACTGAAAGGACGCTTGATGTAATAAAATGATAATATTTTCAACGCGAAGTATCGTGAATGGAAGAATAAAAGGATAGTTGGATAAAATAACGGAGGGATGGTTGCAATGATGAGCGGATGGAAGAACGGATGGAAGAATGGCTGAATCAAGTATTACTATGCAAGTTCTCCCGCCATGTCTCAAGTTCGCATGTTCTAAAGCAGTCTGTCTATGTCACTGGTGTCTATGCGTTCAGGAATATACACTTACGTGTACAACTGCACATGCAAACATTTTGGAGACGGAGCTTATATTCCTGATGGGAAAAGTCCTGCAACTCAGGCGCTGCTCTAGGGCGAGCGTAATTAATATCGTAAGAAGAACCAACGGCCCAGACAGTCACGCTCTGATAGGGATAGGCTCGTCCAATGCCAGTTTGCCGATGCTATGAGCCGTATCGGCTCAACCAATCACCGTACTGGAAATCTAATTAAGCCACGCATACCTAATGATTGACGGGTGAGTCCTAGGTGAGAGGAGAAATGGAGGCATGTGCATAGGACCTTTCTCCATACCTGGGTTTGTTGACAAAGCACTAAACACACTACTGTCATGGAAGCCAAACATTTACGAGAGTGCTGACTGAATTCGCCTTTATTTCTCTCAACTCGGCGGCTGAGCCATTCCATCATATAATCTACTTCTACGTAGAATTTTTTTATTGCATTTCAGTGTGAAGCAAGCAAAACTTTATTTGACGGTAAGATCAATCTCTGGGACACACGATATTACATGACGCGCGTGGAAGAAAGAAAATACGCTGTTGACCAAAATTCTATTCGAGAGTATTTCCCACTGCACGTAGTCACCCATGGGTTACTTGAAATTTATCAGGTAAGGGATCGGCTAATGTTAATTTATTTCGGCCTAGTGTTTCAATAACATTGACATATCACACGTGTGCACTTTTAGGACGGATTGGTCGGGTTTCAACTTGATGAAAACCCAGAGCAAGTATTTGCCGATGCTATACCGAAATTGAATAAATTAAATCAACAAAAGAATTTTTTTTAAGTTGGTTGTATTTTCATGTTTATTTTATGCCACGTATTGCAGTTTAATCTAATTATTTTGGAAAAAATTGTCTGTTTTAGGAGCTTCTAAACTTACAGTTTGAGTTGTTGGAAAATGGTGCGGTTTGGCATCCAACAGTGACTGTAGTGAGTAGAGTATCGTGCAAAGTAAAATACTTTATCAGAATCACTTAAGAATACAATGAATTATGAGGAGTCACGCTTTTCCCTATCTCGCTCTGTCTCGCTTACCAACAATCAGTCTGTCCATTCATCCATCCATCTATCAATCTATCCATCCATTCATCAATCCATTTATTTATCCATTCATCCATCCATCAATTCATCCATCCGTCCATCCATCCATCCATCCATCCATTTATTCAACCATTTAATTATTAATCCATCTATTTATCAATCCATCCATCCATTTATTCATTCATCCATCCATCCATCCATCAATTCATCTTCATCCATCCATCAATTCATCTATCCATTTATTCAACCATTCATTTATTTATCCATCTTTCCATCAATCCATCTACCCATCCATTTATTCATCTATCCTTCCCTCCATCCATCCATTAATCCATCTTTTTATCGATCCACCCATTTATCAATATAATTATCCAATCATTTATTCATCCATCCACTCATTCATCTATCTGTTCATTCGTCATTAATTCATCCAGTCATCTATTTTCCATTTAATCATGTAATCCTTTATTCATTAATCCATCTATTCATCCATATATTCATCCACACATTTATTCAACCGCTCATTCATCCATTCTTTCATCGATCTATTTATCCATCCATACATTCATCCATTTATTCATCCATCCACTTATTCAGTCAGCCATCCACCTTCTTGTTCATCCATTGAAATATATTCATCTATCCGTCATTCATTCATTTAGTCATCCATCCGTTCATCCATCCATTCATTAATTTATTCATCCATCCATTCGTTCCATCCATTTTTCCATCAATCTTTATATTCATGAATCCATCCATTCATTCATTTGTTCATTCATCCATTTATTCATCTATCCATGCATCCTTCCATCCATGGAAATTAAAACTTGCTTTTGAACTCGGTTGGTACCGATCGCGAAAGGATGGAGCATTCAGTTATTCAGCCATCCATTCATCCATTTGTTCATCCATCCATTTATTCATCCATCGATCTATCCATCCATCCGTTTATCAATCCATATATTCATCCATCCATCCATATATTAATCCATTTGTTCATCTATCCACGGAAATTTAAACTTGCGTTTGAACTCGGTTGTTACCGATCGCGAAAGAATGGAGCAAAATATACGCACGTCGACAAGCTCCCGCTCAGCTGAATTATTGTAGATTACCCCAAAGATATATATATATATATGTATATATATATGAAAGATAGTTAGCGCATCAGCTAACGGCGACCGCTCACCTAAACAAGCAGATCATCTCGTTGCATTTCATTTTGTCGCCGATCAATTTCATCATATTCATTTCCTCGAATTCATTTCCTCGCACTCATTTTGTCGCATTCATTTCCTCGCATTCATTTTGACGCTTTCATTTCGACAGGTCAAGCATCGTGAGAGTCGATTAGGATAAAGGTTCGGGCTAGTATCGTTTTATTAAAGTTACGAAATGAGCTGCGACGAAATGAATTGGGACGAAATGAAAGTGACGAATTGGTCTGCGACGAAATGAACGGGAACTTCGACTAACTACTATAATATCCTTGCACGATAAGCTTAGCCGTTTAATGAATTACATGTTTCAGTATAGTACTAAAGACAGGGCATCTGACTCACTTATCGGCTATTTCTATTTGGATCTGGTTCCTCGGTCTGGAAAGTACGGACAAGCTGCCTCCTTTAATCTGCAGGTGAGTCCAGTACTAATCTAATTTAATCTGATTACTTCTATAACTCAGTTACTGCAATGCAGGAGGTATCAATGAACGTTTCAGTTGAAGTGAAGTTGTAGCAAGTTAACACATTATAATCCGTTGCAGACAACAAGATACACCAGAGAGTCAAGCTCTTGGCAATGTCTTTGCTAGGGTGTCTCTTATAAGCGTGGTCTTCTTGGCCCTTTGGGTGTCTCCCTTTGCATTCTAATATTATCTACTTATTATATTTACTTATATTTTGCTGTTGTGGCAAACCTCGATTCACTTAGCTTCTTTGTATCAGTCTATGGCGAACCCCCTTTAGGTCCAACACCGGGTCTCCGCGTGGCAACAGCAGGCCTTATGCAGTCAACGATGAAAGGTAAAATTAAGAGAAAGCAACGTGAGCAATGTTCGCAACAAGAATATATCTTTTAAGCTTTTCTGTATGCTCTGTAATTAATGAATTGCTTCTCCTGCATATTCGTGAAATAAAAGGTTTATAGCTACTCTCCCAAGGAAAATCTCTAAGCAATGTTGGGGTGCTTGGTTTAACTGAAGTAGATGAATATTTGACAAGGGAATGAACTGCGTACAAATCTGAACAGAGCGAAAAGAAGCGAGCAGAGAGTTCTCAAAGCTTAGGTCAAGTAAATGCAACATATCTTTCAAGAGAAGAGTCCTGGCTTTTGCTGCGCAGAGAAAGGCATCCTAGACATTATGTTGAATGGCGGCTTAGTCTGGAATAAAAAGTGGGTTTATATACGGTCATTGACTAAAATGCGACGATCTAATAACTCTAGACCCTGATTTGACTCATAATATATTCCGTTTAATAAAGAGCGAGGACAATTCTATATTAACATGTGGGGGCCATAGAGTAATGGAGAACACACGCAAAAGCCGAGTTCGATACCCCCAAACCCAATATGGTCGGTTGGTCCTTCTTTCGCCAGACGGCGGCGCAGGTTAAATTAGATGTATAACTTCATGACCCCTTGAACGGCTGCCGACAGTTAATTTCAAATAACGTAATAACTTGTCAGCATTTGTTCATTCTGTACTTGTAAGCATACTGTGATTGTCAGTGTGAAATTACACGAAGTTTGTTATTGGTATGTGCTGTGAAGAGGTTTCATGTGACATGTTCGAGTGATTGTGTTTGTTCTTAAGCCTGCTTGTTATCTTTCCAACGGGAGTCGTCAAATTGGAATCGCCGCCTTGGTAGCCAACTTCACAGCTCCAGTTAGTGGGAAACCGGCTCTTCTTACACATGACGAGGTAGGCCTTTTGCTCGAAGCTACTTATACAAGACTAGGGCTGCCGCAGTTACCCGAGTATTCGCGAGTAGTCGACTCCAAAAGTTACTCGCGTAATTTTTTATTCGAGTACTCGCATGTTTCAACTCTAGTCGGAAAATTTCAATGTCTGGTTCCAGTTTTCCAATAACTGACATCATAACATGATGACACCTAATCATCTTCTTTTTAGGCAGTCTGTTGGCTGCCAGACGGCTTTCTGTAACTTATATTTTATTTTATTGTTTAACAAAATAACAAAAAATGTTTCTGTGGCTGTTCTGTACCTTGCTAGTTGTTGCATCGGAGATTTAACTTTATTGGTGCGCAGGAGCTTTAGTAAAAGCTTATTCTGTGGTCTGCTTAACCTATCAATAGTCTGTAGTAGAAGCTATGCAGATTGTATTAAGTACTTCCGGTATTATCGAGTACCCGGGTATTTGCAAAGCTACTCGACCGATCACTCGACTCCAAAACTACTCGTTAGCGGCAGCCTTATAAAAGACCGATATTTCTCTGTGTCTCCGTTTTATCTAACACAGTATAATATCTAGCTGGCACTCCGACTTTAGCGCCCAGCACAATGCGCCCCGTCATAAGCGCCCGGAAAAAAATGCCCGTCAAATGTGTCCCCGTCATAAGCGAATACGAATAGTGCACAAAATAGGTCTACCAACAAATTTCAAAATTTCAAATGACAGGAATAGTTTCAGTTAAAAAATGTAATTCATGAACTAAAAGTAAACCGTTAATTAAATGCAATTTTTGCATCCTTGTACCAGTCTGTGTAAACTTGGAATGGGGATAGTATAACTGATTTCAGAAGTGAGACTGTTGATACTGTGATGCCGTGGTCCAAGCGGCAGAGATTACTTCAGCCCACTGGATATAGCAGCCGCCGCTTGCCCAGAAACAGATGTCACGCGACCACTATTTGTATTCGATCTAACCGCTACTATTCGTCAGAATACCTAATGGCTATTTGGCCCACTATTCGGCTCCGAAGCCAATACGAAGCGAATATTCAGTACAGCCATTAAGAATAATAATCTCGAGTGTGAGAGTCAGCTGATTTGATTAAGGTTTCATAATGGTTGAATAAGGACAAAAGATACACTCAAAGGACAGGTTTGTTGTTGGTCATCCATGACTGAGTCTTGTGGAAAACAGAAGCATATAACTGATTATACTGATTTTGACAAAAACAATCGAATTATGGAGAATAGCTAGACATCGTCATCGTATAATGATATTCCAATGACAGTCAAGAGAGTTCTTCGTGACCGTGAATTAGTGTATCAGAATCTTTGACAACAAAAGCAAAAAGCAAGCAAAATAAGAGCAATTTTCTTATTTTTCTGTAATTGGAGCTAATCACGAAATATTGAGCGATATATAAGTTGAACAATGGAATTGTATTTAGAATAGTCATATAGGGAAGATGGAGCTAATTTCAGCGATAGAATGTGACTGCCAAAACTACCCTCTCCAGCAGATTGAACGTTTTATGACGGATACCACAAAGGTCGTCTGAATTTTTGTCACCAATTTCTAGCATTGTTCAATTTCCATTATTGGAATTGTTTAACTCATTCGCCACAGAAAATTCGTTAAACATTTTAGAGTAGCCTATTTTAGTAGGTCTTACTGTTGCAGAACTGTTAGATAATTGTGTTGCATTAAGAATTAGAGGTTTCAAAACGGTGCTTTGTTAATTTTCATGTGCATCTGCGTGGCTATTTGCATATAAAAAATAAACATGGATACACATAATGCGTACTTATTATAGTGTACTGTAGATATGCTTATGTAAGCCAACATTGTTTCTTCCTCTCAGATAACGGCACCTAACTATAATGATCATTAGCCTAAAATTGTCTCCAAACTTACTTGCATAAGCCTACTTGGAGAGATGAAAAGCATTTATTTAAGTTTAATCGCGGGTTGTTCAATTCTGATTGACAGGTGGAAACATTCTTTCACGAGTTTGGTCACGTGATGCATCAGATCTGCGCAGAAACGGAATTTGCCATTTTCAGGTATTTCGTATGCAAATAATTATTTTTGTGTCATTGTTCTGATGATCATTGGCCTCAGACCTCTACCCGATTATGATAATATGTTTGAATTACCTTAATACTCGTGAATAAGCTCTATGGTGTCCTACGCTTGACTTCTGAATTGCGCTTTAGAAATTTGGAGATTACGAGTACCTTTCTTAGCCTTTCTGGCAGAGATGTGGCCTCGATACCGCGGTCCTGGTAACGAGACTGTCTCGATACTGGAAAACTTGGTCTTGGTCTTGGGTCTCGAATGCATCGGTCTTGGTCTTGGTCTCGAACCATCGGTCTTGGTCTTGGTCTCGAATGCGTCGTAACGGTCTTGGGATTTCTCTCCGTTTTAGGTTAGCGTTCTTGGTCATTAAACGTATCAGAGCAATTTCTATGATATTTGTCTGTTATTTTCGATTAGAGACACCGGTGTTTAGGCATTACGCGATTGTTATCGATTTATGACGTGCTGACCATCTATATATATGTATGTATGCATATATATTATATATATATATATGTTACTGTTGGCAAAAAAAATGCATTTGCAATGGAACCAGCCATTTCAAAATTTGGTTTCATAAATTTCAAGGTTTTGGAACAATATAACAATTATGTGGTCGACCGCGTGAAGTCACCATTAACTACAATTCTGAATAGGCCTACAAGTAGGCATAAATCATTCAAACGGAATGATCATCTAATTATCTTAAAGTTTTTACCTATCGCATGCTGTAAGTAATTTATAGCATGATATTCTCAGGCCAAAACCAGGGACTGAACCCACAAAAGTTCAGACAGGCCAGTAAAACTGTTTCTTGACCATTATTAAGATTAGTATTCTTCAGTAATAAAATAAATGTTTTAAGCGTGTTATTCCGTCTTAGCGTCTTAATAAATTGAATTGTTTATAAAAATGAGCATCGGTCTTCCTCTTGGTCTTGGTCTTGAACTCTTGGTCTTGGTCTCGGACCAACCGGTCTTGGTCTTGGTCTCCGAACACCTGGTCTTGGTTTTGGACCTTAAATTAACTTACTGCTTAAATGATTCAACTGGAGAATCTAATCCGCTTGTTTTAATTCAAATGTGGTCGGTTGCTGTACAATGCTTGCAAAACAAAAAGCTGCATGAAATTTTTGTCCTTTGTCATTTTTATGTTCTGTTGAAATAATAAATTTTTTAGTGCTACGTATAGCAATAACAGTGCATTAGTCTAGTGAATTTTAAACGACTTGATATTTGAGTAAATACTAGCAAACATCGAATATGCGAGAAAGGGGGCTAACTGTTGGGCGACTACAGCCGTCGTGAGAAGACTTCTAAAGATAAGTTGAGGCGCAGAATTGCATCTTCAGTCACCTAACGAGGTCGATGACTCGTTGCAGCCTGGAAAGACGAACCGGCTGATGACTCTTCTGTCTGCCAGGGGCATATGTTCGAGTTGAGACGACCTGTTGGTTCTGACAATTAGCAAACACACACACACACTTACACACACACCTATATACACACGCAGTACTACACCCACACCTACACACACACACATACACAAACACCTATATATATATATATAAATTACTTTATATTGTAAATTGTAACTGGGTAACCGGAGATTGATCTACTCGTGTCTTTAATTGTTGTAAAATATTCTGGTGTTCTGTGTTCCTTAAGCGGAGCAAACGTCGAGAAGGATTTCGTGGAGGCGCCGTCGCAGATGCTGGAGAACTGGTGCTGGGAACGGGATTCACTCATTCGCATGTCAGCACACTACAAAGATGGAAGTGCCATTCCGAACGAACTGCTGACCGCCCTCATCAATTCGCGCCGGGCCAACGGTGGCATCCTCATCATGTGGCAGATCCTTCTCGCCAAGTTCGATCAAGCAATTCATACCAAGGCAGAGGTAACGCTGTGGTCGCCTGTCAGACGAATTGTTTAATTCGCTCGCTGGGTTACGCTTTCAATTATTATGTTAATGGTCAAAATATAATTCCAGCCATAAAGTAGAAATTGTAAGTCATCAAATTCAATCATAATATTTATGATGTCTGTTTATAGATGTAATTCTTGCTAAGTCATGCCAAATGGCTTCTCTGCAATAGAATAATTAACAAAGTCAACATGAAGTATTGTTATATTGTAATAGCTACATGGGTTTATAAGAACGAATTGAGGGATTTATATAATTATTTTATTTAAATGCCTGCAACCGAGATGAATGGATAAGAGCAGTGATAAATACGATTGACAGCAACGGTTGATAAACCCATGAACGAATAAGAAAATGATGGATGGTATGAGTGTAGGCCTCATTAAATAAATTATGTTTTGTCATTAATGTTTCCAAGTATGAAGTTGTTGGTATCGCGTCAATTGATCCCCGTCAGCTGATTCCCCGTCAGTTGATCCCTGTCAGTTGATCCCACGTCAATTGATCGCTAGTCAATTGAGCCCCTCGTCAATTGATCCCCTCAAATCTCTCTCGGATGCCACGCGTCACAGACTTTTAGCTGATACTGTTAGTGAACAAGAGATTGGTTTTACAGATTTGCAAAATAACATTGCAAAATAACAAATTGATGCCCAGTCTTCGTGTCACTCGGTGCTGTAACCGCTTACGGTCGTTCGGAGATGCTTTTATATCTCAGAGCATTTTTTAGGACTTAAGCGCGGCACGCAGAGACAGAAACCACATACTTATTGTCGGCATATAGTATCCGGCAAAGAAACAGTACAATGTACATTCAATATACGGTACACTATCGCCCGCCTGCGACTCGTATCAACCGCGGTGCAACCGTTTACGGCCGTTCGGAGATTCTTTTATATCTCAGAGCAATGGCTCATTTATCTAATGCATAGACGCTCATGCTTAGTACTTTATGCTGATAAACTAATCATATCATGACTCTCAATTACGCTTTTTAAAATTTCTTTATCATTTAACATTTTGTGCTCGTTTACATCGTTCTTTTAATAAATGGAGAAGAAGGTCGCAAGTGGAACATGAATGTTGTTTCAATTGGGTTGGGTTCAATAGGCAGAGAATCAATTGATGAAAGGGATTAATTACCTAGGGGACCAATTTACGGGGGTTCACTTGACGGGGATCAACTGACGGGGGTTCACTTGACGGGGATCAACTGACGGGGGATCAAAAGACGTAGAACCAAGTTGTTAACTTAGGTAAGAATTCCAAGTGATATGTTATAGATACTACTGCTGCATTTTAGAGCATTTTATTCCATCCTGCAATCTCAATTATTGTTCATTACCGTTGACCATTTTGTTTCTTAGTCAAAAACAGAAGAAATGTTTGCCGAGATGTCACAGAAAATAATCGGTATTGCGCCGATCAAAGGTACAAACACATCGGCATCTTTCAGCCACATGGCATGCGGATTCGACGCACAGTACTATTCATATTTGGTGAGTTAGTCCTACTAGATCGAGGTCCCACTTATCTATCAATCTGTTTGGCTGTCTGTGCGTCTGTGCGCTGTGTGAGCGGGTTCAACCCTCGTCGGAAAAGTCAATGTGTACGGACCTTGAGCATTTGAGCAAGTCCTTCGGGCACAACTGCTCTGCAGTACAACTGCAACTGCGCCGTCGAGGCGTGTGCACTTCAAGCAAAAGATGTTTGAAGAGGGGCGATATAAAATTTCGGAACTTCAGAATAAATATAATTAGCCACTGCACAACTGGCGTACTATCTAATTTATAAGCTTAAGATATACCTGCGTTCCATAATTATCATAAATAAACTACGATCGTCAATCAAAAATATTTATGCACTCTTGTGAATAAATATATTCATTACAAAGAAATGCCAACGCTATCTGAGAACGTGTTCATTTATTTCTTCCGAATTTATTTATTTATTACCGAAATTTGATATCACCCATCTTCCAACATTTTTTGCTCAGAAGTGCAGACACACGCCTCGACGGCGCAATTGCAGTTGTAGCCTACTGCAGAGGAATTGTGCGCGGAGGACTTGCTTAAGGTCCCTACACAGTGACTCAGCGGACGAGGATTGAACCCGCTCGCTCAGTGCACACTGAACGTTACAGGCTGACCGCTCTAACCGATCGGCTACTGTGCCACACGGTTGTATATTGCACATACTTTAAAGGATCACTTGCCCCTTGCTTTATAGTCGGATTTGTGTCTTTCTACTTCTAATGCGCTGTAACTAAAAGCCCGAGACCTCAAGCTGTGATTGCTTCGGTTGAGACCGCTATAAAAATCACAACATACTCAGCTGAGAAGACTGCTTGTAATGAGAATAATTATGAATTCCAGCTGTCTCCTTATATTTAAAAAACCCACAATAGTCCGGGTACCGCTTTCAGTGTTTGGGTAAAGACGTGTACTAAATATTTATGATTGCTGTATCAGCGTCTCTCAGACTTATATTTTGGCCACAAACTGATTTGCGTCGCTAGTATTAAAGCCAAGGCCGAGACTGATCTGCAGGTTATTGTGGAGACTGGTTGAGTTTTGTATGTGATTTCCAACAAATTGATTATTGATAATTTACACAATAAAGAGTTCTACTAAAGGACTAAAATTTGAGCCAAGTTTCATTAAGGCACTGATGACAATGACCTTCATGCGTCAAAGTAATATTTAGAATCCTGATCTCTATGTATAAAGCAGTGTCCGTCTCTCTTTAAACATGACCATGTTCAATTTTGACATTATTCTTTTGCAAATATTTGCAAGATTTATATGATAAAATGTTATTCACCTAAGGTTTTTATTCTCTTCCAATATAGTGGAGCGAGTTGTACAGTGCCGACATGTTTTTCCGATGCAAGAAGGATGGTCTTCGAAATCCCAAAGTGGGAATGGATTACAGGTCAATGATTTTGAAACCTGGTGGCACCATGGTAAGTGCAATTTCATAGAATCATCTGAAGTTGCTGAGCAAGCAGGTTAACTACTCCAACAACTTTATAGAATATGATTGTTCTTAGCTTCTGCCTTGTAGATTGAAGACTGAAGGTAAACGTCCTAAGCTAAACAGACATCTTATAATAATCACGTTAAATCTTGTGTTTGAACCCTGTTTAAAGTATGAACACAGGTTTTGTTGGTTCTGGGCTTGTATTTATTTTAAGAAGCATTTCTTTTAAGGAAAATTCTACTTGCTTGTTCGTATCTGCCCATAGACAAATACGAATGAATTTAGAAGAACTCGGGAACGAATAGCAAAGCGAATCAACCATGGCATTTACAAATTAAAAGTTTGTAAGCATGCGAAAACTCAATACTCTAATCTGATTATGCCCTTCATCAAAACATGCTTGCTTTCCTGGAGTGAATCCGCAGTGCTTGAGTTCGTCTATCTGCCAAACAGAGTAGGCCTAGTTTCAGTAATTGCAGAACTATTACTCTACTTTTCCCACTATAAATGGCATTGCATCGCATAAATGTCTGTAACAGCCAGTCGACATGTGACACTTATTTATATAAATTGGCTAAGATAAATGGCTTTTTTCATTATTCATTTGGTTCAATGATCTTGATGAAAGCACATTGTGGTGGAAAAGATTGTTAACTCCCAGCATAGCTCTCACGTCGGGGTTATTGTGGCTGAGCCTTGTATGTCTATCACGAGTCATAGAAATTAACGACTTCGACTCAGAAGTTAAGTGTCAGATGTGTACGCGATCATCTTGTGACAGTAATCATAGATAACGTTGTAGTGTGACATAATTTTCTTCTGATTGCGTAATTTATTTGTAAGTGAGCACGGCCCTTCCTGTAAGGTCTTTCGGAATAGTGTTTTTAAGGAAAAGAAATCTAAGAGAAGTTTTAGCTTAGCAATGAAATGTCTGTGAGCGAAGTTCCGGTGGCGTGCTTCAGACGAAGTCGATACGTATGCGAGCGAAGTTCCAGCGGCGAGCTTCAGACGAAGTCGAATCGTCTGTGAGTGAAGTTCCAGTGGCGAGCATCAGACGAAGTCGGTACAATTAAATTTCTATCCTTGTGGTCTTCATATATGCACTCAAGAAGTACAAAAAATGGTGTCTGACAGTCTGTGCACTAAAAGAGCACTCGACACTCAACAGGCGCCACGCCTATGAAACTTGGAGCACACATTTTTGCGGCATCCTATCCCGTCCCGGGGGTGAAAAGGATACTCAACGGCAGACTGACTGCTGGGCCCACTATAGTGTCCAAATCACCAATCGACAAGCCGCACCGCATTGCAGAACCGGGCTGGGCGCCGTACTTGGCGCCTGGGTCGCTTGTCGGTCGGTTGAGAGACTTCAGAATTATTCATGTCATCCCCGATGCCGTCTGATGCAGTAGCTAGACTTGATACTTCATCCGGTGCATCATCACAGCAGCTGCGATTCTAACGGTTGTGGAGAAACATCGCCGGCAACCCCTTCAACATCTGAGTGCGTATCTATAATCCAGGTTTGCAGACCTGGTGTGTAGCAAGACTTCAGTTTGTCAACGTGGACGATAATGGGTTTCGCGCGCCGGCTAGGTTGAATCTCCATATTAAGGTCACCTATCCTCGTGGAAAGGACCTTGATGGAAGAAAGTCCAGTTGGCGCTTCGATCTACTCGGCGTCTCGGTATCAGGCACCACACCCAATCTCCCCGTTCAAAGCTGCGAGGTCGGGTCCGCATGTCTTATCGCAACTTCTTCCTTAAAGCAGCACGATTCAGAAGTTCCAGAACGAGTGCGATGGCTTCCTGCAGTTTTTGCTGTTGCTCGGTCCCAAATTCCACAGGACTGTCGTGCTCAGTGTTCTTTGGAGGCAAACCATATACAATTTCGGCCGCACTTGTCGGTTCGCGACCGAACATCTAGTAGAAGGGATTGAATCCAGTTGATCCTTGGACTGACTCCCGGTAGGCAAAAGCCACAGTCTGCAGTCTGTCGTCCCAGTCTCGTTGGTTTTCGGAGACCCATTTGGCAAGGCTGCTGTTCAAAGTCCCGTGAAGGCGTTCCACGTTACCATTCGTGGAAGGCTTATAAGCGGTAGTCCTGATTTTGTCGATGGAGAGCGCACAACAGTTCTCCTTGAAGAGCTGACTTTCGAAATTCAGTCCGCGGTCGGTTAGCAACTGGAGCGGCATTCCATGGACACAGAATTTCCGAACCACAAGAATCTTAACCACGTTCGACGCGCTTGATTCATCTTAGGAAACATTTGCGCCAATTTTGTGAGATGGTCAATGAGAGTGAATATGTAAACATTTCCCTTCGATGACTTTGGGTGCGGGCCAGTGACATCGACACTAATCTGCTCCCAAGGCTCGCCTGTCAGCATTGGCTTGAGGCGTCCCTGATGTCGAGGTCTTGGTCACTTGAATCCCGTACATTGCTCGCATTGCGGCAAGGTCAATCGCAGATCACGCGACCATCCTGGCCAATAAAACCTCTTCTGTAGTTGGTAGGTCGTTCGTTGGATGCCTAAGTGTCCTCCATTCAGTCCCCGATGTATGTCAGCGGCAATTTCCCTTCTATACCTGAAGGGAACGACTTTCCGCATGATCGTCTCTCCGCTTGCCTTCTGGAATCTCCAATACATCACCTCATCAGTCCCCAGCTTCAGTTGATCCGTGCTGAATGAGGTGATGTCCTCTGTTCTCGGCTTCAGTGACTGACTCTTGAGCAGTCCGTACATGAATCCGACGTCCGCATCTTCCTGCTGAACCTTCAACTAGTGGAACGGTTTCATTACGTTATGTCGCGCGGCAGTTGCAGCGACGACCACTACACCGTCATCATCCGGTTGGTCTATGGAACAGGGCGTCAGCTTTGGCATGCTTTGTTCCCGGCCTATGCTGGACCTCATAGTCAAATTCCTCAAGATTTTCAAGCCAACGTGCCTGCTGACCGATTGGCTCAGGAGTTTTCTTGAGCCATTGAAGAGCCGCGTGATCCGTCCGGTTGGTAAACGGTCTTCCTAGGAGGTACTGCCGGTACTTCTTCTTCTTCGAACGTGACAAGAGATAGCAGTTCCTTACGGGTCACATTATAGTCTTCTCGTGTCGGTTGTACAACTGACTTGCGTAGCAAAGTAGACGCTCTTCTCCGTCCTGGATCTATGATAGTACTGCGCCAATACCGGTGTCCGATGCGTCGCAATGCAAGACGTATCGTCCATCCTCCGTCGGTAGAGCCAGCCCATTCGCTCCAATGAGCATGGCCTTGAGAGTTTCGAACGCTTTTTGACACTCAACAGTCCAAAAAACCTTGCTACCTTCTTGGTTAATAAATGTAGTGGGGAAGCAACGTCAGAAAAAATTTCCATGTGTCGTTGAAAGGTGGCTGGCGCGTTGCAGAGGCCGAGTGGCATTCTGGGAAATCGAAATTTTCCGCGATATCAGACGAAGGTGGTCGTGTTCCTGTACTTTGGATCAACAGCTACTTGATGAAATCCGGAGCGAAGATCGAAGGTGCTGATCCAAAGGGACTCGGACAGCGTATCGAGGCAGGTGTCGATGCGAGGCAGAGGGTATGCCTCTTTCTTTGTAAGGTCATTGAGCTTTGAGTAATCAACGCAAAAGCAAAGCTGCCGTCCTTCTTTTTGACGAGGACGATATTCGACGCCTATTCACTATGACATGGCTCAATGACTCCTTGTTCCTTCATTTCCTCGAATAGCTTGTCCAGTAAGTGAGCGCGGGCCTGCTGTCTCAAAGGCTGCCGAAATGTTCGATTGTCACCGGTGTCGATGCGGTGGGTTACAACGTCTGTGCAACCCAGATCGAACTCGTCCCGTGAGAACACATCGGAGTATTTGTAAAGAAGTTGCTTCAAGTCATCCTATTCGTGGCTGGGGTCAGCCTCGTCAACGCAGTTCAGAACTGGCGTTATATGAACGATTCCGGCGTTTGAACCAGGTTCTTTAGCAGTCGGCAGCATCGTGATGTCCTGAAGACCACTTGTACACTGCCCCTCAGAAACCTTAATTGGCCTGGAAGTGGAATTACATACGCGGACAGCACTGAAGCGGGATCTTAAGCCATAGACCAACCGAACCGCAGGAAGGTTTCGCTTTGTGGAGGTCTTGACCAATCAGCACGTGCAACACACCGCAGATAGTATACAGGTTTTCCAGGCTTAGAACGTAATGACACGTGTTGTCCATCCATTATGAGCGTGTCCTCTCCGAAGACCCAGATCACGTTGTTGTGGGTAAGCCAGTCTATACCGAGAATGGCTTCGCTGAGACTGGGACTGACAATGAAAGTGAAGGTGGCGCCTGTGAAATTTGGAGCACACATTTTTGGCACAAAATTGTTAAGTCCCGGCACAGCTCTCGAGTCGGGTGTTTGTGGCTGATCATTGCATTTCGCAAGTCATAGAAATTAACGACTCCGACTCAGAAGTTAAGTGTTAAATGTGTCCGCGATCATCATGTAACTGTAATCATAGATAACGAATATCAAAGAAAATAAACCATGGTATTTGCAAATTAAAAGTTCGTAAACATGCGAAAAACCAAACCTTTAATCTGAATAAACACCACATCAAAACATGCTTGCTTTCCTGGAGTGAATCCGCAGTGCTTGAGTTCGTCTATTTGCTAAACAGAGTAGGCCTAGTTATAATAGCTGCAAAACTATGACGTTACTTTCCCCACTGTAAATAGCATTACATCGCTTCAATGTCTGTCACAGCCAGTCGACATGTGACACTTATTTATATCAATTGGCTAAGATAAATGCCTATTTTCGTCATTCATTTGATTCAATGATCTTGATGAAAGCACAGTGTGGTGGGAACAAATTGTTAACTCCCGGCACAACTCTCACGTCGGAGTTATTGTAACTGAGCGTTGCATTTCAATCACAAGTCAGAGAAATTAACGACTCCGACTCAGAAGTTAAGTGTCAAATGTGTCCGCCATCATCTTGCAACTGTAATCATAGATAACGTTGCATTGCAACGAGACAGAGACAATGGTAAGCCAAATTCACGACTCGTTTAACATTGTATATGCGATCTCTCATTTATATTGGTCTCATGTCTGCTTCTTCCATTTAGGACGCAGATCAAATGATTCGAGCTTTTCTTGGCCGAGATCTTGACCCTACTGCCTTCTTCAAAGTCAAAGGTTTCATCCAGTGATCTTCAAAAGCCATTGCCTGCGTTACGAAAGATTATGACTAAAGTTGCCGCAATTATTTTTCACCGTAACTCTGACGATAGTTTTCGATGTATGCAACTGTTATTATACCAACATCGTCCTCGATTAACAACTTTATGCCCTTTTAGTTTCATGTATGCAACTGTTTAATTTATTTTGTCCTGATTGTCATCGATTTGTTGATTGTCCTCCCTACCACCATTCAACTAACTTCTAAACGCTAAAAGTTACAATGTAAAAATGTACTATTATTTGAGTTTGAGAAGAAATATATGCTGCAAAAACTGACTGTTATTGGCATTTTGTTGCCATACCATGGCACAAAAGGACATCTTCATAGCCTTGTTGGACATTGTTAAAACGCATGTCATCGCAATTTGGCATTACTGACCACACCTAATCATGACTGATCTTGAAATTAGGCATTTCCCTCGAACCCCCTCCTACACTCGTTCAGTAAAATCCTATGTGTGACAGCAAAACTTCTGAAAGTAGACTGGTTTTAGACTAACTGGTACCGTCAGACCCATGCAGACAGAGCTCCTAAATTTAGTGGAGCACGTCATAGCCTCATAGGCCTATATATAACACGAGACATGGTCACATTTTTAAAAGCCATGAACAGGACAATAGCAGCTGCACGAAACACGCGCTCAAGTCGTGCAAGGCGCTCATTGGGAGGCAATCATCAGCTATCAATACATCTTGCCGTTATCCACTTTCCAGACATATTGTTCGCAGCCAGAGAGCAGGCTTTAATTCTAAGTGGCTCTGTGATCGGATATTGTGCTTTTCGACGCTTTCAACCAGAGAGGAACGATCACAAACTGGTCTATTGGTCCACGTAACTGCTCTGCACATGTAGATAGTTCATTACATTGCTTAGCTGCCCAGAGGTGCGAAGTCGTGCACTTGTAAATGCATGAGTTGATATTGCTATAAAACACCCGTTTAAGCTTTCAGTAGTAGACAACCACCCTTGTAATCTAGCGTCAGTAACCACAAAAACAAATAAATTCCCAATGAAAAACGCATAATACAGGCAAATCATGACGTGTTTTATACGTTATGTTGGTTAAATATTTTTCGTATTCTGCTCACTCAAGACGTCTAGATAAGTCTACAGCAGGATATATTGCAGGGGGCGGAAATAGTAGGTGGAAAACAAGCATTTTACAAGGTTTCGAAGCCACAAATTAATACAAAATATATACACCGTTTATTAATATTGTGATCACAAAAATTAATAGATATATATAATTTTATATATATATCGCTGTGATAGATCTCAAATTCCCGGCCTTGAGGTATCCACAATTGACCTTCTGGTCATCGGTCCGACACCCAGGAACGATCCTGGATCAGAAGCTTACCTTTGTACAGCTTATCAATCTAATCTGCCGCAGCTGTTATTGCCGGTTTCGGCAACTTAAGGTGGTCTCCCGCTCCCTCCCCAAAACAACTTAGGGTGGTCTCCCGCTCCCTACCCAAGGCAACATATAGTGATCTCCTGCTCCCTCCGGACAATTAAATCTCTATATTAATAATCTCCGAGTCCCAAAAGCAATTATGAACAACAGGAACAAATTAAAAATGTTCAGCTATTTATCTTGCATTGCTTATCTCTTGTTTTCAATTCCCAGTATCAGCCTTTAGGCCAACTATTCTCTCATTCACCCTTTTCTAACCTACTGTACCATTCATGGTCTGGGTATCTAACTATCACTCCAGACTCAATAGACTCAGCGCCCTGTGACTTAGAGCCTTTTGTGTTATTTGTCGTGCACTTAAAATATTCTTCATTAGGGCTTACCAACTCGTGTCTTCAGAGCATTAAACTTGAGCAAATAACTGTGATCTATAACTTAATGAATAATTATTGATGTACAATCATTTTGATAGCTTATCACCATCATGCTTTGCGAAATGTTTTTTCTACAAAAATAGGAGCACCGCTGTTCGTTGGTAATGCAAGTGTGCGCAAGACAACGTAAAAGAAACACTCAATTAGTTTACTAAAAGAGATACAATAAATCAAAGGTAAAATGACAATTCATGGAAATATAATTGAAAACATGACTTAATGCTATATAAGTAACTCTTTCAAGAAAAGAATGGTCATTTTAACAAATACTTTATATGTTAATTCATAAACCGTAAAATGGAATTTAAACGTTATGGACTCGATGGCAATTACAATTTATTTGACATTCGATAAATCAATTATATATATATATATATGATGCCCAGACCCTGATTGTTCCTACATTATATATTTATACGGAGTGGGCCATTAAAAAGTAACCCTTTCAGGTTTTTTGCTAATATTTCAGCCACAAGTAGAGACTAGTAAATGAAATTTTACATGCGCAAAACCAATTCATACCTGCATGCCCAAATTTGAATTAAGTATTTTAAACAGAACAATAGTTGTATCACTTAATGAGTCCAACAACGGTTTTTTTACGGTCTACATTCAACGCAGGAAAAGTAACAAAACGATTTTACAATGTCACTTCAATTCTTCCATTCTTCCATTGGCTATGGTTGCACATTGTGCTATTTCTCTTGCAAATAGCTCACCACGCGTGATAATCTACTGGGCTCAAGTCCGGTGAGCTAGGGGCCATTGGTCTTACACAATGAAATCAGTTCAATTGACTAGCTGGCAGCAGATACTTGCAATCGGATATTATTTGTGG
The DNA here is from genome assembly GCA_959347315.1 of Bimastos eiseni. Classification (NCBI taxonomy): domain Eukaryota; kingdom Metazoa; phylum Annelida; class Clitellata; order Crassiclitellata; family Lumbricidae; genus Bimastos; species Bimastos eiseni. The sequence continues at coordinate 27,112,911 of OY365806.1, read as the reverse complement.
AAGCAGCTACCAAAGTAATATATATCATCCATTTTGGCTTTCTCATCAACAAAATGAAGTCGACTTTTGCCAACAAAACAAACACCAGCCGATACCAAAGCATGTAGAGCGAACTTCTTGCATTGGTTGTTGATTGGTGATTGAGGTAGAAGTTATTCTCATCTGTGAAAAACTCACGCTTCGTCTCGCGAATATTGAGCCAGCATAGTAGTGCTAAGGAGCGGTCGAATCTCGGTGATGCAAATGTGAACTGCGACACGACGGAGGAAATGTTTATTTACTAATTTGATCGATTGCTCGCTTAATGACGTCAAAGTGACGTCCAAATACGCTGATTCCTCGTTTCTTTTCTCAATAATAATGATGATTCTGAAGTTTGCTTTACAACAATAACCTGAGCAGTGACTTCATAAAATCATTTTTGTCACTTTTTCCAGCGTTGAATGCTTTTTACCACGAAACAACCGCGGTTGGACTCATTGAAAGTGACATCACTTTTGCTCAATTTAAAAAATGTCATTAAAATTTAGCAATTCGATGCAGGTATTAACTGGTTTTGCGCCTGCGAAGTTTCAGTTACCAATCTCTACTTTTTGGACGAATAATTAACCAAAAACACCTGAAGGGTAACTCTTTAATGGCTCACCCTGTATTTATACTGGCGAAAATTCATGGAAATAATACGACCACGACCTGTCACATGCAATTAATTAATTCATTTAAATCCCTAAATAAATCGAGCTCTATTTTGCTAGGTCCCATATGTCAAATGAGCAAAGGCGGAAATGCCCGTATAACAAGCAATATAAAAATTACCAATAGTTATAAGCATTCTCACGTCATAAAATAACTATCTTAAAAATATTTGATTGTCTATTAAAACTATAAGCACTCAGCAAGATTACATTACTAGTTGTTACAGATGATAAAAGTTCAGTAAAATAGAGACAGAATGCAAAAATTCCATAATTCATTTAGGCGTATATCTTGGAACAAGCATATTTGGCATGATCCACTACGGTTGCCTTTCAATTTAATTTTAAACAAGTTTATGTTACAGTTTCAACAAATATGAGTTAAGGCATGGAATAGTACATGCCCATCTAATGAGCTTTTGTAGAGTAAACAAGTATCAATTAATATTGTAAATATGGATGAACTCCTCTGCACCTACGATTAACTGCCCAGTTTCGTCATCATAGCACAGTCGAGATGGCTCAATGATGCTATCATCGCTGTCTGCTGTTGAACAAATGATTAGATTCTGCATCCGACCTGGCTGATGCAAAATGACCCTACCGCTCAGAAGGCCTTCATCAGCAACAAATACTTTACCGTCGTAGTCAAGCGACAGATAGCGAGGGTTTGTAAGCTTCTGAACAAACCTTTGAATGACCAACTGATCATCTCTCGTAACTTCACTGACGACATTCTCTGATCTAAACTTGAGCACTAGTTCATGAAGAATGATGAAATTGCCATTCGCGGTCTCTACTGCACGTAAAGGCATGTGAATGTCTTTGTGCAAATGAATAGCAATGAGGAAACGTCCATCGTAACTAAGCATCTCAAGTCGAGACAAGGGATAACCGTACTTGACCATCAACAATTGACCGTCATTATTCATTGACACAGTGTAGGTCCGCCCCTTGAAGACAACCATTTATCTCTGATCAAACGATCACTATTCCCATCTTTGCGAATCTTCCAGTTCAATTGAGTCAGTGACATAAAGACAGCCTTCTCTATTGCACGATGCGATGTCTTTAGGGCGAACAATTTCATTCAATTCCATAAGAAACTGATACGTTGTCTGATTCTCAAGGACAAGAAGTTTACGGCGATTTGATGTGATCCATAAACGGAATAAATCTGGTACTTTAGTATTGACACGCCACGCAAAATTTCATTCCCAGCCACGTCCAGTTTGGCGACCAATCTTGTGACAGTTGGAAACAAACCTAAACATAAACGGTAAGCCTTTGCAACTCTTGCTCGTATTCGCTGCCGTTCAATTGTGCAACCGAACGGTGTTCTCTCTTTGATGCTAAATTTGCACGTAGTTTAAATTCAAGTCGATCAAATTCTGTTATTAAATTACGACTGCGATGTTTCATTAAAGTTGTGCATCGAATGTTAATGTAAAGAACAGAGTTGATTATAGCTTCATAAAGAATATCATTACTTAGGTGACGCGTATGTTAGACGTCGGCTATCGTGTTGCAAAGATTTCCTTTCATAAAGAATTAATATGCCGAGTACTGGGGCAGCACCATTGCCCTAAGCATTTGATCTGATCCGTGTTTAACGGAAAGAGCATATTACCATACCTAAATCATGGCAGTAAAAAAGTACTCACCAACTTCTGTTTTGAATTGTTTGCTGTCTAAGCTGATTAAACACTGACATTCGATGGCTGATACAGAAACATTGGTTAGACTCGTGAATAGACTCATGAGAGTGTTGCATTGAAAGAGTTTTTCAACTTTCTCAGGAGCGTTTGACGATTTGTACCACAACCAAACCACAATCTTCATGTCAAGTACTGAATTGAGGATCTCTATGTCTTCTTCCATTAGCTGGCTCAGTTTTTCATCAGTCTCGTGTGACATCGGCTTGGTTTTGTCATGTAGATCGTTGATAAGTTCGACCAGTCTATTTGTTAATGTTTTCCCATTTCTTGTAATGTGACTTTGAATTTGTGACTATAAAACAACTACGACAGAACAAGTGTTAAAGTATGCGATCTTAAATATTATCTTAAACTGCGTTTGTTTTTTGCAATTAAGGTATTTGGCCCCGAAGCGCTCTCTGCCAATTCCAACGTTGCTGTCGATGTACATCTAGTTGCGAATATCTCAGCTGCATGTTTTTTGTGAATGATACGAATTATATGCATGTAGTTTTTGTTTCTGGCCCTGCAAGTTGGAGGCTTGGTTCTAGTTTAACATAAGGGCAGTTCTCCTCAGTAGCGGTTATCACGGGAGCGCTCCCGAGTAGGTAGTCGCCAAGGAGCGCTATATAAATCTCTGTAAATATAACGAAATGAATAACGACTGTAAATTTATGATAACAGCGAATGATATCACAAATAATTGTATAATTTGTGCACGCGCAATGACTTCTTTGTGTATGACGTCACATTTAATGACGTCACAGCAGCCATATTTGGCGTCTGTTGAGGGGTGAGAACAGAATCTTTGCCTTCTATTGAGAGATGAGAACGGTATCTTTGGCTTCTGTTGATGGCTGAGAACAGCATCTCTTCGAAGCATTGGATATGCAACAGTCGGCGAGATCGGTAGCCGCTTCGTCGGTAGCAGCGTCGTATGTAGCTCCGGTGCAATCGGCTGCACATCCACAGTTCAAACCGTTCAAGCCTATCCCTAACAATAACTTACGATGGGATCTTACACCAATTGAAATCCTCTCGACGGCTGATCTTATTATGGCCAAGTCAAGGGCTCTTTATAACACCGTCGGTGCTCTGAAGCCAGACGAAATCAACTACGATAATGTCATCAAGGTTAGTCAGTTCTTAGTTATCCGCATCATTTAGCACCTTTTTGAGCCGCCTACGTGTATGTTCGCCAAAATGTTCAATGGTATTTAGAAGAAAACGTTCTTCAGTTAGATAACAGGTGAAGAGGATCTAAACAAACAGAGTCGAGTTCAGTTTACATCATTATTCAGATATCCTGCATCAAGTTCATCGATGGGGTTGAATAATCACAAGCGGTATGAGCGTCCGCGAATCAAGACTATGCAATCGCTCTGCGCTTTATCATAGCTGGCAGATGCGCGGCTTCCTCGAGCCGCTGATGAGACCGCGCAGAACATATATTCAATGACGACCGGTTGATACATGGATTCTGTAAAGCCATATACGATTGGCTGGTGTATACAGGGTGGGCCATTAGAAAGTAGAGATTAGCAAATGAAATTTTACAGGCGCAAAAGTAGTTCATATCTGCATATACTGGCAAAATTTGAACGAAATATTTTACGCGAAACAAAAGTTATGTCACTTTTGATGAACCTAACCGTGGTTTTTTGATGGTTGAAAAACATTCAAAGCAGGAAAAAGTGAATAAAACGATTTTACAAAGTCATTTCTCAAGTTATTGTTGTGAAGCAATCTTCAGAATTATCATTATTATTGAGAAGAGAAACGAGGAACCAGCGTATATGGACATCACTTGGACGTCATTTAGTGAGCAATCGATCCATTGGTAAATAAACATCGCTTTTCGTCATGTCGCTGGACAGATTATCATCACCGAGAATGCTCCTCAGCATTGCCATGGTGGCTGAATGTTCGCGAGACGAAGCGTGTGTTCCTCACGGATGAGAAGAACTTCCCTATCAATCCAGCAATCATGGCAATCAGCAACCAAAACACAAGTGTTTTGTCCAGCGGCAAGAAATCCAATGCCAAACCTGGTCGAATGAGTGTTGAACGCAAGAAGTTCGCTCCACATGTTATGGTATCGGCTGGTGCTTGTCTTGTTTGCAAAAGTCGATTTCATTTTGTTGATGAGAAAGACAAAGTGGATGTTGTATAATTTATTACGTTGGTAGCCGCTTCCACAATTAATATCCGATTGCAAGCATATGTTGCCAGCTGGATTCATCTTCAACAAAACGAGACACCGGCGCTTACTACTCGCCTCACACAAAGATTGGCTCAAAGCTCAATTACCCAGGTTTCATTGAGAAGGACCAATGGCCTCAAGCTCACTGTACTTGAGCTCCATGGATTATCACGTGTGTAAAGCTATGCTCGAGAAATACCACATTATGCGACCAAAGCCAAAAAGGATGAGATAGTTGAAGTGACTTCGTAAAATCGTTTTTGTTACTTTTTCTTGCGTTGAATATTTTTTGACCGGCATAAGCCGTGGTTGGACTTATTAAAAGTGACATAACTTTTGTTTTTTTTAAATATTTCATTGAAATTTGGTCACTATATGGAGATATGAATTCGTATTGGGACATTAAAATTTCATTTAATAATCTCTACTTTTGGCCGAAATATTAGCAAAAAATCTGAGAGGATACTTTTTAATGGCCCACCCTGTAGGTCGCTCCAAATACATCGCCTCTATCAGTGGCGCTTTGTGCACGGAAACTCGGTATAAAAGACGTTTGTTCTTTGTTCTGTGAACGTGAGGGAGGAACCAGGTGTGACGCCCATGTCCCGAACTTTAGAAGAGTTTGTGTAAGCAGGAAATTAATCAGCCATTTCTTGTAGGTAAGTTAAGTTCGACTTTTGTAATAACTCTGTAATCATCCGTTCATGCTATAGGCCTAATTGTAATAATACTGCGATTTGTCTGTTTGAGATTAAACGAAAATGATCATCTTAATTTATAATTATTAATACGATTATTTTTCTAAATGATGGTGAAAAACTGTTTCTGTGAAAGTTTTTTCTCAAAACCTAACTGAATCACGAACGATCGTGGCAGCCGTGTGATGCAAGAACGATTTAACCGCATGTGTGTTGTGAGCAATGCATTTGATGATTTTATTAGAGGCTATACTGAGAGCAAAGCAATACAACAATGCTTGCAGTAGGCCTAAATGTGATCACAATCCATACATACAATTTATGGCAAAACTTCACTCATTATAATCCCCCTTTTAAAAAATAAAAAAAATCGCCAATTTAACATCAATGCATGCTAAACTTAACTTGTAATTAACACTTGTAGTAGCCTAAACATTATGTCTGTATACGCTATGTAAGCAGTTTATTTTTATAAATTTGACAAAATGACACATAGCCACATGTATTGCGATTCTCTATCTGAGAATGTGAGATTGAAGCTGGAATGGAGCTCAGTTTAAGGTTAAGATCTGTGCACATATTGGGACCCAAACTCCTTGAATTTTAAAAGGCCATGAGTCTATCATTCGATTTTTTTGAAGATAGGCCTATATATAAAAGTGTTATGTGAAGGAAACGTATCGTAGCGATTATGCTCTTTTGATCTTATTGTGCTTCATTTCAGGCTTTGTCTGATGACGCAACTGCCTTTTACACAGCTCGCCTTCCCCTGCACTTCACGCAGCACGTATCTTACAGTAAAGAAGTAAGGGATGCCAGCTATGAGGCCGAAAGGAAACTGGCGAGCTTTGATGACGAAATCAGGTCAGCGGATGCACTCTTGAATGGAATCCGTAGCCGTTTCTGGAAATCTTTTAAAAATATTTTATGTAAGCATACTTCCATCTAGTACCTTTTGTTAGTGTAACATTGTGTATTTTGTACCTACAAGCAAAAGAGTTACTTATTTGGAATCAGCGTTGAATTCTGATAAATGAGGATAACTGAACATTTTCAGAAGTTCAAAAATATTTTGTGAAAATTAAAAATTTTGCGGTTATTCCGTCTGAATCAGCAAATGTTTCCCACTCGATCATCTCTGATTTTTATTAAATTTTCACAGAATGTTCATTGATGTCTTAAAATGTGTTGTGCAAAAATTTACGGCAATATTCTTATTTTTCTTTTTTTGGTGGAATTTTTAACGCGTCTGGGTAGTGAATTTAATCGCATCTTCATTTGTTACCATATTGAAGAGGCCATATGTCAGCTAGTTTTGTCGATATATTGATGAAATTTGCAGGACACCTACTCTTTGTGGTACTGAGTAAGGGCTACATGAAGAAATTGACCTCAGATGGATAGGTTTTTCCTATTAGCAGATCAGAAAAAGGGCGGGAAAAACAACGACCCTGTCTGGCGCTAGTACTTTACTACTCTCACTATCACCAAATGTCTGGCTCAGCAGATATATTGTGTACCACTTGCAATAAATGTCCATATTGTGTGCACAAGTAAGCAATTAGATTAGTCTTATCCTGTATAGCTGTTCCATAATGGCCATCTGAAACTGACAAAAGGCACTTTTTTGGCATTTTGACGACCATTTTAAAAGCCATGTATAGGCATGTGGGAGAAGTAATCAAGCTGTAAATTTTACGCCATTGGAAAGAGTATCTCAAGTACTATTAAAAACAAGAATTGTTTTTGAGACTTCTGTTGTTCAAGGACTGTATATGATTTTATCACCATGGTATTAACCCGCAAATGCCTAAGACACTATAGGATACAACTAGTCTATTCATGAATTCGATTAAATTACACGTAAAATTCATTTGGAACTGTCAATATTGGGAGCACTATACAGGCATGTAGTATGCATGCAATATGCCTATTCTCAGTCTAATATAAAGTTTATCAATACATTTCACATATTAACAACAGGAGACATTGGTGCAGTTTTAATATATTTTTCCTATTTGGACTTGCAATAAAATGCTAAATTCAAATCAAACTGTACTTTTCACCATACAATTCACACATGCTATGTTAAGACAGGCTTGCAATCCAGTGACAATAGATAAACCCAAAGGAAGTACAAATTCTGCCAACAGGGCATACCCTACTAAAATGGTTCAATAATCTATCAAGCTTTTACATATCATTTAAATAACTATTGCCTAAAGTCTTTGTTTCTTAATCATAAGTTAAGTGTCCACACTCCACAGTCATGATTATAGGAAGAGAGTAACTCTCAACTACAGCACAGTTCCATTGACAAGAGTACACTGAACACATTGCTGGTCAACCATCACAAACATGTACAGCAACATGCAATACAAATGCTGCAAAATGCATGCTTTTAAATGCTGAACCATTAACAGAAATTCTATACAATTAACCATGATACAACTCTTCATTAATCTATCATGTTTGACAAAAGATCACAGTATATTTCTAAAAGTCTTTGTTTCTTAATCATAAATAAAGTGACCATAGTTATTCTTACAGAGTGGGTAACTGTTGACCAGTTGCATTGATAAGAGCACACTGACTAAACTGACTAAACACACAATTCTATCAGATTAAATTTTGTAAACAATAATTTATTGACAGACAATAGACATACATAACATCCTGCTATATGAACAGAAGATGCATAGCATCATGAGAGCAGCGATTTCGATATGCAAGCCACCCATCATAATTACATAATGTTTTTCGCCATTAACTTCCGGCCAGTGCCATTGTATTTTATTTGCTAGTACATACAACAGAAACAAATTTTGGATTAACATTATGAACAGCATTACAAACAACTGTAAGTGAATGCCGAATCAGTGCGATGGTGTTGGCACGGAGATAGGAAATTGGCATTGGTTGCAATTCTTTAATGCACGGTGGCCACCCCAAGTTATATTTATAGGATCAAATTTATTTTCAACACAATCCATAACTCTCTTCAGCCAGTCATTTTCAGATTTATATTATTGCCTCTGAAGCCATCATTCTGTGAGGCCTTTTAACAGCGTTAAAATCAATCGACTGATATTCACAAAGCTGCCTGATTGTCACTGAGCAGGGCCCTTCAAGCAACATACCAAAAAGATAAACTAAACTTGAAGACACATAATTTAGCTGACTGGTTTTATCAATGGAACTCTTGAAATTGGATGCCTTTGCCCTAAAAATTTAATTTCTAATCAGCTTTGTAGTGTGTGTTAACAAGACTATCCAAATATTCCTTCAATTTGCCAAGGTTATCATAAAATGTTAATAAAATTTCGGTGCCATGATCTACAGTGGTCAGATCAGTGCAATTTCTGAGCAGGCAGTCCTTAAGTCGCGTCGATTTACTTTTATTACAAAATGAAACGTCATGAAGCTGAAGATGTGCAGTATACAACTCTACAAGTTTATGTAAACAATGGTTATTCTCATTCGAACGTATCAATTCCAAATATGCAACAACAACAGCCAAAGCAAAGGACTGCGTTTTTTTGAGAATGGCAAACTGCTACTTGTGGAATTGTTTTATCCGCCTTGATGCTTCATAAGAAAGTCCAATTAGACATGCTGGATGGTACTTTGTCTATTGCATTAATTTTACCAAGAAGGAATCCAATTTCAAATGGACCTGTATTACTTGAGCTTTCAGTTACCAGTTCAGTCCTAACTGTATAGTGTACACATTGTACACCGGTTGTCTTTCTCTTCTAACTTGCAAAGAAAACAGAAAATAGACAGAACTAAATGTGGTCGCCATCGCGTCCGTTCAAGTGCAGCCGTTGCCTGCAAGTAGGATGCCAACATGCCATGTTTCATTTGCAGGTACTCTCGATACCATCTCCTTCATTCCATGACTTCACATTAATGCCATCGGGAAATGACGTTTACAATGTCCGAGAGAGTTTTGTAGCCTGAACCATAATCATTTCTCGGCTTACTTATAACATCGGGGACCGTAATTTCCGCATAATGTTTTGGTCTACTGCCATTGGTCGCCGATGGTCAAAACAAAACTTCTAGCACGTTATTGACACAGAGGAGTAAGTAAGCTTAGCATAGGTTTAAAAATTACACTAACCATAATGCGTAACCTTACCCTAACCGACTTTCACAATGCTTAACCTGACCATAACCGACCCTTTTTAGCTTTTTACAGTGCGCATGCGCTAAAGGTTGTGTACATGTCTCCACACAAGCCACGCTCAAAATCCGCGAAAGTTGCGGTCCCCGATGATATAAATAAGCCCATTTCTCTTCAACAAACCTAGGCAACGCGTTTTGCCCGTGTCACTTTGTCACAGAGAATGCAGCGAGTCCAATCCTCTGGATTAACGCTTGGTTCCAGGTCCATTGACTGTAATAAGTAATCATAATCTCCAAACTTCGAAAGCCAATCGCAAGGCACCACCTTATAAACGATGCGCTGCGTCGAGTCAGAGGACTTGTACATGGGTTAGTCGAGAGGGGTATGGGTAAACTGCGAACCGGTAAAATGCGAACCGTTAGCGAACTTGTTTTCGATTGGCTGTGACCAGTTGCCATATATTTTTATTCAAACGGCCAAATGTTTTCGGCAATTATCTATAAACAATATTAGCCATGACCCTGAACCCTGTCTATCAACTACACTAACCCTAACCGACCCTCACGATGCCCACCATGGGCCTAACCGACCCTCACGATGCCTTAACCTGATCCGTTCGCGCCTATGGTTCGCATTTTGGTTCGCGTTTTACCGGTTCGCAGTTCGCAGATTCGCGGTTTGAATTTTACCAACACCCAGTCCAGATAAGGTTCGGGTCCGGTAATATGCGGTTCATATTCGGTAAAGTATTGCCAAACCTACGTAAATTTTTTCAAAACTTTCAATTCAAAGAAATATAAGCTCTTTCAAACTTCATTGATTCATTCTGAACAATTTTTAACTTCAACAATCTCTGGAATTACTAGCCGGAAGTTTATAAAAGGATAAGCCCAATAAAAGCACAAACTGACGAGATAAACTGTGCCAAAATAACATAACACTATTCGCTTAGCGTCGAAAATCGTCTGCATTGTTCAAAATTCACGTACAAGCATGAAATTTTTCTTATAGAAGGTTGATTTTATGGTTTAAATCCCCTGATATAGCCACAGTCTTAAATATTTCTAGAAACAAGGATTTTGACAGATTTTTGTTGATAAGCGATAATGCAGGTTTTTTGGCAGCCGAAGGTGTTTGAGATCGTTTTTACACTATAGTTGTGTTCACCAACATCTTCCGAAAGCTACTGCAAATCTTAAATTTTATCACCAAAGCTAGAAAACATGAAGTGATACTGTGCTTCAACAGCAACCAAATAAATTTTACGAAAACATTGTGTTTCTTAATAATTAAAGTACATTTCTGCATCCAATTAGTTAGCGATATGCACCTTCGAGTGCACAAAAACCTCTATTATCGCTCATTAACAAAAATCTACAAAATAATTCCAACTAGTAATATCTCAAAGTGTGGCTACATCAGGTGTTAATCTGCATTATTTTCTGATTCCAAATATGAAATTTTATGCTTGTACGTCAAAAATGAACAATGTTACGCTAAACGACCGAAGTAGCAGGAAAAAGAAAAATGTAGCACATTGAAAAAAATGACCTGATCCGCGTTTCTGCGGTTTCATCTATTCATTTACAAATACACACAAAGATGTATATATAAAACACTCATGCACACTCTCTAATATTATGCACATATCTACACACACACGAACACATGCCTACACACATATATATAATTATATACATACTTTAAAAATACATACATGTATTCATGCATATATGTATTATATATATATATATATTACATATACAATTGTAAATTATACATGCATACGTACACACATATGCATGCAAACATATATCAAATAAAATAAAATGAATACATACATAAAAATATACATTCTTCCATACAGTATTCATGCATACATTCATACATGTGCATATATACATCACACTGTTGGATGTTCAGTTAGGTTGATACTTCTCACTGATTGAACAATTAAGATATATCTAACTAGACTATGTATTTCAACTCGAAAGACAGTCAGGATAGGACTGTTAAAGTGGAATGGATTTGGACTCGGTCCTTGACATCTCTCGCTCTCTATAGCGGTTGTTGCTAAGGTCAGAGCTAATCGATGACGGGACTTGTTGAAGGGGTATTGGGTATATACCTGTATTTGAGATCGCTTTTTGCACTATAGTTGTGTTCAGTGTTTGCGAGATTCCACAGTTTCGTCGTGTTATGTAAGTCTTTATATAGCTGAGTCCAGAGGTATAACAAGGTTTCGAAAAGTGGGGGGATATAATTTGCAAAATATTGGGCTTCAAAGAAGCGCAAAATATTTTTTTTGCCCCCCCCCATTTTTTAAATTTTGCCCCCTTCAGAAATTTTATAAATGGAGTGGCACGAATTATTTTAACAATTGTTAACTTAAAGTGCCATTGGAGAAACATAAAAAGAACCGATTTGGGGGGGCACATGGGGGACACTGAGCACTCAAACTGAGGGGACATTGCCCCCAGTTTTGAAACTGGGGGGGGGGAGGTGCTCCCTCTGTCCTCCGCTTGTTACACCTCCGGCTGAGTCAAATATAGCTTGTCTGAACTTTGCTCTGAGTGCCACGTTTGTATGACTAACTGAGTTGCTCGTAGTGTTAGGACTAAAGTGAATGTGAGACGTTTAAGGTTGTATTCTTTCGTTACTTTGGGTGTTTAATATATATATATATATAAATATATATATATATATATATATATATTACTTTCAAAACACATCTTTGCTATTGTAAAATCTAGAGGACCTTAAAATCAGGTTGACCTAGCATGTAACAACAACACAAATATACGTTCGTGCATGCATGCGTGCGTCCATGCATCCATGCATCCATGCGTGTATACATACATACATTGTCCTTGATCCATCATCCTCAGGTGAGGATATTACTAGTGATGGTGTGATGATATGTACAGTAATGGATGCATCCTTACTTCTACAGTATGAGAGATGACGTGTTTAATGTCTTGCTGGAAGCACAGAAGAAGTTCGGCAATAATCTGAAACCGGAGGCAAGACGTTTTCTCGAACGAAATATCACATATGGAAAGCGCAATGGTATGCATAGTTTCGTAAAAGCTTTTAAGACACATGTCATTTTGGCTTTGATATTATTTTAGTTTTCTCAAATTAAAATGTTTCGTGCTCGACAGATTAACGAATTTCGTCATCTTTGGCGTCCAAAAGTGCAACTGGTAAATTTGTTGACTTTGTGACAGTTGTGACTATTTTAATCGGCCACGGACATTATGGGAAACTCATTCACTCTCTATAAAGGAGAAATCCTTGAAATATAAGAATTAAGTTAACATTATTATCTGAAAACACCGGCTGACTAATGTGACATGCATCTCTCCGAGACATAAAAAGGTTGATTTCCGATTGCTTGCAATTAATTCAAAGTAGGCCTATACATGGAGGAGTTGATTTCGAGATTCAAAACGCTCGTAGAACAGCGTCAATAAATTATATATATTTGCCATTTTGGCCAAAAATGCATGCATGATTCTCTTATTTGGAGGTTGCGAACGAATTTCCTACCGACCGATGAAGAAACGAAGGCAATTAGAAGAATTTATTATTTGTAGTTGACTGTTCGAGGTAGGCGATACCTGTGTGATAACAGTATAGCACGATGGTTTTATATTCTGATTGGTCGGCATCCCTCCCAAATATAACTGTATACAGGTGTCACTTGTGATCGATTGCGCCGATGTGTATACGCGCTCGGCTTAGGCGGAAGTGTCACGATCGTTCTAGATCCGTGACGGTTCGTTCGCTCATCCACCAAACACGAAAAACGACGCTTCCTGATGTTTAAAGAATATATTAATATTGTATATACAACTATCTATCTACACGTAGCTTAGAATTTAACTGGACAGAGGTCAACTTGGTTCTCGACGATCTTCAAGTTCTGCGCCCTATTGTTGAAGCCCTGCGGCGTCTTTCCAAGTCCAGACACGCTATGCCGTAGCCATCCTTGCTACAGCAGATAAACCGCGTCCTCCGCCATCGCTCATGTCACGCGGACTACGATCCTGCTGTCCCATTGGTTCAAGTAGACCCTCACTTGCCCATTCCTCGACTCTGATTAGTCGGATGTCCCATCTACTACCAAAGCCTTATAGTGTACAGTTAATGGCGTTTTAGAGGTCCCTTGAGATTAAAGCGTTATTTAGCGTCAAAGGAGTTCATAGGCTTCGGGGATTAGTTTCTGCTACGCCGTCGACCCATTGACATCCACGGCGTCTCTCCCACCTCCCCTAGGTTCATTGGGCGTCGAAACCAGTTGAGACAGGTTGCTTCGGTCTCATATTACCGATCGCTGCCCTGGCGGCTGGAGGACTCTCGTCGATGAATCGTGGCTAGAGTGACCGCTATCGCTGGACGAACAGCTAAGAGATTAGATTCAGCCTATGGCATCGAATTTCGTCTTCGTGGCGATTCGCATGGATGACCCCCTCGACGCGGTGAATTGACGTCGGTCGCTCCTTAAGTGCATCTCGATAGTCTCTGAAGGCCTATAGGGTAGATGCCTCAGATATCCTCCCCCCCAATTCGTCGTTAGCTGTCCTCCATGCAGCTCTGAGTTCCGATGCATTTCTTTAACGCCTTTGAAAAATCCCAGTCGTGACATTAGGATGCTTATTCCTCTTACATGCAAGAGCCATTACTCATTTTGTCGTGTGACGTTGCGTTCTATAAACTGCCATTTTAGGACTGCACTTGTCAAAGGATATTCAGATGAAGATAGCAGATCTCATGAAGGCGATGAACGGTCTAAGCATTGACTTTGTTCAGAATCTGGCCGACGATAACACGACTCTTAAGTTCCAACCTTCAGAACTTGGTAAGAAATGCAAAGCAAATGTTAATAGCTTAAATGTTTAATAATGATCATTGCCTATATGTGACAATTTCAAAGAAATGCAATGTTTCTAAATTAATGGTTTATAAGATTAACACGAGTCATGAGTTAACGCATAAAGACAGCTGCAGGGAAAGCAAAAACTAGGTTATTATTTATGATTTCATTTGAATATTTCACAAAGTCGCAAAGTCCATAAAATGAGTAAATAATTCCACATGAGTACATTTGGATTTTCAATAATCCGTGTACTATATTAACCACATGCTTAGATCCTCGTGTCATCTTTGAGCAGGTGAGCGCGTTGGGCAACACAGTTGCCCACTCGGCGCTGTTCATTGATACTATAGCTATTACTTGCTGATCCAACTCTATGTATATCACGTCATCCCTGATGTAGGGTGGTCAAGACAATTCATTCTTGGTCTTCCAACATTAGCATATAATGAATAACGAGACACTATTATATTTTGTAACTTGCAAGTTATATTTTCAGAGGGACTTCCAACAGACGACATGAATACAATCACGCGGGTTAGTTAAGCTTTGACTGCATTCCTTGTTGCGTCGCTTGACTTATCTGCCACCCTGCTCTGATAAGAATTATTTTCTAACAATGCTAGTATATTTCGTCATAAGCAAGAGGCAAATAGATAGTTTCGAGCATTTAGCATTTCACTTCAGTAAAGAACAATTAAGCAATGTTCAGTTCTTGTCATATCACATATCTGTACATATACATAGAGCTTGCATTTGATGAGTCATAATTGGTTGAGATTATCTAGTATTTAAGTAGCATATCATTTACCATTTTGAATACAGGCGTTAAACAGAAGCCTGCAAACATTCAATTAAGGCTTACAACCACCACACAACCTGTGAGTGCATTGCGCTGCACTGTTTCATAGGAGTCATATTATAAAACAAGACCAGTTATGGCCTTTCGTCTTTGTTGGTTTTTTACATTTCTGTCTATTTCCTCATTTGTATAATTACCTGCAACGAATCATGAAAATAACTATTTGCGTTAAAATTCGAGTTAGGCGACAAAAGGCAACAATGAAATTGTAGAAAATAAAAGTCGGAAGAAGTGAAGCAGAGACAGAGGCTTAGGTTGAACGGCAGTATGGACCTGTATGGTCAGTTAAAGGCAGTTTTGTATGCAAGACCTTAAACTTCAAGACCAAGACGAGACCGAGACAGTGATGTACCGAGACCGAGTCCGAGACAGTGAGATACCGAGACCGAGACACTAGGTTCAAGACAGTTCGAGACAGTAAAAGACAAGTGATCCTGTATAAAAGGCTGTAAAATACTAATGCATCAGTTTTCTGGAATAAGGTTCATTTGTATTTTCAACTTGAAACTTAATTTTAATGTATATTGTATCAAATCCAAAGAAAAGTTTTTATAGTGCCCAGTTTTATTTTTTTACGATATTTCATCTTCGGCCTATCTTCTGAATAGCATAAAGAATGCACGTCTGAAATCTTCTAGACGATTTTAAATAAGCAAATTTAATACAAAATTACCAAACAAAATTATAAATTTGCGCAAATCCTTAGTGACTCTGCGAAACTCGAAGTTGATCCGATCGTTTCGGTTATGAAGATTTTCCATCAATGATAAACTAATAATAGCCAATAGTTATTGTTTTTAAATAGGCCTAACTTCAAATTGCGTAAACGCAAACTTCACAATTTCAGGTTCTCTCTCAGAGATTTTTCCACTTTAAGAAAATTAAATTGAGTTCAGTATCATGTGACTCATGCAAAATTTTAAAGACTGTTAACGCGAAACTGATCGAGACTGCTTTTTCGACACAGAACAAGACCTTCACTTCAGGACATTTAAAAAAATTCGAGACATTACCTCGAGACCGAGACAACTGGCTTCCGAGACCAAGACTGAGACACTAGAAAACACTGTCTCGAGACGTCACGAAACCGTGACACTGTCTCGAGACCATACAACTCTGGTTAAAGGGCGACTTTGATCAAGCTTAAGTGTGGTTTTAAAACATAAAATATCTCTGGATGCACAGATCATATCTCAATAACTTGACTGCTTCTATTTTATGTAAGACTTATATAGCGTTGCTTTTGGAAGCTACAGACGAAATTGGATGAGTGAATGAAATAAATTTCTTATAAAATTTTAGACGTCTGATGGGCGTTGTAAAATTCCACTCTCCAGTATGACTTACCTACGGTGCATGAAGTATGTGAAGAATCCGGATATAAGAATGAGGCTAGAAACGGCTTTCAACTCAAGGTTTGCCTCATTCGCACTTTCACCAGCGTTTCTGAATAAAGCGAAATAATAGATCGAAGCACACCGAGTAAAATAATTTGAGCCAGTTTGATATCTCCATCTCTTCTGTTCGCTATAGTTGATCAAAGCTATAGCGAATGTGGCAGACGCTTCCAAATTGTGTCTTCGCTCAGTCTCATAATTTGAAGCGTTTATTAATCACATTTACCAAGTATTCAGTTGTCTGTAAATGGGTATGTGGTGTGTAATTCAGCCATTTGAGATGGCTGTTTTCGGTAAAATATTGTAACATAATAATCACGACGTATTTCGAAATCTACGTATTTCACTGCAAATTCTTCTAACAATTCTGTTTCAAAATTTTGCGAGACGTAAGCGGTCCCTTACCAAATTGAAGCTAATTTTATGATATTTGCGGTCTTCAATGGGACAAGATCGTTTCGGCGATCATGCTCTTCTTAGAATTGAACGAGAAACACTGAAAACCAACTTTTTATAATGCTTTTGACCAATTTGCGACAGTTAAGTCAAAAAATTAATTTGTTGTAGACTTTCTCTGACAGTCATGCATACGATAATATTTATTTGAGATATGCGAAATAGATTAGAAAGTCCATAAATGACGTCACACAAATATCGACGAATTTTGACTCCCTTCGCCATCGTCCCACGTCGTGACAAGTCATAGCCATTGATATATGATGACACAACGCTCTGCATACCTTCGAAAAAGCAGATGTAAAGAATGTCATATGCACATATCTTATCTTTATCAAATAAAGTAATTATAACAAAAGAAATACTTAAAACTATATAGAAGAACTATGGCAAATGGATAATGTAGAATTATCACATTCATTATACATTCCACAGCTTTGATAGAATCATTACATTTGAGAAAATGTTTGATAACATTTTTGTTTCTTCACTCTCCCACGGAGAAGTAAAGTTTTCCTTCGTGGAATGATAGTAAGAGCTTGAACTTCACCATCCTGTTCAATGGGTATTCCATTCATATCCAGCTCGTCTTCGTCTATCCAATCTACACTCTTGGCATTTACTTCTTTTGCAATTACGACCATTATTTCACGTTGCCGACGTGCAGCGGGTTTCTGTCGCCCGTTGCATTTTAGCCGAATAATTTATTCCTGTTTGTGCGTTACAAAATGGCTGCCTCGCTTCCAGAATTCCAAAATTGACACCGAGAGTAAAAGTAAATAGTTCAATAATTTAAATGCAATAATCGTAGTTATTGTGGTTAAATTGTGGTAAACAGTAATAGTTAATTAAGTGGAACTTGTTTAATTGATCTTAAAATTTCATTAAAATTGCGAATTTTTATGTTTGATGTTGATGTGATGCCACATATCTTAGACACCCTCTCCTCGTAACACATCGTCACAAATGTGTGACCCTCCTCTGGGCGCGTGACGTCATTTGTGGATGGCCGCGAAAGGTTTTTCAGACATCAAGAGAGAGTTGTGATGTTAAAGTGTAGGATAATGTATGCATCTTCAAATATCAAGTCAAGATATTCATCATAAGTGTACAGTGATAGGCTGTAGGCAAGTCGTTCTTGAATTTATTCTCTTGCCCCTTACAAGTTGCAGGATGCTGACGCTAATTGCTACCCTTTGATGAGCTCATTGGCTAGTAATGCTGTACATCTGATAGGCCTATAATACTCCAAACTGCTTGCTTTATCTGTACAGCAGAAATACACACACGACTCATACATTTTAAAACTAAGGTTTCGAAACGATTTATTATCAGCAGCTAAGAAATCGTTTTTGTCTGCTCAAAGGTGTATGAGGGAGAACACCTTCATATTGGAGAAGATGGTCAGCTTGCGTGATCAGGTATACGTCTACTATTTTTACGCCATAAATCACACTGAATGTTGTCCTTCAATCTGAGCTAATTAATGAATGTGATTGATTATTGTTCCAAAGACACGCCTGATCCGAAAAGAAACGAGAGGATTGGCTGTTGCGGACTTGATTTGGTAAAGCGCCGGTGAACAAGCTGGTCTCCCTGACTTGGCTTTTGTGGGCGCTGAAATATTTTCGAGGCTTTACATTACATTACATTGCAGTACATTACATTGCGACAAAGTTACAGGCCTTCTAAATCCGTAGAGTTTCCAGCATTAAAAGCTGTTTCAGGTAACGTTGTCTCTTCGCTGCGAAAGGAAGACCTATTTTCCAATTCGATATATCAATTCAGTCGACCTGTCCTCGCTCATCATTCATTCCATCGCTGATCTTTCTCTATCAGCTACATTGTGAGCTTTTCACTTATGTAACATCTTTTAACGGGTGCGTTGCGTTATTCAATCTCCAGGGGTATTATCCCTACGTCATACTTATGATTTTAGCTGAGAATTTTTTAATGGGCGAATATTATTTTCGGGCTAAATACTGTAAAAACGTTATTTCTGCTTGTTTTATAGAAAGCCAAGCTTTTGTCATATCCAAGTCACGCCGCCTATATTCTTGATATGCGAATGGCTAAGAGCCCAGAGCGAGTGGATGCCTTCCTGAACGAGTTGCAGAAGAAGATACAGCCGATGATGGAAGAGGACATGCGTTTGTTTCTTGAATACAAAAAAGCAGATGTGAGTTCGGATTGTTTTACCGATGTTAAAATTGAAAAAGCTCTTTTCGTTGTTACTAGTGAAAAATTATTTTGGCCTAAGCGTCATGAGAATGTGTAAATTTGATAACCATAAATATAATGGCTATAATTATATGTCATTTGCGAAATTCGTAGGGGTCTCGCAATAATTAAATTGTAAGCTTCGTGTAGATAGATAGTTGTATATTTCGGTTCTTCACATTGCGTAAGCTGGCACTTTATTTCTGATGGGCTTCATTTTCTAATAAAAGCGACCAGGACTTAAAAACTTGACAGTTCTGACCGATTTTTACGTTTGCATTGTACGCTGCCTGAACAAACCAAATGTACAGGCCAAAGTAGGAAAACAAATTGGACAGCGATATGAAAGGATCGTCGGCGAAGATCTGGCTAATTTTCCGTGTCGTGACTGAGTCATGGCCTGAGTCATGGCCTCATTTACGGCATATATTGGGCGGTGGAGCTTTGCACTTTCCATAATTACTGTTATTGCGCCACGTCGTGATTCTGCTCTGCAAACTATTGATCTGGGCGGCTGTTCACAGACAGTTCTTGCAGTTATGTTGTTCACTAAGATCAAATCTGATTCCTTTAATAACGTTCCGACAGATGATTGCAAAATTTATAAAATCTTAAGGGAATAACAGTTGGATATATAATTTTTGGATAAAAGAATAAACGAATGGTTGGATGAATGGATGGATGGATGACTTCAATGATAAGCTAATGTAATGGTAGAAGAATGGAAAGATCTAAGAGCGGATGGAAGGATGGATGAGCGAGTGAAACGATGATGAATTGATGAATGAAACGCACACAATTGCCGATCTATATTTTAAAGATTTGATTTCGAAAGATTATGTGAGATTATTTATCTAATTATTTTAAAAGCGAAATAGCGCGCATGGAATGATGAAATGGTGGAATAATGAACGAACGGAAGGATGGTAGAGAGCCGATTTTTGATGAAAGGAACGCAATTTCCGAAAGATATTTTAACGATTGATACCGAAACTGAAAGGACGCTTGATGTAATAAAATGATAATATTTTCAACGCGAAGTATCGTGAATGGAAGAATAAAAGGATAGTTGGATAAAATAACGGAGGGATGGTTGCAATGATGAGCGGATGGAAGAACGGATGGAAGAATGGCTGATTCAAGTCTGTCAAGCACAAACACGTGTGTCTATACGTACAGGGATATACACTTACGTGTACAACTGTACATGCAGACATTTTGCAGACGGTGCTTATGTTCCTGAAGCGAAAAGTCCTGCAACTCAGGAGCCGCTCTAGGGCGAGCGTAATTAATATCGTAAGAAGAACCAACGGCCCAGACAGTCACGCTCTGCTAGGGATAGGCTCGTTCGATGCCAGTTTGCTGATACTATGAGCCTCATCGGCTCAACCAATCACCGTACTGGAAATCTAATTAAGCCACGCATACCTAATGATTGGCGGGTGTGTTCTAGGTGAGAGGAGAAATGGAGGCATGTGCATAGGACCCTTCTCCATACCCTGCTTTGTTGACAAAGCACTAAGCACACTACTGTCATGGAAGCCAAACATTTACGATATCTGACTGAATTGGCCTTCATTTCTCTCGACTCCGCTGGTGAGCCATTCCATCAAATTATCTACTTCTACGTAGAATTTTTTTATTGCATTTCAGTGCGAAGCAAGCAAAACTCCATTTGACGGAAAGATCAATCTCTGGGACACACGATATTACATGACGCGCGTGGAAGAAAGAAAATACGCTGTTGACAGAAAATCCTTGGGAAA
This sequence comes from Bimastos eiseni, assembly GCA_959347315.1. Lineage (NCBI taxonomy): Eukaryota > Metazoa > Annelida > Clitellata > Crassiclitellata > Lumbricidae > Bimastos > Bimastos eiseni. Next base: position 27,091,906 of record OY365806.1, on the reverse strand, counting down.
GTATTTCCCACTGCACGTTGTCACCCATGGGTTACTTGAAATTTATCAGGTAAGCGATTGGCTAATATGAATTTATTGTTACCTACATGTAGTGTGTCAATTACACTGACTTCTCACATGTGTGCACTTGTAGAACGGATTGGTCGGGTTTCAACTTGATGAAATCCCAAAGCAATAATCACGTTAAAGATTTATATAATTGTGCAATTTGACAATTAGAAAACATTTATAGTTGAAAGTATTTCCCAATGCGATAGCGAATTTGAATTAAATATATCAACGAAAGAATTTTTTCAAAGTTGGTTGTATTTTCAGGTTTATTTCATGCCACATCTTGCTGTTTTCATCTAAAATAGATTTAAATTTTGCTGTTTTAGGAACTTCTAGACTTAGAGTTTGAGTTGATTGAAAATGGTGCGGTTTGGCATCCAACTGTGACTGTAGTGAGTAGAGTATCGTGCAAAGTAAAACACTTTATCAGAATCACTTAAGAATACACCGAATTATGAGGAGTCACGGTTTTTTCCCTATCTCTCACTGTCTCACCATCCATCGGTTCGTCAATTCATCCATCCATCTATCAATCGATCCATCCATAAATCCATTCATCAATCCATTAATTCATCCATTCATTCATCCATCAATTCATCCACCCATTAATCCATCCATTAATCCATCCATTTATTCAGGCATTCATTTACTAATCCAACTATTCATCAATCCATCCATCCATTTGTTCAACCATCCATCCATCAATTCATTCTTCAATTCACCCATCCATTTATCCAACCAATCATTTATTCATCCATCCATTTATCCAACCATTCATTTATTCATCCATCTATTTATCCATCCATCCATTCATTTATTCAACCATCCTTCCGTCCATTCATCCATCCATTCATCTATTTATCTTTCCACCCATTTATCAATCTATTTGTCCAATCATTTATTCATTCATCCAATTATTCAGCCAATCAGCCAGCCAGCCAGCCATTTATTTATCCATTTACCCATTTGTTCATCCATCCATCCATATATTCATCCATTTATTCATCCATCCATTCATTTATTTAGCCATGAATTATAGATGTCCCCAAAGACTATATATATGTATATATATATGTATATATATATGTATCTATATATATGTATATATATATGTATTTATATATATGTATACATATATATATATGTATATATATATATATGTGAAAGACAGTTAGCGCATCAACTAACGGTGAACGCTCACCTAAACACGCAGATCATCTCGTTGCATTTCATTTTGTCGGCGATCATTTTCATCATATTCATTTCCTCGAATTCATTTCCTCCTCGCATTCATTTTGTCGCATTCATTTCCTCGCACTCATTTTGTCGTATTCATTTCGACAGGCTAAGCATCGTGAGGGTCGGTTAGGGTCAAGTTATGCATCGGGATGATGAAGGTTTGGGTTAGTATCGTTTTATTAATGCGACGAAATTAATTGCGACGAAATGAAAGTGACGAATTGGTCTGCGACGAAATGAACGGGAACTTTGACTAACTACTATAATATCCTTGCACGATCAATTTAGCCGTTTAATGTATTACGTGTTTCAGTATAATATTAAAGACAGGGCATCTGACTCACTTATCGGCTATTTCTATTTGGATCTGGTTCCTCGGTCTGGAAAGTACGGACAAGCTGCCTGCTTTGGTCTGCAGGTGAGTCCAGTACTAATCTAATTTAATCTGATTACTTCCATAACTCAGTTACTGCAATGCAGGAGGTATCAATGAACGTTTCAGTTGAAGTGAAGTTGTAGCAAGTTAACACATTGTAGTCCGTTGCAGACAACAAGATACACCAGAGAGTCAAGCTCTTGGCAATGTCTTTGCTAGGGTGTCTCTTATAAGCGTGGTTTTCTTGGCCCTTTGGGTGTCTCCCTTTGCATTCTAATATTATCTACTTATTATATTTACTTATATTTTGCTGTTGTGGCAAACCTCGATTCACTTAGCTTCTTTGTATCAGTCTATGGCGAACCCCCTTTAGGTCCAACACCGGGTCTCCGCGTGGCAACAGCAGGCCTTATGCAGTCAACGATGAAAGGTAAAATTAAGAGAAAGCAACGTGAGCAATGTTCGCAACAAGAATATTACTTTTAAGCTTTTCTGTATGCTGTGTAATTAATAAATTGCTTTTCCTGCATATTCGTGAAATAAAAGGTTTTGTTTGATTAATTGAATTATTGCTATTATTACACCGGTATCCACTGCGCGCGCCTTCAACCGAATGTGAACCTAACCTAAGCCTTATTGACGTTCATAATACCCAAATATTTACTCTACCAAGGGGAATCTCTAAGCAACGTTGGGTTGCTTGGCTTAGCTGAAGTAGATGAATATTTGACAAGGGAATGAACTGCGTACAAATCTGAACACAGCGGAAAGAAGCGAACAGAGAGTTCTCAAAGCTTAGGTCAAGTAAATGCAGCACATCTTTCAAGAGAAGAGTCCTGGCTTTTGCTGCGCAGAGAAAGGCATCCTAGACATTATGTTGAATGGCGGCTTAGTCAGGAATAAAAAGTGGGTTTATAGACGGTCATTGACTAAAATGCGACGATCTAATAACTCTAGACCCTGATTTGACTCATAATATATTCCGTTTAATAAAGAGCGAGGACAATTCTATATTAACATGTGGGGGCCATAGAGTAATGGAGAACACACACAAAAGTCGAGATCGATACCCCCATACCCAGTATGGTCGGTTGGTCCTTCTTTCGCTAGACAGCGGCGCTGGTTAAATTAGATGTATAACTTCATGACCCCTTGAACGGCTGCCGATAGTTAAATTCAAAAAGGTAATAATTTGTCAGCATTTGTTCATTCTGTACTTGTAAGCATACTGTGATTGCCAGTGTGAAATTACACGAAGTTTGTTATTGGTATGTGCTGTGACATGTTCGAGTGTTTCTGTTTGTTATTAAGCCTGCTTGTTATCTTTCCAATGGGAGTCGTCAAATTGGAATGACCGCATTGGTGGCCAACTTCACAGCTCCAGTTAGTGACAAGCTGGCTCTTCTTACACATGAGGAGGTAGGCCTGTGTTGCTTGAACCTTCATATATAAGACTAGGGCTGCCGCAGTTACCCGAGTACTCGCGAGTAGTCGACTCCAAAAGTTATGCAAGTAATTTTTTACTCGAGTACTTGCTTCCACTCCGATCGGAAAATTTAAATTTCTGGTTCCAGTTTTCAAATTACTGATATCATGACATGATGACAACTCATCGTCTTGTTCTTAGGCAGTCTGTTGGCTGCCAGACGGCTTGCTGTAACCTATATTTTATTGTATTATTTAACAAAATTAAAAAAAAGTCTGTTTCTTTGGCTTTTCAGTAGCTTGTTGGTTGTTACATTGGAGATTTAATTTTATTGGTGCGCTAGAGCTTTAGTTAAAACTTATGTTGTTGTCTACTTAGCCTATCAATAGTCTATAGTAGAAGCCATTCAACTTGTAATACGTGCCTCCGCTATTATCGAGTACCTGGGTACTTGCAAAGCTACTGGACCGATCACTCGACTCCAAAACTACTCGTTAGCAGCAGCCTTATAAAAGACCGATTTTTCTCTCTGTCTTATCTAACACAGTTTAATATCTAACTGGCACCCCTACTTTAGCGCCCAGCACAATGCGCCCCGCCAAAGGCGCCCCGTCATAAGCGCCCGGAAGAAATGCCCGTCAAATGTGCCCCCGTCATAAGCGAATACGAATAGTGCACAAAATATGTCGACCGACAAATTTCAAAATTTCAAATGTCAGGAATTGTTTTAGTTAAAAAATTTAATAGATGAACTAAGAGTAAACCGTTTACTATATGTAATTTTTGCATCTTTGTACCAGTCTGTGAAAACTTGGAATGGAAATACATTTGTAATATAACTAATCTCAAAAATGAGACTGCTGACACTGCGATGCCGTGGTCCAAGCGTCAGAGAGTTACTTCAGTCCACTCGATATAGCAGACGCCGCTTGCGCAGAAACAGATGGCACGTGATCACAATTCGTATTCGGTCCGACCGCTACTATTCGGCCGAATGCCGAATGCCTATTTGGCCCACTATTAGGCTCCGAAGCCAATACGAAGCGAATATTTGGTGCAGCCACTTAGAATAATCATCTCCAGTGTGAGAGTAAGCTGATTTGCTTAAGGTTTCATAATTGTTGGAGAAGCACAAAAGATACACTCAAAGGACAGGTTTGTTGTTGGTCATCCATGACTGAGCCTTGTCGAAAACAGAAGCATATAACTGATAATACTGATTTTGACAAAAACAATCGAATTATAGAGAATAGCTAGACATCGACATCGTATAATGATATTCCAATGACAGTCAAGAGAGTTCTTAGTGGGTCGAAAACCGGTTGGAGTAGTCTTTACATATTCAGATAGGAGCGGGCCCAGCACGAAACATTATGGAACTCCACATATAGAGATAATTTGCACGGAAGTAAATTGATTGAATTAGTAAGAGAATGAAGAAGAGATACAAAAAGGCGGAGAACAGGAGTAGAAGGACAGACCAATGCTCAAGACGGTGAATTAGTGTATCAGAATCTTTGACGTCAAAAGCAGCAAATCAGGCAAAATAAGAGCAATTTTCTTTTTTTTCTGTAATTGGAGCTAATCACGTAAAATTGAGCGATATTTAAATTGAACAATGGCACTGCATTTGGAATAGTCATATTAGTCATATAGGGAAGATAGATATAATTTAAGCGATGGGATGTGACTGCCAGAACTACCCTTTACAGCGGATTGAACTTTTTATGAAGGTTGCCACAAAGGTCGTCTGAAGTTTGGTCACCCATTTCTAGCATTTGTTCAATTTCCAGTATTGGAATTTTTAAACTCATTCGTCACAGAAAATTAGTTAAACATTTGAGCTTAGCCTATTATAGTAGGTCTTAATGTTGCAGAACTGTTACATAATTGTGTTGCATTAAGAATTAGAGGTTTCAAAACGGTGCTATGTTAATTTTCATGTGCATCTGCGTGGCTATTTGCATATAAAAAATAAACATGGATACACATAATGCGTACTTATTATAGTGTACTGTATATATGCTTATGTAAACCAACATTGTTTCTTCCTCTCAGATAACGGCACCTAACTATAATGATCATTAGTCTAAAATGTTCTTCAAACTAACTTGCATAGGCCTAATTGGAGAGATGAAAAGCATTTATTTAAGTTTAATCGCGGGTTGTTCAATTCTGATTGATAGGTGCAAACATTCTTCCACGAGTTTGGTCACGTGATGCATCAGATCTACGCAGAAACGGAATTTGTTATTTTCAGGTATTTTGAATGCAAATAATTAATTTTGTGTCATTGTTTTGATGATCACTGACCACAGACCTCTGCCTGATTATGATAATATGTTTGACTTACCTTAAAACTCGGGAATAAGTTCTATGTTGTCCTGCGCTTGACTTATGAATTGCGTTTAGAAATTTAGGTCCTTAGCTGCAAGAAACTTTTGTCTTAATTAATTTTCACGTTTTGTTGAAATAATACATTTTTAAGCGCTACGTCTAACAATGACAGTACGTTAATTTAGTGAATTTCAAACGACTTGGATGTTTCAAGGCATATGACGATCTTTGGGTAAATACTAGAGGAAACATCGAAAATGCGAGAATGGAGGTCTAACTGTTGGGCGATTACAGCCGTCGTGAGAAGACTTATAAAGATGAGTTGAAGCGGAGAATTGCATTTTCAGTCACCTAACGGGGTCGACGCCTCGTTGCAGTCTGGAAACACGGAACGACTGTTGACTCTTTTTTCTCCCAGAGGGCTTATGTTCGAGTTGAGACGACCTCGCGCCTCTCCCTGTTGGTTCTGACAATTCACAAACACACACCTATGCACACACACTACTACACCCTCATATCTACACACACACATACGTATATATATATATTGTAAATTGTAACTAGAAATCGAACGACTCGTGTCTTTAATTATTGTGAAATATTCTGGTGTTCTGTATGCTTCAAGCGGAGCAAACATTGAGAAGGATTTCCTGGAGGCGCCGTCTCAGATGCTGGAGAACTGGTGCTGGGAACGGGATTCACTCACTCGCATGTCAGCACACTACAAAGATGGAAGTGCCATTCCGAACGAACTGCTGACCGCCCTCATCAATTCGCGCCGGGCCAACGGTGGCATCCTCATCATGTGGCAGATCCTTCTCGCCAAGTTCGATCAAGCAATTCATACCAAGGCAGAGGTAACGCTGTGGTCGCCTGTCAGACAAAGAGTTTAATTCGCTCGCTGGGTTATGCTTTCAATTATGACGTTAATGGTCAAAATATAATTAGAGCTATAAAGTAGAAATTGTAAGTCATCAAATTCAATCATAATAATTATGATGTCTGTTTATAGATGTAATTCTTGCTAAGTCATGCTACAGGGCTTCTCTACAATAGAATAATTAACAAGGTCAACATGAAGAATTGTTATATTGTAATAGCTACGTGGGCTTATTTGAACAAATTAAGGATTTATATATTTATTTTATTTATACATCTGCATCCGAGATGAATGGAAAGAACAGTGATAAATGCGATTGACAGTAACGGGTGGTAAACCCAGGGACGAATATGAAAATGATGGATGGTACGAGTGTAGGCCTTATAAATAAATTATGTTTTGTCGTTAATGTTTCCAAGTTTGAAGTTTTTGGTATCGCGTCAATTGATCCCCGTCATTTGATCCCTGTCAGTTGATCCCACGTCAATTGATCGCTAGTCAATTGAGCCCCTCGTCAATTGATCCCCTCAAATCTCTCTCGGATGCGTCGCGTCACAGACTTTTAGCTGATACTGTTAGTGAACAACAGATTGATTTTACAGATTTGCAAAATAACATATTAAAGCCCAGTCTTCGTGTCACTCCGCGCTGTAACCGCTTCCGGCCGTTCAGAGATTCTTTATGTCTCAGAATATTTTTTAGGACTTCAGCGCGACATCCAGAGGCAGAAACCACATACTTATTGTCGGCATATAGTATCCGGCAAAGAAACAGTATAATGTACATTCAATAAGCAGTACACTATTGCTCGTCTACGGCTCGTATCAACCGCGGTGCAACCGCTTACGACCGTTCGGAGATTCTTTTGTATCTCAGAGCAATGGCTCATTTATCCATTGCATAGACGCTCATGCTTAGTACTTTATGCTGATAAACTAGTCATATCATGACTCTCAATAGCGTTTTTTTCTTTTATCATTTAACATTTCGTGTTCGTTTACATCGTTCTTTTAATACATGGAGAAGAAGGTCGCAAGTGGAACATGAATGTTGTGTCAATTGGACTGGGTTCAATAGGCAAGGGATCAATTGACGAAGGTATCAATTAACTAGAGGACCAAGTTACGGGGGGATCACTTGACGGGGTTCATCTGACTGTGAATCAACTGACGGGAGATCAAAAGACGTAGAACGAAGTTGTTAACTTAGGTTAGAATTCCAAGTGATATGTTATAGATGTTACTGTTGGATTTTAGTGCATTGTGTTCCTACCGGCAATCTAAATTAAGTGCTGTTCATTACCGATGACCATTTGTTTCTTAGTCAAAAACAGAAGAAATGTTTGCCGAGATGTCACAGAAAATAATCGGTATTGCGCCGATCAAAGGTACAAATACACCGGCAACTTTCACCCACATGGCATGCGGATTCGACGCACAGTACTATTCATATTTGGTGAGTTAGTCCTACTAGATCGAGGTCCTACTTATCCATCAGTCTGTCTGTCCGTCTGTGCGCTGAGTGAACGGGTTCGACCCTCGTCCGAGAAGTCAATGTGTGAGGACCTTGAGCAAGTCCTTCGGGCACAATTGCTCTGCAGTACAACTGCAACTGCGCCGTCGAAGCGTGTGCACTTCTGAACAAAAAATGTTGGAAGAGGGGCGATATCAAATTTCGGAATTTCAGAATAAATTTATTTAGCCACTGCACAACTGACGTACTATCTAATTTATAAGCTGAATATATACATGCGTTCCATAATTATTATAAAAATAAAATACTATCGTCAATCAAAAATATTTATGCACTCATGTGAATAAATATATTCATTAAAAAGAAATGCCAACACTATCTGAAAACATTCATATAATTATTTCTTCCGGTTGTATATTACACATACTTTAAAGGATCACTTGCCTCTTGCTGGATAGTCGGACCTGTGCCGTTAGACTTCTATAAAAATCACAACATACCAGCTGAGAAGACTGCTTGTAATGAGAATAATTCTGATTTCCAGCTGTCTCATTATATGTCTAAAAAAAGTACAAGGTTACCGCTTTCATTGTTTGGGTAAAGACGTGTACTATATATTTATGATTGCTGCATCAGCGTCTCTCGGACTTAATTGGCAACAAACCGACTTTCGCCGCTATTATTATAGATAGGGCCGAGACTGATCTGCAGGCATTTGTGGAGACTGGTTGAGTTTTATATGTGATTTATAGCCAATTGATTATTGATATTTTACACAATAAAGATTTCTAATAAAGAACTAAAATTTGAGCCAAGTTTCATTAAGGTACCAATGACAATTGTTGCAAGTATTTCCCTTCATGCGCCAAAGTAATATTTAGAATCCTGTTATCTATGTATAAAGAGGGGCCCGTCTCTCTTCAGGCATGACCATGTTAAATTTTGGCATTATTTTTCTTTTAAAAATGATACCAAGATTTATATGATAAAATTTGATTCAACCAAGACTTTTATTCTCTTTCAATAGTGGAGCGAGGTGTACAGCGCCGACATGTTTTTCCGCTGCAAGAAGGATGGTCTTCGAAATCCCAAAATGGGAATGGATTACAGGTCAATGATTTTGAAACCTGGTGGCACCATGGTAAGTGCAATTTTATAGAATCATCTGAAGTTGCTGAGCAAGCAGGTTAACTATTCCGACGAAAACGGTCAACAACTTTATAGAATATGATTGTTATCAGTTTCCGCCTTGTAGATTGAAGACTTAGGGTAACAATCCTAAGCTAAACAGACATCTTATAATAATCACGTTAAATCTTGTCTTTGAAGCCTGCTTAAAGTAAGATCACAATTATTGTTTGCTTGCGCTTGTGTTTCTTTTACGAAACATTTCTTTTAAGGAATATTCTGCTTGCTTGTTCCATGTCTGCCCATAGACAAATATGAATGGATTTAGAAGAACTCGAGAACGAATTGCAAAGAGAATCAGCCATGGTATTTGCAAATTAAAATTTTGTAATCTATAGTCTAATGTGAATAGGCACTGCATCAAAACATGCTTGCTTTCCTGGAGTGAATCCGCAATGCTTGAGTTCGTCTGTCAAGCAGAGTAGGCCTAGTTACAATAGCTGCAAAACTATGACGCTACTTTCCCACTATATATAGCATTACATCGCATCAATGACTGTCACGGCCCGTCGACATGTACACTTATTTATATTAATTGGCTAAGATAAATGCCCTTTTTCATTAGTCATTTGGTTCAGTGATCTTGATGAAAGCACAGTGTGGTGGAAAAAAATTGTTAACTCCCGGCACAACTCTCACGTCGGGGTTATTGTAGCTGAGTATTGCATTTCAATCACAAATCATAAAAATTAACGACTCCGACTCAGAAGTCAAGTGTCAAATGTGTTCGCGATCATCTCGTAACTGTAATCATAGTCTCGTTGTATTGCAACGAGACAGAGACAATGGTATACAAAATTCACGACTCGTTTTACACTGTTTGTGCGATCACTCATTTTTACTGGTCTCGTGTCTGCTTCTTTCATTTAGGACGCAGATCAAATGATTCGAGCTTTTCTTGGCCGAGATCTTGACCCTGCTGCCTTCTTCAAAGTCAAAGGTTTCATCCAGTGACCTTCAAAAGGCATTGCCTACGTTACGAAAGATTATGATTAAAGCTGCCGCAATTATTTTTAACCGTTACTCTGACGATAGTTTTCGATTTATGCAACTGTTATTAGGCCTATGTAGCCTTCGATTAACAACTGTATGCTTTTTTAGTTTCATGTATGCATGAACTGTATAATTTATTTTGTTCTGATTGTCATCGATTTGTTGATTGTTCTTCCTAGCACCATTCAACTAACTTCTAAACTCTAAAAGTTAAAATGTAAAAATGTACCATTATTTTAGTTTGAGATTAAATATATGCTGCAAAAACAGACTGATTTTGGCATTTTGTTGTCATAATATTTTATCACATGGCATAAAAGGACATCTTCATAGCCTTGTTGGACATTCTTTAAACGCATGTCATCGCAATTTGGCCTCTCGTCACTTTAGTCTATTGGTCGTGTTAAAAAGATTCGAGATTTTGTTTCTTGTGCCTGTGCTGTATTATTCTGCCATATTATTTTGGTTTACGCTCTGCTCGTTCAGACGTTTCGAAGTTATTTTTCCTGTCTACTTTGGCGTTGTATGGTTTTGAACGGCGTGTAGACCTCATCATGCTATGACACACTGTTACATAGGCGCCGGAATGTATCTAAGAGACACGGCTAATTAAGCCGTGCCACTTTTAAATGTGGCACGGCTCACAATGCTATGAGCCGTGCCACTGTTTGTGAGAAATATTTCTGAAATTAAGCAGTCATCTTTCTGCAGAGACGTGGACTCTGTCAAGAAGCTCATTGCATTCGCCATTCAATCACTCTATGTTAATTTCCAATAGGGATATTGTTTGCCTCTACAGCTGCTAAGTGGCTGAAGCAGTCTTAGACTACGGCTGTCTCCGCAGCTTAGCCTAAGCAGCTCCGTAGAGCTCCTGAGCAACAAGCAGTCGAATGTTCATTCAACAGCAGCAGCGGAGACTGCCGTAGGGCCTGAGACTTGAGATCGTACCCGTCATATTTATTAATGGGCGCGATAGCCACTACAGGCCTGAATGACCTGTTTAGCGTACACCGCGGCTGCAGTCAAGTCAAAAGCCAACGTTTATAGGCCATAGCGGTGGTTCCCAGACGGCGGGCAAATCAAAAAAGCCTGGCGAGCGATTTTCGCCGGCAGGCAGCAAATCAAATCGGGCGTGGGAACCACTGAACTATAGCCTACGTTATACAAGATCATGGGTAAGTATGTTCATCTTGCACTCGCGGCTCGCAAGACTTTTCTTGGTATCACAGAAATTACAGAATAATATGCGTTTTTATCGTAATTTTAAAACCTAGATTAAGGAATGTAATTGTAATTATGTCTAGCGGTCCAACTTGCAAGAGACTGAGACAAGCCATGTTTATGACATTTAGCATCGCATAAGAAAAAGTACATACTCTACAGAGCTCAGCTTCACAATCTTCTGTGTTACCACAGAACGGTAGTATTCTTAGGTTTCATTCTTCGTTAAGATCATCTGTTTACGAAACTGCTACTCCACTATTGATCCAATATTTGATTGTTAATTTAGTTAATTGGTTACGATCCCATTCCTATGTCTATGTGTAGCATGTGCATATGTATACGTGTATATATATATATATATATATATATATTTGTGTGTGTGTGTGTGTGTGTGACACTGTGTGTGTGTTTGTGTGTCTTTTATGCGTTCAACTTTGAGAACCATTATTTTCTATTAATGGACACTTTGACATTGATCGTAATTAATTAATTCAGTTGCAAGTGACTTCGTATCTCTCAACGACGATAGGAAAAATATTTTTGGTCATTTCCAGTTATAAACTTTCTAACATTTCTACATTTTTTAAATTTAGAAAAACTAAACTTTTCTTTTTGTGGACTAGTTAAACAAATTACGAAGGCTAATTGTCAATTATGGGGCTGAGCCCCCCGCCTCCTCGTGAATCTTCTGAGTGATTTCGGCGCCTATGCTCTGTTATAGGCATTACTGACCACACTTAATCATGACTGACCTTGAAATTAGGCATTTCCATAGACCCTCCTACACTCGTTCAATAAAATCCTAGATGAGGCAGCAAAACTTCCAAAAGTAGACTGGTTTAAGACTAACTGGCACCGTCAGACCTATGCAGACCGAGCTCCTAAATTCAGTGGAGCACGTCATAGCCTCATAGGCCTTTATATACCACGAAACATGGACACATTTTTAAAAGCCATGAACAAGCCAATAGCAGCTGCACGAAGCACGCGCTTAAGTCATGCAAGGCGCTCCATGAGAGGCAATCATCAGTTGTCAATACATCTTGCGTTATCCACTTTCTAGACATGTTGTTCGCAGTCAGAAAGCAGGCTTTAATTCTAAGTGGCTCTGAGATCGGACTTTGTGCTTTTCAACACTTTTCAACCAGGGAGGAACGATCACAAACTGGTCTATTATTCCACCTAACTACTCTGCACATGTAGATAGTTTTGCCCTGGTTCAGTTCATTACTTCGCTTAGCTGCGAAGTAAGCACTTGTAAATGCATGATTTGATATTGCTAATAAGCACCCGTTTAAGCTTTCATTAGTAGACAACAACCCTTGTAATCTAGCGGCGATAACCACAAGAACAAATAAATTGCCAATGAAAAACGTATAACACAGGCAAATTATGACGTGTTTTATATGTTATGTTGGTTAAATAGTTTTCGTATTCTGCTCACACAAGACGTCTGGGCTTGGTTGAGGCATCAAATGATTGACTGGTGAGCACTGGCTCAATTTGTTCATCGGCGAATCATCGGGCTTGGTTGGTCGCGTAGATGTGGATATCCGTAGTGTAAGTGGGTGTGTGAGGCTGGTGTCCGGTGGTTGGTTGATCAGAGAGTGTGTGGTGGGTTGTTGAGTCCATGCGGCAATTAGGTGACGAGTTCTTGTTCCCATTGGTTTCTCAGATCCTGGAGTCGGTACTGTAGAGTTGTTGGTTGTTATTTGAAAATACACAATTCTAATGCAGCAACTGTGGCTATTGGTATAATGGTGACATTATCTAGTGAGTAATCTACTAGGTTGAAGTGGTTGGCTACAAAGGTATTTGTCTTACCTGTTATATTTTTAATCTGTTCTTCTAGGCCTTCTGATAATCTACCCTGTGTTTGTCCCACATATTGTTTAGTGCAATAGCTACATGTTATTAGATAAATTATTCTAATACTATTACAATCGAGTGATCTGAGTATGTTGTATTGTCGGCGTGTATATGTGCTTGTATATTTCTTAGTAATCGTTATATAAGGGAAAATTGTACAGTTGGCTGTATTACATTTATTTGATCCAATTTGCTTGTTTGTGTGTATTGTGGTCGTAGATTTACGTGGGGCTAGTAGTTCGTCTAAGTTCCTATTTCTAGAGTATGCTGGAATTATGCGATATTGGTTAAATATCTCATTTTGTAGTATTAGTTTTTTTCATTCCTAAAAGATGCGCGCAGATAGTGGGTTATATGGGATATATTGCAGATGGCCGAAATAGTAGGTGGAATACAAGCATTTCACGAGGTTTCGAAGCAACAAATTAATACAAGATATATACACCGTTTATTGATATTGGGATCACAGACAAATAATATAGATAGATCTGAAATCCCTCGCCTTGAGGTATCCATAACTGACTTTCAGGTCCTCGGTCCGAGACCCGGGAATGATCCTAGATCAGTAAAATTACCTTTGTCCAGCATATCAATCTCATCTGCCGCAGCTGTTATTACCAGTTTCGGCAACTTAGGGTGGTCTCCCGCTCCCTCCCCAAGTCAAATTAGGGTGATCTCCTGCTCCCTCCGGACAATTAAATCTCTATATTAATAATCTCCGAGTCCCAAAGGCAATGAAGTACAACAAGGAAAAATTTAAAATGTTCAGCTATTTTATTTTGTATTGCTTATCTCTTGCTTTCAATTCGCAGCATCAGCCTTTAGGCCAACTATTCTCAGTAGTAGAGAATTGGATAAGCTGGCTCATTTAGCCTAAACATAGCTCAAAACAGGCAACCTAATAGGTTACCATGCGTATTAGTAACCTACCCTAGGTCAAAACATCACCAAAGCAACAACAACCAAAAGCCCTAGGTCAAACACCAACCTTTAACTCACTAGAGTATCGTCGATGACTCATAATTCATGCACAAACCTAAGACCTAGGTCAAATACAAACCCATAGGTTAAAACACCGGGAATTCCCAAAAGTTTCGAAATTGTCGGAGATTCCCATCAGTTTCAAAGAGTCAGCAGTTTCGAGGATGAGTCTTCACGTGTTAACCAAGTCTTCATTATCGACCCAAGAATTAAAAGTCTCCGGATAACCTGCCCACTTCACCAACGACTTGTTGCCACGTTTCCTGATTATCCTTTCAATTCTGTGTATTTCTTGAGTAGTCTTCTGTAGCTCCGGTTCATAAAACGAGCCCTGTATCTCTTCACCATTAATATCGGTAATCTTATAAGTATTAGGAACCGTGTACTGAACCCGCGAAATTGTAAAAAAGTTCCTCCGTCCATCTAGGTGTGTAGTCCTTTTCAACTATGTTCTTCTTCTTCGTTATTCTGACTTTATCACCGATCGGAAACCTGGGTTCCGATATCTCATTACCATACTAATTCATCCACACAGCCTTTTCATTTACTTTCATACTGGCTTTAGATGGCGCCATTTTAATAGAACTATGCCTAGTCTCATTATAATTACTAATCATTTCTCCAAACACATCGACATATCTTCTGGCTGAACTAGCAGTAAAGTACTTAAACATTTTTTCTCTCATCGTTCTATTCCATCGCTCAACGACACATGACTTTTCTTCGTTCTCCGTAGAATACAACTCAATCAATTTCTTAACATCTTTATTGTAAAATTCCTTACCTTTTTTCACCCACACTTACCCAGTCTTCTTCAACTATTCTTGATTATCTATAAGAAACCAGGAGCTGTAGATTATCCACTATTATCATTTAATGGAGCGATCCATCCGTACTTGGAAAATACGTCTATCACGGTTGACAAATATCTCACGCCATCGTTATCTATAGCAAAAGCCTGCATATAGACTAAATCGGCAGCCTAGATTTCATCGATGCCACCAACGAACACCTTCCTCTTTCGAAAACGCCTTACTACGGGTTTATGTAATTCATCAGCGAGTTGATCGGACCATTTCAGAGTAGATTGCAATTTTGGGTTTTTCAAAACCTAACCCAAGATTCGCTATAGTCGACAATATGAGTTTGATTAAAGATCTCTCTATACGCTCCCGTAAACTAGGATTAGGAATATTATTCAATTTGTTTATCATTGCTCTAGCAGCAACATTCCTAGACGCCGTATCCTCGTGCTGATCGTACGCAAAATCATGCCGTTACGCGGCACTGTCGACTCTATCAACGGGTTTCGACCAATCTTTCGGCGTCCCGTCGGGGTTCAATCTCAAATCTAGTCTAGTTCCAATTCCCGTAAACTGATGGTCAATGCATCTCACCTAGAAATACAGCCCACAGCAACTTAGTGTTACTGGTAGCTGAATTAAGAGACCTGACTAGATCGCCACCTTCAACCTCTTTCACCAATTGAGTCTTTGTTTTTCCGCATACATCACATGTGCCTCTAAGTATCGACCTTTCGTTCTTCGTTACGACGTTCTGTACATTTTAAGTTTCAATACGAGTTTTACACTTTACGCAATACATCTTTTTTAAATAGAGTATATCTATTGTTAAAATGGAAGTCAGGGATTTATCGTGGAAAGACACATTATCAAAGAGATTTAATAATCCTCTTTTACCAAGAAGTATAAGAGGGTTGATCGTTGGAAAGTCTGGATGCGGTAAGACGACTCTCTTGTTGGATTTACTTCTTAGACCTGGATGGCTAGATTACAACAACTTACACGTATTCGGAAGATCTCTCTTCCAACCAGAGTATAAAATTCTCAAGAAAGCATTTCAAGAAAAATCCATCATCGAGCATTCGGTTGCCAAGACGAGATCGCGAGACGAAATGTTTCACCGGCATTGAGAAAATGGCAATGCGCTCGGATAAAAATCTGATATATCTTCCAAATTCTTCAAATCATTGGAAGACGTGCCAGATCCGAGAAATTTGAACCGGGATAATAAGAGCCTAATGATTTTCGATGATTTACAGTTAGAAAAGCAAAGCAAATGCGAGACTTACTACATCCGGGGAAGGCGTAGTAACTGTTTTTACCTCGCGCAAAACTATTTCAAACGACACACTATCAGACAGAACGCAAACTTTATATGCCTGTTCCCCAAGACCTGAAAAATATTGAACACATCTACAACGATCACGTGGGTACAGACATGCCTAATGAAGAGTTTAGAAAACAATGCGAAACGTCGTGGAAGCTGCCCCACGGATTTCTTGTGATTGATAAAACGAGTAAGCTTAATAAGAATAATGGCCGCTATAGACGCGGATTCAATGAGTTCTACATTCCGTCTTAAAAATATCCTCCCGCATTTAAAAAAATGGAATCGCTTCTTCTCGAAAAGATCGCAAAAAACACGGGAGGGATGTCGCGAAACACGGAGCCAAAGTCGTCGTTTTACATCTTACTCAGTGAAAAGAGTTCGCGAATAAAAACACGATTCAATCCGTTGATACAATTAACAAAGACAAAAAGTATGAAATGGCTCTTGTCAATCTGGAAACATATTTTTCTTTCCTAAAAACATCGACGTGATGAACAATAGCATTTCGTATTCGCCGAATAATTGAGATATGTGGGCAACAATAGCCATTCCCGATGGTTGCTACGAAATAAGCAATATTAACGAATACGTGCAGAGATTCATGAAAGAAAACGAGCATTGTAATATGGTTAACGAAGAATACAATATTGAGATAGAGCCAAACAGCAATACGTTGAAGACTGTTGTTCATATAGCGGAGAATTACATGGTCGATTTTTGGACGTTGAACTCTATCGAAAAAGTCCTCGGTTTCGACAGGCGGCTTTATTTAGCAGGGCCCAAGAATCAGAGAATATAGTAGACATAATGAGTGTCAGTAATCTGAGGGTAACGAGCGATATCATCGGAGCATCCTATAGCAATAGAACGACTGATAACATTATTTATTCCTTTTTCCCGAATATATGGCCTGGGTAAAGATTATCGAAACGCCGAGGAATTTGAAATATCTCCCAATCACCCTATCCACGATATCGACGATGAAAACGATTCTCACCGACCAAAATGGCCAACAGATTAATCTGCGAGGTGAGGAATTATCGATCAGGTTTCACATAAGAGAAGTTTAAAAATTTATTAAGTTTTATATAAAATGAGTCGATACACGAATGTTAAGGATAATATTTCGGAAGGACAAAAGACCAAATCAAGAGATCGCCACAAGCAAGAACCGGAGTTAGCATCATTCTAAAACACGAAGATGTAAATGGAAAGCATGTGTTAGGTGTTAATAAATTAGGTTAATAAATTTGCCAAAGCGTATAAGGGTGGAACGGGCGTGACTATAAAAATGAGTAAAACGCAGCTAATCCATAACGCCAAAGTCGATGGTGGTTTTATTGGCGCTAAATTACCGTTTCTAGCAGCTGCAGGCAAATTCTTGCTATCGAGCGTATTACCTAGTCTGGCAACTGGGGCGTTAACCGGCAAAGGCGCGACGGCTGGGTCAAAAGTCATCGACGAAATCAGCGGATCGGGTGGCGCGATATATCTTAAAAGCGGCGGCAAAAACTACAAGATTTTACAACAAAGCGAGGGCCATACTTGAAGCCATACCAAGGTTCTGGATAAAACGGTGCAGAAGAAGGTCTGTATCTGAAAACGGGTACCGGATTCGTAAACGGCGAAGGACTTATCGTAGAGCCGGATTCGCCGTTCAAAAATATTCCGCTTCTCGGATTGTTACTGTAATTAAAAATATGCTTCAATATTAAAAATGGCAACGGCATATCGTCTTCAGAAAATATCTTAAATTCAACATGAAATCTTTCGAGAACGAGAAAAGAGAGAAATCATATGCAGGAAATATCAAAAGAGCGTCAAAGTAGTTGATGCGTTGGGAACCTTGTTAGCCATTACATCTTTGGGTCTTGGTGTATTAGGCGTAACTATTCTAAGTACCGTCGTGGGCACACTAGCCGCAACAATCGCGGTATCGTTTTCGGCGGGCGCCGGGGCATTATGTTTGCTAGGAAACCGAATCTTCCGAGTGCTGTCGCTGCGGCAAGAGAAACATGCAAGAATCATGACTACAGCCGAAGGGATGCTCAATTCAATCAGCGACTTTGTTTTGAAAGCCTTGGATGACGACAATATCTCGGAGGCAGAATTTTTGCTTGTTCTGGCCGAATTCGAAGAATTCAACGAGATGAAAGAACGAGTAGAAAAAGAGGCCAAAACCAGCATAGACGAAGTGACGAAACATGGGAAGAAGAGGCGATCGAGACACTCCAAAACGTGATGAATACAAAGTGAACGCAAATTTTACGTTTTTACGTTCATCTTTTACGTTTTTACGTTTATGTTTTACTTTTGACGTTTATGTTTTACGTTAAAACATTATCATCTAATTTAAAATGTCGTTTCTAAAAATTTAGGATCCAGAAAAACGTGATTATATCGTCGAGGCATTTCTCAAGACGGAAAATAATATTAGGCAAGACTCGTTATCCGATAAATTAGGGGGCATTAGCCTACAGCGAGAATTGAGAATTGAGAATTTTCTTGATGTAATTATAATGAAAATCGGACAACAGTATTTTACTCAAGTCTATAATACACAAGCAGTGATATACAGGCTTGTTGTAACATAGCTTCGCCCGTTTCATGTGAATAGCAATTAGGTTTTTATCGAATATAGTTCGAGTGTCGTAACTCTTTCTCGCCGCTAGCTTAATGGCTTCCTTCTCGCTGCAAATGAATTTTATCTCTACACGGTTCTCTATATTCTCACAAGACTTGCCGAACACGCTATTGTTCATCAGTTTGAAAAAGTCTGTCTCGAAATCGTTGGTGGCTCTAGTCCTCGAATTGGAATATAGATATACTTTTTTAGCCAGGCACTTTCTGCAAATTTAATTCCACGATGAATTTTGGTTATCTTCAAAGCTAAGCTTTCATACAGCTTTAATTGTTCACAATGGACTATGTACTTTACTTTGTCGTTCATGTTTGGAATAAGTTTTGGTACAACCGATCCTTTGACTTTAAAACACTCTGGAGCAAGAGGATAGTCGCTGTGCAGACCGTGCAAATCTCTAGGATATTCCAACTCGACTTCTAATATACATGGTGTTCCTCTCCAATCGTTTAGCTCATCGTTGCCCATCCACTCAAACCCATGAGTTGGTAGATTCTTACACATACCCCATCCGTACAAGATTTTCTCATCTAAGTAGGTTAAAAACGTTGAAAGCTTGCTGTCGTCAAACGCTTCTCCTATGTACTTATTGCTTGCCTGCCCAAAACGATGTGAACTGGTGCTAACGCCACTTATTATCCCGTGTTTAACCATTAGTATCATATCGTAATCGCTCAACAACTCCAACTCTACTCTGATCAACTTTAAACAGGCGTCCCAAGCGAGGCATGGTGAAGTGTAATACCAAGCTGATCTAAGCCAAAGTTCTCGCTGCATACATCTAAAAAATTTTCGAATACATCAGCTTGCAGGAGAACCTCGGTTACGCTATATAAATCGTGGTATTCTCTCAACGTTTTGTATCCAAATTCTTTCCATACCGACTGCGCATGGTTGTAGTCTTCATCACTAATGTTAGAGTCGATAAGTATTGAATAGAATGCTGACTTTGGTGGTAATTCTGTTTCGTTCAGTCGTTCGATGGAATTAACGTAATCGTAAGGATAAACACCTTTTTAAAGTAAGAGATCGAGCTAATTACAAGAGTGGTGTTTGCTTATATTCTTACACTGATCTTTCTTTAGGTTTCTCACTAAAGCGTCGAGACTTGATGCCATGAATTTAAAACTATCGATGAACCGCAATTCTCGTTTGACTAATTTCAACTTATTTTCTTCTTCCATGAATTTATGAGACTACGAATTCTCTGCTAAAAGAGATGTACTTTTCTTCGTGGCAGGGAATGCAGTTAATCTTTTCATCATCACCTCGTAATTTCTTTACGAATAGATGACTATCGTAACCGGAGAGATTATGGAACAATACCTGAAAAAATTTGGGGACTCTTTATATTAAATTACAATTCTTATGAGCGGCGCCTCTAAATTTACCGGAAAGGTGGCAGTGGTTTCTAACTCGATCATCGTTTAGTTCGCCTTCGCATATGTGACAATTGGTAGTCGAGTCGTATAGAGCCTGTCCTTTTTTCCGAATATCATTTTCTTTGGAAATTAAAATCGATTATAAATATTTGTTATTTTATTATCTATAAGAGCGTCTACGGATATCTGAGGTACATCATAATCCTCGTTCTCCACTGTGAAAGTAACGGGATCTTGCGAATATAGGTCATCGTGAAAACATTTTATATAATAGCAGAAGGAACTTGGGACGTGTTTTTGATATCTGTTGGTGTAAGACATGCTGGGATCTGGTTGACAAGTATAGGTTTGTTGAATGACTCGAAACCAGCGTACACTACAAAGGGCACACTCGTCTTTCTATGATCATTGTTGAAACTCAACATAGTTCTTGGGTTTGAAAGTTCTATCTTTGTGCGGTCTCTTGGGGACAGTACTCGGTGTGTTTAATTAATGAATCTACATCTCTATATCCCATCAGACATCGTTTGCAATAGCGCATCGAATGAATAGAGTTTTCTGATTGTACCGCAATCAGTTTGTTGAAATTCTTTATCCAACAACAATGTCCTCGTTCTTCAGGTATGTACCCCTCGATCCACTTTGCGAATGTATTAATCGCTGATTTAGTTTTAACGAATATTTTTCGTACTGTTGTGGCTGGTATAGGAACCAGTGTTGAGATTTCAATGTCGGGAATGGGCATCAAGCAAGCTGTTCTTTGCAGCATCTGATGAGAAAGGGTAAAATGTGAGAGGATGAGTGTTTGAGGCATATGATATTCAACTTTAGCAATCAAATCCGTTTTTTGTAGTCGTGTATGACCTACCACACCTTTCTGTTTCGCAATATTTCTTAATCCGTTCATTCTTCGAGTATTCCATTTTATATCGGGGTCGCATTCTGTTAAGTCCGAGTGAGAAAATATTTTCATCCATTTTATGAATGACAGAAATTGTTTTTGGTGCTGGCTCATCGAAACTTTGGGAATTCCCAGTGTTTTACCCTATAGGTAGGTGTTTGACCTAGTGCATGAATTATGAGTCATTGATGATATTGTGGTGAGTTATGGGTTGGTGTTTGACCTAGGTCTTTCGTTGTTGTTGTTTTGCTGATGTTTTGATCTAGGGTTGATTACTAATACGCATGGTAACCAATAGATTGGTGTTTTGAGCCATGTGTTGGTTAAATGAGCCAGCTCATCCAATTCTCTACTACTATTCTCTCATTCACCCTTTCCTAACGCATTGTACCATTCAAGGTCTGGGTTTCTAACTATCACTCCAGACTCTAAAGACTCAGCGCCCTGTGACTTAGAGCCTTTTGTGTTATTCGTCGTGCACTTACAATATTCTGTATTAGGCCTTACCAACTCGTGTCTTCGAAGACTTAAACTTGAGCAAATAACTGTGTCCTATAAGTTAATGAATAATATTTGATGCACAAGCATTTTGATAGCTTATCACCATCGTGCTTTGCTAAATGTTTTCTCTAAAAAAAATAGGAGCACCGCTGTTCGTTGGTAATGCAAGTGTGCGCAAGACAACGTAAAAGAAACTCAATTAGTTTACAAAAAGAGATACAATAAATCAAAGGTAAAATGACTATTCATGGAAATATAATTGAAACATGACTTAATGCTATATAAGCAACTCTTAAAAGAAAAGAATGGTCATTTTAACAAATACTTTTGTGTTGATTCATAAACCGTGAAATGGTACTTAAATGTTATGGACTCGATGGCAATTACAATTTATTCAACGCTCAATAAATCAATATAATATATATATATATATATATATATATATAATGCCTAGACCTGTGATGCCTAGACCCTGATTGTTCCGGCATTATATATATCTATATACAGGGTGAGCCATTACAAAGGAACCTCCCAGTTTTTTGGCTAATATTTCAGCCAAAAGTAGAGATTGGTAAATGAAATTTTACATGCGCAAAACCAATTCATACTTGCATGCCCAAATTAGAATTAAGTATTTTAAACAGAACAAAAGTTGTATCACTTTTAATGAGTCCAACCACGACCTTTTGACGGTCAACATTCAACACAGGAAAAGTAGCAAAATGATTATACGAAGTCACTTCAATTCTTCCATTCTTTTTGGCTTTGGTTGCACATTGTGCTACTTCTCGAGCAAATAGCTCCCCACGCGTGATAATCTATTGGGTTCAAGTCCGGTGAGCTAGGGTCCATTGGTCCTACTCAACGAAACCAGTTCAATTGACCTTGGGCCAATCTTGCGTCAGACGAGCAGTATGCGCTGGTGCCTCGTCTTGCTGAAAGATGAATCTAGCTGGCGCAGATACTTGCATTCGGATATTAATTGTGGAAGCAGCTACCAACGTAATAAACAGCATCCACTTTGACTTTCTCATCAACAAAATGAACAAAACAAACACCAGCCGATACCAAAGCATGTGGAGCGAATTTCTTGCGTTCAACAATCAGTCAACCAGGTCTGACGTCGGATTTCTTGACGCTGGAAAAACACAATTGTTTTGGTTGTTGATTGGTGATTGAGGTAGAAGTTCTTCTCAGTCGTGAGAAACACACGCTTCGTCCGGCATAGTAGTGCTAATGAGCGATCGAACAGACTGCGACACGACGGAAGCGATGTTTATTTACCAATTTGATCGATTGCTCGCTTAATGACGTCAAAGTGACGTCCAAATGAGCTGATTCCTCGTTTCTCTTCTCAATAATAATGTTAATTCTGAAGTTTGCTTTACAGCAATATCTTGAGAATTGACTTCATAAAATCATTTTTGGTCACTTTTTCCTGAGTTGAATTTTTTTTACCACGAAACAACCGCGGTTGGACTCATTAAAAGTGACATCACTCTTGTTCCATTTAAAATATGTCATTCAAATTTAGCCATTGGATGCAGGTATTAACTGGTTTTGCGCCTGCGAAATTTCATTTACCAATCTCTACTTTTGGACAAATAATTAGCAAAAAACCTGAGAGGCTACTCTTTAATGGGCCACCCTGTATATATACTGGCGAAAATTCATGGAAATAATACGACCACGAACTGTCACATACAATTAATTAATTCATTTGAATCCTTAAATAAATCGAACTCTATTCTGCTCGGTTTCATATGTCAAGTGAGCAAAGGCGGAAATGTCAGTATAACAAGCAATATAGAAATACCAATAGTTATAAGCATTCTCACGTCAAAAAATAACTATCTTAAAAATATTTGATTGTCTATTAAAACTATAAGCACTCAGCAAGATTACATTGCTAGTTGTTACAGAGGATAAAGGTTCAGTAAAATAGAGACAGAATGCAAAAATTCCATAATTCATTTAGGCGTATATCTTGGAACAAGCATATTTGGCATGATCCACTACGGTAGCCTTTCAATTTAATTTTAAACAAGTTTATGTTACAGTTTCAACAAATATGAGTTAAGGCATGGAATAGTACATGCCCATCTAATGAGCTTTTGCAGAGGAAAATTGTACCAATTCACATTGTAAATATGGATGAACTCCTCTGCACCTACGATTAACTGCCCAGTTTCGTCATCATAGCACAGTCGAGATGGCTCAATGATGCTATCATCACTGTCTGCTGTTGAACAAATGATTAGATTTTGCATCCGACCTGGCTGATGCAAAATGACCCTACCGCTCAGAAGGCCTTCATCAGCAACAAATACTTTACCGTCGTAGTCAAGCGACAGATAGCGAGGGTTTGTAAGCTTCTGAACAAACCTAGGAATGATCATCTGACCATCTCTCGTAATTTCACTGACGACATTCTCTGATCTAAACTTGAGCACTAGTTCATGAAGAATGTTGAAATTGCCATTCGCGGTCTATACTGCACGTAAAGGCATGTGGATGTCTTTGTGCAAATGAATAATAATGAGGAAACGTCCATCGCAACTAAACATCTCAAGTCGAGACAAGGGATAACCGTACTTGACCATCAACAATTGACCGTCATTATTCACTGACACAGTATAGGGTCCGCCTCTTGAAGACAATAATTTAACTGTGATCAAACGATCACTATTCCCATCCTTGCGAATCTTCTTGACATGTTGTTCAATTGGGTCAGTGACACAAAGACAGCCTTCTGTATTGCACGATGCAATGTCCTTAGGGCGAACAATTTCATTCAGTTTAAATTCCATAAGAAATTGAAACGGTGTCTGATTCTCAAAGACAAGAAGTTTACAGAGATGTGATCCATAAACGGAATAAATCCGGTTCTTTTGATACGCCATGCAACATGTCATTACCAGCCACGTCCAGTTTGGCGACCAATCTTGTGACAGTTGGTAACAAATCTAAACATAAACGGTAAGCTTTTGCAGCCCTTGCTCGTATTCGCTGCCGTTCAATTGTGCAACCGAACAGTGTTCTCTCTTTAATGCTAAATTTGCACGCAGTTTAAATTTAAGTCGATCAAATTCTGTTATTAAATTATGACTGCGATGTTTCATTAAAGTTGTGCATCGAATGTTAATGTAAAGAAACAGAGTCGATGATAGCTTCAAAAAGAATATAATTGACTTAGGTAACGCTTATGATAGACGTCGGATATCGTGTTGCAAAGATTTACTTTTATAAAGAGTTATTTTGCCGAATTCTGGGGCAGCACCAGCGCCATAAGCATTTGATCTGATCCGTGTTTAACGGAAATAGCATAACTATAACTACCATTATTACCATAACTATATAACTATAACTACCATTATTACCATAGGCCTAACTATATGACGGGAGTAAAAAAAAGTACAAACCAACTTCTGTTTTGAACTATTTGCTGTCTAAGCCGATTAAATACTGATGTTCGATGGCTGATACAGAAATATTGGTTAGACTCGTGAATAGACTAATAAGAGTCTTGCATTGAAAGAATTTTTCAACTTTCTCTAGAGTGTTTGGCGATTTGCACCACAACCAAACTACAATCTTCTTGTCAGAAACTGAATTGAGGATCTCTATGTCTTCTTCCATTAGCTGGTTCAGTTTTTTATCAGTCTTGTGTGACCTTGGTTTAGTTTTGTCATGTAGATCGTTGATACGTTCGACCAGTGTATTTGTTAATGTTTTCATATTTCTTGTTACGCAGCTTTGAATTCCCTACTTCAAAACAACTACGACAGAATAAAGGTTAAAATAAGCTATCTTAAATAATATCTTAGACTATGAAACTGCATTTGTTTTACAATTCAGGTATTTGGCCCCGAAGCGCTCTCTGCCAATTCCAACGTTGCTGTCGATGTAAATCTAGTTGCGGATGTCTCAGCTGACTGTTTTTTGTGAATGATACGAATTATATGCATGTGCTTTTCGTTTCTGGCCCTGCAAGTTGGATGCCTAGTTCTATTTTAACATAAGGACAGTTCTCCTCAGTAGAGGTTAGCTCGGGAGCGCTCCCGAGTAGGTAGTCGACAAGGAGCGCTATATAAATCTCTGTAAATATAACGAAATGAATGACGACTGTATAATTATGATTACAGCGAATGATATCACAAATAATTGTATAATTTATGCGCGCGTGATGACTTCTATATGTATGACGTCACAGTTAATGACGTCACAGCAGCCATATTTGGCGTCTGTTGAGGGGTGAGAACGGAATCTTTGCCTTCTGTTGAGAGATGAGAACAGAATCTTTGGCTTCTGTTGAGGGGTGAAAACAGAATCTTTGGCTTCTGTTGAGGGGTGAGAACAGCATCTCTTCGAAACATAGCTATGCAACTGTCGGCGTTATCGGTAGCCGCGTCGTCGGTAGCAGCGTCGTCTGTAGCTTCGATGCAATCGGCTGCACCTCCACAGTTCAAACCGTTCAAGCCTATCCCTAACAATACCTTACGATGGGATCTTACACCAATTGAAATCCTCTCGACGACTGATCTTATTATGGCCAAGTCAAGGGCACTTTATAACACCGTCGGTGCTCTGAAGCCAGACGAAATCAACTACGATAATGTCATCATGGTTAGTCAGTTTTTAGTTTTTCACTTCATTGCGAGTGCTATTGACATATTGTTTGTTACAAAGGTTGCATGTAGTGAGGAAAACTAAATTTTTGCTATTACAATCCAGTGGTTCAGTTATTTTGTGTTGTCTGCGTGTGTATGTGCTTTTGAATTCTTTGGTGACGTTTATGTGTTTGCAAGCGTTGCACGAGTTTGAGTGGCATTTTTTGGATCCCCCTGTTTGTTAATATTATTGGTAGTTTTAGTTTTCGGAGGTGCCAAGTGTTCGCCTAAATTCTTATTCCTAGAGAATGCTGCTATAACCCGATGATTGTTAGAGTTTTGTTGCTGTTGTAACAGTTTTTTCCATTCGTATACTAGTCTTATTGAAAGCGGTATGTAAGGTATTATGATTGGTAATATTTGTTTGTTAGTAGGTGCGTTCTTTAGTTCATATTCAGCCCATATATTTCGTTTACTTTGTCTAAGTAGTCTGTGATTATATCCTCGTTGTTTAAGACTGTGAAAGAGTATGTGGCAGAAGTTGTCGTAGTCTATTTTAAATGAAGATAACCTTTTAAACCTTAGTAATTGTGACTTAAGAATGCCAGTAAATGTGTGTTTTGGGTGAAATGATGAATGGTGCAGTAGCTGGTGTGTGTCTGTTTCCTTAAAGTATACCCTAGTTTGTAATGTTGTTACGCCGTTTTCCGTATGTTTGAATATTGTCGTGTCTAAGAAGTTGATTTCCGTGTTGTAGTGTGTAAGAGTAATTGTAGTGTCTGGTATTATTGAGTTAAGGAAGTTTTCATATTGTTTTAGTTCTTCTATTGTGCCGGGCCATATGAAAAAAATGTCATCAAGAAATCTAAAGAAATCAATGGGTTTTATGTAAAAATAATTGCAGGCTTGTCTGTCAAATTCTATTAAGTAAATGTTGGCTAGATTAGGAGCCAATGATTTACCCATAGCTGTCCCGAATATCTGTAAGAAGAAGTTGTGGCAGAAAGAGAAGTCATTGTTTTTCATTGCAATTTCAAGTAGTTCCAATAGCTCTTTGTCAGGTCGTTTGTGAGAAGAAGTCCTTGACGTTACGGAGGGTGCGGTCGATATTCATGTTTGTGCACAGAGAAGTTATGTCACCTGTTACTAGTATGTGTTGGTTGTTAATTTAACGGTTTCTTATTTTTCTAACGAAATCATATGTATCTTTAATGTATGATGGGTGTTTGTTTGCAAGAGGTTTTAAGAATGAGTCTATGTAATCACTAATCCTACGCGATTCTGTGCCACAATCATCTACTATGGGACTTCCTTCCGGAATGTCTGGGAGTGTCCATTTGTTCATTGGTTTATGTATTTTTGGAAGAAGGTAGAATTTTCTGTCGTTGTCTGTACTTTTAGCGCTTAGATAGTCATACTGCCTAGTGTTAATAATGTCCTTTTCAAGAAGATTATCTAGGATGTCATTTATTTTCTGTATGGTTTGCTCTTTAAGAGGCACTTTTACAGGGTTAAAGTAATTTTTAGTTGTCTGTCTACTTCTGTAAGGTAAGAATTTTTGTTTAGTACACAAACCATGCCGCCCTTATATTTGGCCCAAACTCCTTAAATTTTAAAAGGCCATGAGTCTATCATCTGATTTTTATGACTATACATGTATAACTCTTATGTGAAGGAAGCGTATCGTAGCGATTATGCTCTTTTAATCTTATTGTGCTTCATTTCAGGCTTTGTCAGATGACGCAACGGCCTTTTACACAGCTCGCCTTCCTCTGCACTTCATGCAGCACGTATCTTACAGTAGAGAAGTAAGGGATGCCAGCTATGAGGCCGAAAAGAAACTGTCGAGCTTTGATGAAGAAATCAGGTCAGCGGATGAACTCATGAGTGAAATCCATAGTCCTTTCTAGCAATTTTTTAAAAATCTCTTGTGTAAACAGGCCTAATTAAAAATGTAGCACATTTAAAAAAATGACCTGATCCACAATTCTGCGGTTTTATCTGTTCATTTACAAATACACACAAGAACCCATACATAAAACACTCATGCACACTCACTAATATTATGCACATATCTACACACACACGAACACATACCTACACACATATATATAATTTTATATATACTTTAAAAATTAATGTTTTATATATATATGTATATTATATAAGCAATTGTAAATTATGCATGTATACGTACACACATATACATGCATACATATCTCAAATAAAATAAAATGAATACATACATAAAAATACACATTCTTCCATACAGATATTCTTGAATACACTCATACATTTACATATATACATCACACTGTTGGATGTTCAGTTAGACTGATACTTCTCACCGATTGAACAATTAAGATATATCTAACTAAACTATGCATTTAACCTCGAAAGACAGTCAGGATAGGACTATTGAAGTGGAATGGATTTGGACTCGGCCCTTGCCATCTCTCGCTCTCTATAGCGGTTGTTGCTAAGGTCAGAGCTAATCGATGACTGGATCTGTTGAATGGGTATTGGGTATATACCTGTATTTGAGATCGCTTTTTGCACTATAGTTGTGTCCAATGTTTCCGAGATTCTCCAGTTTCGTCGTATTATGTAAGTCTGTATATAGCTGAGTTAAATATAGCTTGTCTGTACTTTGCTCTGAGTTCCACGTTTGTTTAACTAACTGAGTTGCTCGTAGTGTCAGGACTCAAGTGAATGTGAAACGTTTCAGGTTGCATTCTTTCGTCACTTTGGGTGTTTAATATATATTGCTTTCAAAATACATCTTTGTTATTATAAAATCTATAGAACCTTAAAATCAGGTAGACCTAGCATGTAACGACAACACGCACATCGTTCGTGCATGCATGCGTGCATGCATGCATGTATACATACATACATTGTCCTTGATCCATCATCTCCTCAGGTGAATATATTACTAGTGATGGTGTGATGGTATGTACAGTAATAGATGCTTCTTTACTTGTACAGTATGAGAGAAGACGTGTTTAATGTCTTGCTGGAAGCACACAGGAAGTTCGGCAATAATCTGAAACCGGAAGCCAAACGTTTCCTGGAACGAAATATCACATATGGAAAGCGCAATGGTATGCATAGTCTCATAAAAGTTTTCAAGAAACTTGCCATTTTGGCTTTGATATTACTTTAGTTTTCTCAAATTAAAATGCTTCGTGTTCGACAGATTTACGAATTTCGTCATCTTTGGCGTCCAAAAGAGCAACTCGTGAATTTTGGACTTTGTGACAGTTGTGACTATTTTAATCGGCCACGGACAATATAGGAAACTCATTCTATAAAGGATAAACCCTTGAAACTGAAGACTTAAGTTAACATTATTATCTGAAAACACCGGCTGAATAATTTGACGTGCATCTCTCTGAGTAAGAAAAATGTTGATGTCCGATTGCTTGCAATAAATTCAAGGTAGAGCTATACATGGAGGAGTTGATTTCGGGGTTTAAAACTCTCGTAGAACAGCGTCAATAAATTATATATAATTGCCATTTTGGTCAAAAATGAATGTCTGATTCTCATATGTGGAGGGCGCGATCAAATTTTCTACCGTCCGATGAAGAAACGAAGGCAATTAAAATAATTTATAGTTTGTAGTTGACTGTTCGTGGTAGGCGATGGCTGTGTGATAACAGTATAGCATGATAGTTTTATATTCTAACTAGTGAGCATCACTCCCAAATGTAACTGTGGACGGGTGTCACTTGTGAGCGGTTGCGCCGATGTGTATACGCGCTCGGCTTAGGCGGGAGGATGCTTATTCCTCTTACATGCAAGAGCCATTACTTATTTTGTCGTGTGACGTTGCGTTCTGCAAACTGCCATTTTAGGACTGCACTTGTCAAAGGATATTCAGATGAAGATAGCAGATCTCATGAAGACGATGAACGGTCTAAGCATTGACTTTGTTCAGAATCTGACCGACGATAACACGAGTCTTAAGTTCCAACCTTCAGAACTTGGTAAGAAATGTAAAGCAAATGTTAGAAGCTTAAATGTTTAATGATGATCAGTGTCTATATGTGAAAATTTCAAAGGAATGCAATGTTTCTAAAATAATGGTTTATAAGATTAACACGAGTCATGAGTTAACGCATGAAGAGAAGCTGCAGGGAAAGTAAAAACTAGGCTATTATTTATGATTTCATTTGAACATTTCACAAAATCGCAAAGTTTATTAGATGAGTAAATAATTCCACATGAGTTCATTCCTATTTTCAAAGATCCGTGTACTATATTAACCACATGCTTAGACCCTGGTGTCATCTTTGAGCAGGTGAGCGCGTTGGACAACACAGTTGCCCACTCGGCGCTGTTCATTGATACTATAGCTATTACTTGCTGATCCAACTCTATGTATTTCCGGTCATCCCTGATGTAGGGTGGTCCAGACAATTCATTCTTGGTCTTCCAACATTAGCATATAATGAATAATGAAATACTATTATATTGTTTTATAAGTTGCAAGTTATATTTTCAGAGGGACTTCCACCAGACGACATGAATACAATCGCGCGGGTTAGTTAAGCTCTGACTGCATTCCTTGTCGCGTCGTTTGACATATCTGCCACCCTGCTCTGATAATAATTATTTTCTAACAATGCTTGTATATTTCGTCATAAGCAAGAGGCAAATAGATGGTTTCGAGCATTTAGCATTTCACTTCAGTAAAGAACAATTAAGCAATGTTCAGTTCTTGTCATATCACATATCTGTACATATACATAGAGCTTGCATTTGATGAGTCATAATTGGTTGAGATTATCTAGTATTTAAGTAGCATATCAGTAGTTATATTCGTTGCTACTTGGGGCATTTAATCTTTATACACCTAAAATCACATCAAATCAACAAATAATTTGGTCATAGTCGCGTCGTAGTTGGGTTATGATATTAACCTAACTCATAAACAGGCAAAAAACCCTAGCCACATGTGGATGTGTTGCCTCCAAGCAAGTTGGTATTAAATAAACTAACGATCTAGCGTTGCAAAAGCCACCTACCATGCAGAGGGCTAGGCTTTGATTAGAAGATCCACCTATACGTTAAATGTCACGGGAATTTCCAAAAGTTTCGATGACTCATCAGTTTCGATGATGAGTCATTATTGAACAAAAAGGAAAAAAATATTTTCTTGCGTATATAAAATGAAAGAAAATATTATTCCCTCTTTTCACTTAAAGAAATGCCACCACAATATAAAATGGAATACTCGAATAAAACTGTTATTGAATTAAGAAGAATTGCCAAACAGAGCGGTTTGGTTGGTTATACACGGCTGCGAAAAGCGGATTTGATTAGTAAAATTGAAGCCCACAGCGTACCCTCAATCTCAACCAATGCTAGTTTGCTTGATGCACCCGTTCCCGATATTGGAATCGCAACACTCGAACCCGTACAAGCCACGACAGTACGAAAAATATTCGTTAAGACTAAATCAGCGATTAATAAATTCGCAGGGTGGGTTGAAAATTATATACCTAAAGAACCAAAGAAAATAGTGAATGAGAAGTTAGAAGCACTGAAAGCCAAAGTGAATTCTATATTCGGTAAAATTCCTATGAAAACACGCGAAATAAAAGAGACGGCCACAGCTATCAAGGGCTTCACGAAACAATACACGGTCGAAGGCGCAAGCGGAATTGACGCCACATCTTTTCTCAAGGCAGCTCAACCACAACTGGAAGACCTTTTGTCTAGAAATCGCCAGACTAAGGTCAATCTTGTCCTTACCTGCACAATGGAGCGTGTAGATATGAAATCCGGACAAGTAGATACCAAGAATTTTCCATTAGTCTCTATGACCGAAGTTGTTTGAAACTCTACCGATCCGAGCGAAATATTTAATAATGGGAAACATAAAATCCTAGAGTCTATGGCAGCCTTCCAGATGCAAGGTAGTAACTGGAGACTTAGAGCGGTTCAAAAATTAGACATCAACACAGTTGTTTATTAACCGCTGCAAGGCAGTTCTTATATTCCACTACCGAAATGTTTAGCGAGTAAAAAGGGTGTTATTAATTTGAAGAACGAAGACGAAGAATGCTTCAAGTGGTGTGTAACGAGAGCCCTAAATGCGGTTGACGGCAATCCAGAAAGAATTACGAAAGAATTAATCAAACAGTCTGAAGAACTTGATTGGTCTGGCATCGAATTCCCAGTAACAGCTGATGCTAATGTAAAAAGTAAGTTTGAGAGAAATGATAAAATTAGTATTAATATCTTCGGTTATGAGAACTATGTTTACCTATTCCCACTATATTTGTCAAAGCATGAGAGTAATAGGTGTTATTATTCATTTCTGATGGAGAAAAGAAACATTATTGTTGGATAAAGAACTTTAACAGATTGATGGCGGTTCATAGAGAAAACTCATACACTTCGATGCACTATTGTATAAGATGTTTGATTGTATTCAGTAGAATAGATTCGCTACACAAGCACACCGAATACTGTTCCCAACACGACGCTCAATAGATAGAACTTCCAGAACCAGGAACTATGTTGAGTTTCAAAAATTATTATAAAAAGATGAGAGTCCCATTTGTCGTGTTTGCCGATTTTGAGTCATTAATAAAACCTATAGACACTTGTCAACCAGATCCCATCATGTCTTACACCAACAAATATCAAAAACACGTCCCTAGTTTTTTTTGCTATTATATAAAATGTTTTGACGATGACCTATATTCGCAAGCTCCCGTAACGTTTACAGCGGAGAGTGAAGACGATGATGTAGATCAGATATTTATAGACACTCTT
Source organism: Bimastos eiseni (assembly GCA_959347315.1). Lineage (NCBI taxonomy): Eukaryota > Metazoa > Annelida > Clitellata > Crassiclitellata > Lumbricidae > Bimastos > Bimastos eiseni. The sequence continues at coordinate 27,058,909 of OY365806.1, read as the reverse complement.
ATAGATAATATAAAAGATATTTATAATCGATTTAAATTTCCAAAGAAAATGATATTCAGAAAGAAAGATCAGGCTCTGTACGACTCGACTACAGTTTTCCACATATGCGAAGGCCAACTGGGTGATGATCGAGTTAGAGATCATTGCCATTTAACTGGAAAATACAGAGGCGCCGCTCATAAAATTTGTAATCTAAATTATAAAGTCCCCAAGTTTTTCCCTGTATTGTTTCATAATCTATCCGGTTATGACAGTCATCCATTCGTAAAGAAATTACGAGGTGATGATAACAAAAAGATTAGCTGCATTCCTAGCAACGAAGAAAAGTATATCTCATTTGGCAGAGAAGTTGTAGTTGATAAGTTTGTAAATAAAGAAAATAAGGAAGTACTGGTTAAACGAGAATTACGTTTCATCGATAGTTTTAGATTAATGGCATCGAGTCTTGACGCTTTATCGAGGAACCTGAGCAAAGACCAGTGTAAGAATCTAAGCAAGCACTATTCTGGTAATCAGCTCGACCTCCTACTTAGAAAAGGTGTCTATTCTTACGACTCTGTTGATTCCGTCGATCGACTGAACGAAACAGAACTACCACCAAAGTCAGCATTCTATTCGAGACTTAACGACTCTAGCATTAGTGACGATGACTACAACCATGCACAGATGGTATGGAATGAATTCGGATTCCAAACGTTTAGAGAATACCACGATTTCTATAACGTGAGTGATGTTCTCCTGCTTGCTGATGTATTTGAGAATTTTAGAGATGTGTGTAGTGAGAACTATGGTCTAGATCCCGCTTGGTATTATACTTCTCCAGGTCTTGCTTGGGATGCCGCATTAAAGTTGACTGGAGTAGAGTTGGAGCTGTTGAGCGATTATGATATGATACTAATGGCTAAGCATGGGATAAGAGGCGGTGTTAGCACCATTTCACATCATTATGGACAGGCAAACAATAAGTATATGCCATCGTTTGACGATAGCAAGCCTTCAACATTTATAACCTATTTAGACTCGAACAACATGTACGGGTGGGCGATGTGTAAAAATCTACCAACTCACGGGTTCCAGTGGATGGGCAATGATGAGCTAAACGATTGGAGATCAATACCGCGTATATTAGAAGTCGAGTTGGAATATCCTAGAGATTTACACGATCTCCACAACGACTATCCTCTTGCCCCTGAGAATATTACATCTGAATCTTCAACTGTACCTAAGCTCATTCCGAACTGGAACGATAAAGTAAAATACATAGTCCATTACGAAAATTTAAAGCTGTATGAAAGCCTAGGCTTGAAGATAACCAAAATTCATCGCGGAATTAAATTTGAAGAAAGTGCCTGGCTGAAAAAGTATATCGATCTAAATACCAATCTGAGGACGAAAGCCACCAACGATTTCGAGAAAGACTTTTTTAAACTAATGAACAATAGTGTATTAGGTAAGACATGCGAGAATATAGAGAATCGAGTAGACATAAAACTGGTTTCCAGCGAGAAGCAAGCCATAAAACTAGCAACAAGAACGAATTACGACAGTCGAACTATTTTTGATGAAAACCTAATCGCCATTCACATGAAACGGACGAAGCTATGTTACAACAAGCCTACATATCTTGGTATGTGTATTTTAGGCTTGAGTAAGACTATAATGTACGATTTTCATTACAATAACATCAAGAAAAAGTATGAAGATAGAGCAAAGTTACTTTTTACAGATACAGATTCTTTAGCCTATGAAATTAAGACCGAAGACTTCTACGCCGATATAGCTCCCGACATTAGAAGTAATTTCGACACTAGCGACTATCCTAAAGACCACCCCTCTGGTATAGAAACAGGCATCAATAAAAAGGTCACTGGCATGTTCAAAGATGAAGCAGCTGGTAAACACATCGAAGAGTTTGTAGGTTTAAGATCGAAACTGTATTCGTACAAGATGGCTGGAGTAGACCACAAGAAATGTAAAGGCGTGAAGAAGAATGTCGTCAAGAAATCTGTCACTCACGAAGACTACAAGGACTGCATATTCACCAAGAGAGAACAATCGAGAAAGATGAATGTCATTCGATCCCACCTACACGATATCTACACCGAAGAAGTCAACAAGGTGGCTCTCTCAGCGGAAGACGACAAACGAGTGATTCAGCAAGATGGTATCCACACTTTAGCATATGGACATTATTCTCTAATATAAAATGAACACTAAACAAATCGATGTCGAATGTGTAACGCTACATAATAATGCTTTGTCGAATGTGGATCTAATTGAAGCAGCGAGGAAACTAAATATAAATAATTTCAGAGGAGTATTTCTAAGAGACGAGCTGCCGAAGAAACCAAGAGCGAACGAGTGTAGTATCCTTAATCTGGACGATTCTGATGGCAAAGGAACGCATTGGACATGTTGGATCAAGCGCGCTAATGATAAGATTTATTTCGACAGCTATGGACTGCCTCCTCCTGCGAAATTGATAAAATATCTACAAAGACCGCTATTTTACAACAGTGAGCGAATACAACCAGACGGTCAAGTGTATTGCGGTCATTTATGTCTGTGTGTATTTATGTCTGTATTACAACGATGGTTGTAAATTTTAAGAAGTCATAAACGAATTGCATTAAATAATATCACCTATTTAAAAAATACGCCTGTTGATAAATTTGGACGAACTGATACTGCATCAATTGAAAGAATAGTTTCTGGAGGTGCTACTCGATCTCAAGCGAGTAATACCTTTCTAAAACAAGATGGAACGAACGAAATGAATGGTGATTTAAATATGAGCGGTAACTTGATAAAAGCTCTACCGACTGACATTCATCCACCAGTCTTAGCTAGCCATGCCGCGAGTTTTTGTCAAGTCGAAACTCTAGTCAGCCAAATTAAAACGAATAATACTACCACTGATAACTCGAGACTAAACGTGACTGCAGCACTTACCATGACTTCGAATGTAACGACGATAAACGGTTTTACTTACGAAGCTAGTGCTAGCGAATATCGCATAGCGGCCGGGTATAACTTTGAACCGTGGAAAGCGCTTCAAATGCTTGTCATACCCCCGAATGATGGATAGCCGACACAGTAACTGGTGTTTGGTTACAGATTAAATATCCCGTTCCTTTGTCTATGTCGGGTTTCTACATCATTGCTAGTACAGTATTAAACACACGTATTACTAGATGGAAAGTTCAAGCGAGTAACGATGGAATAGTATTTACAGATGTTCTAAGTCCTACAATGGATGTCCTCGATTCAGGAGTTTTGAACAAATTTGCATTTCCAGCATCGTCTAATTACGTTTACTGGCGATTTCATATTATATCAACGAGCGATGAGGCGGAATGGACGGATATAGAGCTGTTACAGTGGATTCTTACTCTTACTGATATCACGCTGGGAAGAAAATGTCATGTCAGCTACGTTCCTAGATTAACTTCTAATAATAGTAATTATGGTTTTGAAGCGAACGCCACTTTTGAATTTAAAAATAACAAAGCCTTCAATGCGTTCAAAGACGAAGGTGAATGGGTGTCTAACGTCAACAGTCAATTCTTTTTAACTATAAAGTGTCCAACAGCTGTTAGAACCAGGAAGATTGGATTGAAGGGAAGGAATAAATCCTCCGAAAGGATTTATGATAGGAGGACAGAAGGAGCCAACAACTCAGGAAGTTGGAATATTTTATACACTGCACCAAATCCTACTTACTTAGGAAATGCTTATCAAGAATTTTTAATCGATTCCGTAGGAAAATACAAGTCTTACATGTTGTATTGTAAACAAGCTGAATCGTGGAAGCCAGGATTAAGTGTGATGCAGTTCTTCGTGTACGATGATTAAAATAAGAAATTATTTTCATATTTTAGCTTAAAGAAAATATTTTCTATATATAAAAGGAAAATGATTGTCACACACTAAACGTTTAATCCAGATAAAATGATCTTTAAAGTCGCGAATAAGACGAACAACTTTGGTCAACGAATTCAAATTAAATATAAATACCCGAACGGTGATGAAGGCGATTTTCATATCCAATCTCCAGCATTAAAAAATTGGGGTTTATCACCAGATTATGGTTTTGGCACAAAACCGATGGTCCTATTGTTGGTTATAGTATACCAGTAATGATGTATGATGGGTCAACTGATGAAGAATTGGTGACTATCGGCTTGTTTAAAAGTATTTTAGAACGCATTCAAGAGTTTCTGCTCGATCCTAATACAAAGGAGACCTCGAATAAGAAATACAAAGATTCGCAGGTTAGACAAATGTCTATCTTTTATCAAAAAAAGGAAGACGAACCGCTAAAGATGTACCCGAAATTTTTAACTGCGTATGGATCAGCGGATACGACCACCGGATTTTATGATACAGACGATAATCCAATCGACCCTCTAACGTTAATATCCACTCCATGCAGTGTCGTGTTCGATTTAACATGTAGTACATTCATTGGAAATAAACCATCAGTTCAATTAAGAGTAGAAGATGCTGTATTAGTAGAAAGAACTGAAGTGCGAAAGCGAGTGCGCCGCTTGTTTGTTGAGTAGTTAAATATTTGTTGTTAATTTTCAATGATTATTCTCATTGAAAATTTAAATTACAAGTTCAACAATTTAGTTTTCTCCAGATACCACGATATACGACGTGATGTATCCCGGGTCCGTTTCTATCCTCCTTTTCAGGGAAGTAAATGTCTTGTTCTCTTTATTCATCTCCAATTTGTCATGCAATGGCCCCTCGTATACGCTCATGTAATATTCCACCTCATCCGGCGCTACTACCGTAATCAGGTAAAAATATCCTACTGTGCCATACAAATATTGCTTCGTTTTAACAGTATAAACTACGTCTTCCTCTAAAGTTTCGAAATCTATATATTTGCGAGTCCTCATATTTTATTTAGTCGGGATAAAACTTTATGATGATATCTTAATCTCGTATCTATTTCTCCATATTTTACCGTTGGAATGACGTATCGTATTCGCGCCAACCTTGAGAGCCATACTCGCCTTATACAACGATGGGTAGATGACGGCTTCGTTCGTATCTTTGTCTAGGATCTCTACGCGTATGGGATTATTTCGAATCGTTTTTAGATGCTCGTACTTGGGCGACATGTCCTTTTTCACCTTCACCGGCGCCTTCAGTTCTGATTCCAGTAAAATGCCCCTCTCAACCAGTGTTCTTAACATTTCTAGTTTGTTCATATAACTCGGCTTTATTCCATGATCCTTCAATAGCGATTTCAGTTGTGAGAGATTCATTTTATAATAGAAAATATTTTCTTTAATATACTACGCTCATCCTCTGGCCGTCTGATTGGAAGTTTAACAATTTATCTGAAATGATACCTGCTTAAGCTTCAGTTCCAGCAGGGATGGCAGCATTGAAAGTAGCCTTGATCTGGAAATCGACAACTAATGACTTCAGCCGTTCAGATTGCTTACTCACATCGAAAACGAATAGCGGGTATAAGTCTTTGTAGTCGGCTGGAGTGATGTTGCTCTGAGTCACGAGTCGGTCCATCCCAAACAAATTTCTCGCTAAAGGTCGCGGCATCTCTGTAAGCTCTCGAAAATTGCTGAGTCATGAATGAGAGGTTGTAGTCGACCGCTGGATATCTGTCCTGGTTCATCATCACATACATGTTCTTGATATCGCAATGCTCGAAAATTGATGGATTAGCCTCTTGATTGCCGCTTCGATTCGTTTGAAATCCAACTATGATGTACCTGGGTTTTTCTGGCGCTCTCTTTACACTAAGTCGCCAGCTAAACGTGGCAGATACAGGAACCGTTATAGTATCGCAAAGATGGGCTCGATAGGCTACTGGTAAAACGTTGCCTTTGCTTCGGTCGTTTTATATAGCTGCACTCTTTCCATGTCAGACGCTTGAACGTGCGGCATAAACCATGACATTTTACTGAGGTTGACTTTGCCGGCCGCTACCGCATTTGCCCTAAAAATAGCATCGCTGTCAGGTTTGCGAACGAGAGTTAAAGTCTGCTTCATACCGTAGACTACCTTATCATAATCCTCACAGAATCCAAAAATGTGCTTCAGAGGCACGATGAAGCTAAATGTCTCGGTAGTTTGAAATAATTCTGTGCTAGATAGAAACAGTCGACGTTACTGTGTCTTCCTCGGATGTAATAAGTCTCGCATTGATTCTGCTTTTCTAACTGTAAATCGTCGAAAATCATCAAGTTCTTCTTGTCACAGGTGTCAAGTCACTCGGGTCTGGCACGTCTTCTGCTGATTCAAAGAACTGGGAAGAAATATCAGATTTTTTATTCAAGTGTTTAGCCATTTCCTCAATTACAACCTCTGGTGAATAATTTTGTCTTATGATCTCGTCTTGAATATAAAATAACCCGATGATGGATTCTTTAGGTAGTTTTTCTTCAAATGCTTTTTTCAGAATTGTATACTCTGTTTGAAGAGAGACCTTCGGAATATTTGTAGATTGTCATAATCTAACCATCCGGGTCTTAGAAGTAGGTTCAACAGTAAAGTAGTCTTACCACATCCAGACTTTCCTACGATTAACCCTCTTATACTTCTAGGTAAAAGAGGGTTATTGAATCTCTTAGATAATATGTCGTTGCACGAAAAATCTTTGACTTCCATTTTAAATATATCTCACCGTATTTAAAATGTATTGCGTAAAGTGTAAAACTCATACTGAAACTAAAAATGTACAGACTGTTGTAACGAAGAATGGAAGGTCAATGCTTAGAGGCACGTGTGATGTTTGTGGAAAAACAAAGACTCAATTCGTGAAAGCAGTAGAAGGTGGGGATCTTGTTGGGTCTCTAAATTCAGTAACTAGCGGTATTAAATTACCGTGGGCTAAATTTCCAGGTGAGATGCACTTGCCGGGACATCAGTTTACAGGACCAGGAACTAGACTGGATTTGAAATTGAATCCCGATGGAACTCCAAAAGATTGGTCTAAACCCGTTGATAGAGTCAATAACGCTGCATATTATCATGATTTAGCTTACATCCAGCACACGGACACGGCTTCTAGGAATGCCGCCGATAGAGCGGTTAATGAATTGAATAATAAACCTAATCTTAGCTTGCGGAAGAGAATAGAGAGAGCAATAGTCAAACCTATATTATCCACTAAAGCGAGCCTGGGGTTAGGTTTTAAAAAAGCCTAAAATTACAACCCGATCTGAAATGGACTAATCAATTAGCGAATGAATTGCATAAACCTGAAGTAATGCATTTTAGAAAGTGAAAGGTGTATGTTAGTGGGATAGATGAGATATGGGCTGCTGATTTAGTCGATATGCAGGCTTTCGCTAAAGATAACAGTGGTGTGAAATACTTACTTACTGTGATAGATGTGTTTTCCAAGTACGGGTGGATCATACCATTGAATGATAAGAGTGGAAAATCTACAGCTAGTGGCTTCGTGAAAATATTCGAGAGCGGTAGAAGACCTGGTAAACTATGGGTAGACAAAGGAAAAGAATTTTATAATAAAAATTTCCGGGAATTAGTTGAGTTATATTCTACTGAAAACGAAGAAAAATCCTGCGTGGTTGAGAGATGGAACCGGACAATGAAAGAGAAAACGTTTAAGTATTTTACAGCTAATTCAACTAGAAGATATATCGATGTGTTGGATGATATGGTTAGTAATTATAACGAGACTAGGCATTCTTCCGTTAAAATGACGCCCGCTAAGGCTAGTATGAAAGTGAATGAAAAGACTGTATTTATGAATTTATACGGCGACGAGGTCTTAGAGCCTATTGTGCCTAGGTTTTCAATCGGTGATAAAGTTAGAATAACTAAGAAAAAGAATATATTTGAAAAAGGATGGACGGAAGAGATTTTTACAGTATCTCAGATTCAATACACGGATCCTCCAACTTATAAGATTACTGATCAAAGTGGAGAAGAAATACAGGGCTCATTTTATGAACAGGAGCTACAGAAGACAACTCAAGAGATATTTAGAATTGAAAAGATCATTAGCAAACGTGGGAAGAAATTGCTGGTAAAATGGCTCGGATACCCTGAATCACATAATTCGTGGGTAGATAATGAAGATTTGGTGATCGTGTGATAATGATTTATATAGAAAGTATTGCATATTCCTACCAGACTTGCGTCATAGTTTCTACTACGACCTACGTTGTTCCATCTCGTGACGATGAGTCTACCTGCGTTGGCGTCAAACAAGCGTTCTCATTATTTCGATAACTCGTGATCGTGAATGTGCGCCAGATTCTAGAGCCTTCTGGAATGTTCTCGAACAGCCAGGACTATAAAATAACTGGTGTGACCGGTAGTTACATCGTCACGCTTTTACTTTTTCGGGTGCATTGTGACCAAATTCCCCTCTCAGACTGCGAATATGGGCGATGAGCTTCAGACCTTCGTTCATAGCCTGGCTAATGACAGACCCGCCAACGTTGGGGGAAAGGAACGCAAGTTAGTGAAGATTCGTGAAAGGATTCGAAAGATAAAAGCGAAAGATCTTAAACAAAAACAGCGAATGAGAGAATTGATGGCTTGCCTTCGCGAGACGGCTGACGAACTGGCTTATCTCAAGAACGAAGTTGCACGGGTTCGAACAGAGCAGTCAACCCTTGTCGACGACGCTGCTGAGTGAAACCGACGATCACGAGGTGGCTTTTCCTGACGAACGAATGTCTACGAATATGTCAGGAAGATTCGAACCCTTGTCGATGTTCTCCTGCTAACAGTATCTATCCGCAAAGACCGCTTAAAGTACATTTATTTAAAATAGGCTCACTCTTTTTTACTAAAATAACATATGCGCTGCTGCTTTGCAAAATTGCTAGTGTTAACAATTTCTTCCCCCATCTAGCTAATCAATGAAGTCGCGTTCTTAACAGAATATTCAGGCTTATGCTTTGTAATAAAGATCATATTTTATCAAATATCTTAACGGAATTCATATTCGTTGTGACGTAATTAAAACAGGCATAGAGAGTTTATTTGTTAGATTCGCTGTATAGGAAACACAGAGTCTCAATAGACGGACGCATGGATGGATGGATGGGTGAATGGATGAATGGATGGATGGATGGTTGGATGGTTGGATGGCTGGGTGGATGCCTGGATGAATAATTATTTCAATAGAACAGCTCGCTGTTGTCCATGCTGGGTTATCTAAGCTGTGTCTTAATAACACGAGACTGTTACAGAGAGACAGTATAATATTCTTTAGTTCCATAGCTCATTGTCTATACGCTGTACTTTAATACGTTCCATATGGCAGCAAGACTCATCGTTGTCTATATGGCTATTGTCTACGTCGATGCAGTAACACGCTTGTGGCGATTGTTTTAATTGGTGCCAGATGTGATATGTGCTATCGTGTATGTATGAATAGGCGTGTATGTTATGACGACGACAATGATGATGATGATGACGACGACGACGATGATGATTATGACATAAGTGCTCTTATTATAAAGAACCTACTCACTATATCACTTAGACTAACATTAAAAGCGGAACAATGATCCAACATAGTGGAAATCACTTGTTCGTATCCATCGCCGTCAAATGGATGACAGCAACAACGAATACTTGCAGAGAAATATGAAATAGACATAGACAGACATAGACAGATAGATAGACATAGACAGACATAAACAGATGAACTGATAATATTCTTTTTGCTTGGGGCTAATATAGCGTCTTCGTTGCATGGATAAATGTGTCGATTGTCTGGCTTTTGCAACGATAGAACGCTGGATTTATTTGACACCAGCTTGCTTGGAGGCAACACATCCACATGTGGCTAGGGTTTTTTGCCTGTTGATGAGTTAGGTTAATATTATAACCTAAGTACGAGGCGACTATAACCAAATTATTGGTTGATTTGATGTGATTATAGGTGTATATAGACTAAATGCACCAGGTAGCAACGAATATAACTACTCATATCATTTACCAATTGAATACAGGCGCTATACAGAAGCCAGCAAACAGCCAAATAATGCTTACAGCCACCACACAACCCGAGCGTACATTGCGCTGCAGTGTTTCATAGGAGTCATATAGAACAAGACCAGTTATCGCCATTCGTCTTTGTTGGTTTCTTTACATTTCTGTCTATTTTCTCATTTGTATAATTATCTGCAACGAATCGTGAAAATAATTATTTGCGTTAAAATTCGAGTTAGACGACAAAAGGCGTCAATGAAATGGTAGAAAATAAAAGTCGGAAGAAGTGAAGCAGAGACAGAGGTTTAGGTTGCACGGCAGTATGGACCTGTATGGTCAGTTACATGGCGTCTTTGATCAAGTCACAAGCGTAAGCGTGGTTTTAAAACGAAAAATTTCTCTGGATGCACAGATCATATCTCAATAACTTTACTGCTTCTTTTATGTAAGGCTTACATAGCGTTGCTTTTGGAAGTTACAGACACAATTGGATGAGTGAATGAAATAAATTTCTTATAAAATTTTAGACTACTGATGGGCGTTGTAAAATTCGACTCTCCAGTATGACTTACCTGCAGTGCATGAAGTATGTAAAGAGCCCGGAAATAAGAATGAGGCTAGAAGCGGCTTTCAACTCAAGGTTTGCTTCTTTCTGTCATTTCACCAGCGTTGCTGAATAAAGCGAAATAATGCATCGAGGCACACCGAGTAAAATAATTTAAGCCAGTTTAATATTTCCATCTCTTCCGCTCACTATCGTTGCTCAAAGCTATAGCGAATGTGGCAGACGCTTCCAAATTGTGTCTTCGCTCAGTCTCATTATTTGAAGCGTTTATTGATCACATTTACCAAGTATTCAGTTGTCTTGTAAATGGGTATGTGGTGTGTAATTCAGCCATTTGAGATGGCTGTTCTCCGAGAAAATATTGTAACATAATAATCTACGTATTTCACTGCAAATTCTTCTAACAAATCTGTTTTATAATTTTGCAAGATGTGAGCGGTCCCTCACCAAATTGAAGCTAATTTTTTCGTATTTGCGGGCCTCAATGAGACATTATCGTCTCGGCGATCTTGCTCTTCTTAGAATTGAACAAGAAACATTGAAAAAATTAATTTCTATAATGTAATTGACCAATTTGCGACAGTTAAGTCAAAAAATAATTTCTTTCGACTGTCTATGACAGTCGTGTATAATATAATATGTATTTGAGATATGTGAAAAAGATTAGAAAGTCCATAAATGACGTCGCACAAATATCGACGAATTTTGACCCCCTCCGCCATCGTCTCACGTGACAAGTCATAGCCCTTGAAATATGATGTCACAACGCTCTGCATACCTTCGAAAAAAACAGATGTTCAGAATTTCAAATGGAGAAAGTAGAATTATTACATTCGTGGTATATTCCACTGCTTTGATAGAATCATTACATTTAAGAAAATGTTTGATAAAAATAACCTGAAACAATTCAAACTTTTTGTTTTTCCATTATCCCACGGAGAAGCAAAATTATATTTCATGGAATGATACTAAGAGCTTGAACTGTGTATGAAAGTTATTTGAAAATGAACTAAAGACCATAAAAATACGTTTAAATGTTTATAGACGCCAACGTCTAGGTGTCGTTATACGTTAGAAAAGCTGCATAGTCATACATGAATTTATTCGAAGATGACTGTGCGCAGAGGACGATCTGGTTTCCTAGAAACTTTTATTGCTTGCTTGTTTTGTGGATAAATTTGTTGTGTAATAAGAAGGCCAATTATGCAAGGAGGTTTTTCAGACATCAAGAGAGAGTTGTAATATTAAAGTGTAGGATAATGCATGCTTATTCCAATATCAAGTCAAGATATTCACCACAAGTCTAACGTGATAGGCTGTAGGCAAGTCTTTCTTGAATTTATTCTCTTGCCCCTTACAAGTTGCGGGATGCAGACGTTAATTGCTACTCCTTGATGAGCCATTGGTTAGTAATGGTGTACATCTGGTAGGCCTATAATACTCCAAACTGTTTGCTTTATCTGTACACCATATATACACACACGACTCATACATTTTAAAACTAAGGCTTTGGAAACGATTTATTATCAGCAGCTAAGAAATCGTTTTTGTCTGCTCAAAGGTGTATGAGGGAAAACACCATCATATTGGAGAAGCTGGTCAGCTTGCGTGATCAGGTATACGTCTACTATTTTTCTGCCATAAATCACAGTCTGAATGTTGTCCTTCAATCTGATCTAATTAATGAATGCAATGGAATATAAAGACATGCCTGATCCATTCGAGAGCTGTTTATCAGTCAATCAGTTATTTATTTGACAATTTATTCCTTCAAGCCATCATATCGCGTTTCTACTCCTGCTAGCACCATGCTATCTCCTCGGCTTGACCCCCGGATTTCGACCTGGACCAAAAAGAAACGAGAGAATTGGCTATTGCGGACTTGATTTGGTATAGCGCCGGTGAACAAGCTGGTCTCCCTGACTTGGCTTTTGTGGGCGCTGAGATACTTTCGAGGATTTACATTACATTGCATTACATTACATTACATTGCGACAGACCTTCTAAATCCGCAATGGAATATTGTTCCAAAGACACGCCTGATTCATTCGAGAGCTGTTTATCAGTCAAAGAGTACTGTTATTTTTCTGACCCCCGGATTTCGACCTGAACAGAAAAGAAACGAAAAGATTGGCTATTGCGGACTTGATTTGGTATAGCGCCGGTGATTACGGTTGGCTTTGTGGGCGCTGAGATATTTTCGAGGATTCACATTAAATTACATTGCATCCCATTACATAACATTACAGACCTTCTAATTCCGTAGAGTTTTCAGCTTTAAAAGCTGTTCCAGGTAACGTTGTTGTCCCTTCGCTGCGAGAGGACGACTTATTTTCCAATTCGATATATCGATTAGGTCGATTTGTCCTCGCTCATCATTCATTCCATCGCTGATTTTCATCTACCATCTACCTTGTGAGCTTTTCACTTATGTAACATCTTTTAACGGTTACGTTGCGTTATTCAATCTCCGGGCATTATCCCGTAGGCTTACTTATGATTTTAGCAGAGAATTTTTTATGAGCTAATATTATTTTTGGGTAGGGCACTGCAAAAACGTTATTTCTGCTTGTTTTATAGAAAGCCAAGCTTTTGTCATATCCAAATCACGCCGCCTATATTCTTGATATGCGAATGGCTAAGACCCCAGAGCGAGTGGATGCCTTCCTGAACGAGTTGCAGAAGAAGATACAACCGATGATGGAAGAGGACATGCGTTTGTTTCTTGAATACAAAAAAGCAGATGTGAGTTCGGATTGTTTCACCCATGCCAAAATTGAAAAAACTCATTCATTGTTACTAGAGAAAATTTATTTTGGCCTAAGCGTCATGACAATGTGTAAGTTTGATAACCATAAATATAATGGCTATAATTATATGTCATTTGCGAAATTCGTAGGGATCTCGCAAAAATATTTCGATTCTTCACATTGTATAATGATACAATAAAAGCGACCAGGACATAAAAACTTGAACAAATCGATTGTACAGGCCAAAGTAATGAAACAAATTGGATAGCGATTTGGGACATCTGGCGAACAATTTAAGCGCAATAGGCCTACGTGAGAGGATCGTCGGCAAAGATCTGGCTAATTTTTCTTGTCGGGTTTGAGTCATGGCCTGAGTCATGGCCTCATCTACGACATATATTCATTCATTCATTCATTTCGATACTTTATATAGTGCCTCTTCAAGGGAAACTACTCATAGGTGCTCCCAGCCCAGACTCGACCGAAAAGAAATAACTTTAGCAGCTTACATAAGGTAGGTAGATCATTGTAGTGGGGAAAAAGGAGTGCAACCGGGAGCCCATTCCGGGTGGACGTACCAACCACTTAGAAAGCTCGATGCATCATTAGCGACGAGCCGGCCCTTTACACCAAAAGCTCGCCTTTAGCAGAAGAGCGCAGAGCTCTACGAGAAAGGAGTTCAGACACCGGACGACACAGTTCAGTCAACTAGGATGGCGCACAACCAGAGAGTCACCGCCAAACTAGTGTCGCAATGCGGAAAGTGATCCGCTGTTGAAGCGGTAGCCAGTGAAGGACATCGCGCATAAAAGCTGAAACCGGTGAAAATTTATTGGGCGGTTTAGCTTTGCACTTTCCATAATTGCTGTAATTGCGCCAAGTCGTGATTCTGCTGTGCAAACTACTGATCTGGGCGGCTGTTCACAGACAGTTATTGCAGCTATGTTGTTCACTAAGATCAAATCTGATTCCTTTAATAACGTTCCAACAGATGTTTGCAAAATTTATACAGTCTTGCGGGGATAACAGTTGGATATATAATTTTTGGATGAAAGAATGAACGAATGGTTGATTGAATAGATGGATAGATGACTTCAATGATGAGCTAATGTAATGATAGAAGAATGGAAGTACCTAAGAGCGGATGGAAGGATGGATGAACGAATGAAACGCTGATGGATTGATGAATGAAACGCACACAATTGCCGTTCTATATTTTAAAGATTTGATTTCGAAAGATTATGTGAGATTATTTATCTAATTATTTTAAAACGAAGTAGCGCGCATGGAATGATGAAATGGTGGAATAATGAACGAACGGAAGGATGGCTGAGAGCCGATTTCTGATGAAAGGAACGCAATTTCCGAAAGATATTTTAACGATTGATACCGAAACTGAAAGGACGCTTGATGTAATAAAATGATAATATTTTCAACGCGAAGTATCGTGAATGGAAGAATAAAAGGATAGTTGGATAAAATAACGGAGGGATGGTTGCAATGATGAGCGGATGGAAGAACGGATGGAAGAATGGCTGATTCAAGTCTGTCAAGCACAAACACGTGTGTCTATACGTACAGGGATATACACATACGTGTACAACTGCACATGCAAACATTTTGGAGACGGTGCTTATGTTCCTGGTGCGAAAAGTCCTGCAACTCAGGAGCCGCTCTAGGGCGAGCGTAATTAATATCGTAAGAAGAACCAACGGCCCAGACAGTCACGCTCTGCTAGGGATAGGCTCGTTCGATGCCAGTTTGCTGATACTATGAGCCTCATCGACTCAACCAATACCGTACTGGAAAACTAATTAAGCCACGCATACCTAATGATTGGCGGGTGTGTCCTAGGTGAGAGGAGAAATGCAGGCATGTGCATAGGACCCTTCTCCATACCAGGGTTTGTTGACAAAGCACTAAGCACACTACTGTCATGGAAGCCAAACATTTACGAGTGCTGACTGAATTGGCCTTCATTTCTCTCGACTCCGCTGGTGAGCCATTCCATCATATAATCTACTACTACGTAGAATTGTTTATTGCATTTCAGTGTGAAGCAAGCAAAACTCCATTTGACGATAAAATCTATCTCTGGGACACACGATATTACATGACGCGCGTGGAAGAAAGAAAATACGCTGTTGACGGAAAATCCTTGGGAAACTATTTCCCATTGCACGTTGTCACCCATGGGTTACTTGAAATTTATCAGGTAAGGGATTGGCTAATATGAATTTATTTTTACCTACATGTAGTGTGTCAATAACATTGACATCTCTCACATGTGCACTTTTAAAACGGATTGGTCGGGTTTCAACTTGATGAAATCCCAAAGCAATAATCACGTTAAAGATTTATAAAATTGAGTAATTTTGACAATTAGAAAACATTTATAGTTGAAAGTATTTTCCGATGCGATACCGAATTAAATATATCAACGAAAGAATTTTTTCAAAGTTGGTTGTATTTTCAGGTGTATTTTATGCCATATCTTGCTGTTTATTCTGATTATTTTTGAAAAAATTGTCTGTTTTAGGAGCTTCTAAACTTACAGTTTGAGTTGATGGAAAATGGTGCGGTTTGGCATCCAAGTGTGACTGTAGTAAGTAGAGTATCGTGCAAAGTAAAATACTTTATCAGAATCACTTAAGAATACAATGAACTGTGAGGAATCACGCTTTTGCCTATCTCTCACTGTCTCGCTAACCATCCATCAGTTTGTCCATTCATCCATCCATCTATCAATCTATCCATCCATTCATCAATCCATTAATTCAACCACTCATTTATTCATCCATCTATTCATCCATCCATTTATTCAACCATCCTTACATCCACTCATCCATCCATTCATCTATTTGTCATTCCACCCATTTGTCAAACTATTCATCCAATCATTTATTCATTCATCCATCCATTCATCTATTTGTCATTCCACCCATTTGTCAAACTATTCATCCAATCATTTATTCATTCATCCATCCATTCATCCATTTGTTCATCCATCCATATATTGATTTATCCATCCATTCATTAATTTATTCATCCATCCATTTTGTCATATATCCATCCACCTATATATCAATGCATCCATTCAACTATTTGTTCTTTCCATCCATTTATTCAGCCATCCATTCATTCATCCATTTATAAATCCATATATTCATCCATTTGTTCATCCATCCATCAATCCATATATCCATGGAAATTTAAACTTGCGTTTGAACTCTGTTGTTACGGATCACGAAAGGATGGAGCATAATTTATGCACGTCGACAAGCTCCTGCTCAGCTGAATTGTAGATGACCCCAAAAACTATATATATATGATATTTATATATATATGAAATATACAGTTAACGCATCAACTAACGGCGACCGCTCACCTAAACACGCAGATCATCTCGTTGCATTTCATTTTGTCGCCGATCATTTTCATCATATTCATTTCCTCGAATTCATTTCCTCGCCGCATTTCATTTTGTCGCATTCGTTTCGTTGCATTCATTTAGTCAGGTTAAGCATCGTGAGGGTCGGTTAGGACCAAGTTATGCATCGTGAGAGTCGTTTGGGATAAAGGCTCGGGTTAGTGTTGTTTTATTAATGCTACGAAAGGAGCTGCGACGAAATGAATTGCGACGAAATGAAAGTGGCGAAATGATCTGCAAGTAAATAAACTGGAACTTCGTATATACTATTATATTCTTGCATGATCAGTTTAGCCGTTTAATGAATTACGTGTTTTAGTATAGTATTAAAGACCGGGCATCTGACTCACTTATCGGCTATTTCTATTTGGATCTGGCTCCTCGGTCTGGAAAGTATGAGCAAGCTGCCTGCTTTGATCTGCAGGTGAGCCTACTACGAAATCTAATTTATATTATCATTATTATTTATAACCGAAATTTGATACCGCCGTTCTTCCAACATCTTTTGCTTAGAAGTGCATACACACGTCTCGACGGCGCATTTGCAGTTGTACTGCACAACAATGGTGCGCGAAGGACTTGCTCAAGGTCCCTACACAGTGACGCCCCGGACGAGGCTCGAACCCGCGCGCTCGATGTATGAGGTATCAATAAACGTTTCAATTGAAGTGAAGTTGTAGCAAGTTAACACATTATAATCCGTTGCAGACAGCAAGATACACCAGAGAGTTAAGCTCTTGGCAATGTCTTTGCTAGGGTGTCTCTTAGTAGCGTGGCCTTCTTGCCCCTTTAAGTGTCCCCATTGCATTATAATATTATCTACTTATATATCTACTTATACTTTTCTGTGTTGGATGCAATAAAAAGAGTATGCTGTGCTATGTTTTAACGTTGGACAGAGTATCCAGAGCGCATGGGTCCATGTCGCTGATTAGAAGGGTGATTAGACGATTTAAATAATATTTAACGAAGCATCTAAGCCAGGAAAATGTGAACTATAACCCACTCATCTTTATAATTGGTATCTACTTATGCCAACAAATACAACAAATATAATGGAACAATCAAACATCATGTATTGATGGTTTATGATATCCCTGAAGAAATGAAACGATCCCGCTGGCGAGGGGTCTCTTATGTATAAGCCTATAGCTTATTATGGCAAGAAATCAATACGGAAAGGACGACCTTATGCGGCGATCAGACACCTGACCCCGATTTGACAAATAATATATTTTCTTTAATAAAGAGCGAGAACAATTCTATATTAACATGTGGGGGCCATTGAGTAATGGAGAACACACGCAAAAGCCGAGTTCGATACCCCCATACCCAATATGGTCGTTTGGACCTTCTTTCGCTAGGCGGCGGCGCTAGTTAAATTAGATGTATAACTTCATGACCCCTTGAACGGCTGCCGATAGTTAAATTCAAATAACGTAATAACTTGTCAGCATTTGTTCATTCTGTACTTGTAAGCATACTGTGATTGTCAGTGTGATATTACACGAAGTTTGTTATTGGTATGTGCTGTGAAGAGGTTTCATGTAACATGTTCGAGTGTTGTTTGTTCTTAAGCCTGCTTGTTATCTATCCAATGGGAGTCGTCAAATTGGAATCGCCGCCTTGGTGGCCAACTTCACAGCTCCAGTTAGTGACAAACCGGCACTTCTTACACATGAGGAGGTAGGCCCGGCACTTCTTACACATGAGGAGGTAGGCCTTTCGCTCGAAACTTCTTATACAAGACTAGGGCTGCCGCAGTTACCCGAGTACTCGAGAGTAGACCGATTCCAAAAGTTAGTGAAGTAATTTTGTACTCACGTACTCGCATGCTTCCACTCCGGTCGGAAAATTTCAATGTCTGGTTCCAATTTTCCAATTACTGACATCATGACATTATGACACTTCATCGTCTTCTTCCTAGGCAATCTGTTGGCCTCTGTCTCTGTTTTATCTAATACACTTTAATATCTAGCTGGCACCCCGACGTTAGCGCCCAACACAATGCGCCCCGCCAAAAGCGCCCCTTCATAACCGCCCGGATAAAAATGTCCGTTAAATGTACTCCCGTCATAAGCGAATACGAATAGTGCACAAAATAGGTCTACCGACAAATTTCAAACTTTCAAATGACAGGAATAGTTTCAATTGAAAAATTTAATACATAAACTAAAAGTAAACCGTTAACTAAATGTAATTTTTGCATCTTTGTACCAGTCTGTGAAAACTTGGAATGGAAATACATTTGTAATATAACTAAGCTCAAAAATGAGACTGCTGACACTGCGATGCCGTGGTCTAAGCGTCAGAGAGTTACTTCAGTCCACTCGATATAGCAGCCGCCGCTTGCCCAGAAACAGATGGCGCGTGATCACAATTCGTATTCGGTCCGACCGCTACTATTCGGCCGAATGCCTATTTGGCCCACTATTAGGCTCCGAAGCCAATACGAAGCGAATATTTGGTGCAGCCACTTAGAATAATCATCTCCAGTGTGAGAGTAAGCTGATTTGCTTAAGGTTTCATAATTGTTGGAGAAGCACAAAAGATACACTCAAAGGACAGATTTCTGGTTGGTCATCCATGACTGAGCCTTGTCGAAAACAGAAGCATATAATTGATGATACTGATTTTGACAAAAACAATCGAATTATAGAGAATAGCTAGACATCGACATCGTATAATGATATTCCAATGACAGTCAAGAGAGTTCTTAGTGGGTCGAAAACCGGTTGGAGTAGTCTTTACATATTCAGATAGGAGCGGGCCCAGCACGAAACATTATGGAACTCCACATATAGAGATAATTTGCACGGAAGTAAATTGATTGAATTAGTAAGAGAATGAAGAGGAGATACAAAAAGGCGGAGAACAGGAGTAGAAGGACAGACCAATGCTCAAGACGGTGAATTAGTGTATCAGCATCTTTGACATCAAAAGCAGCAAATCAGGCAAAATAAGAGCAATTTTCTTTTTTTTCTGTAATTTAAGCTAATCACGTAAAATTGAGCGATACATAAGTTGACCAATGGCACTGCATTTGGAATAGTCAAATAGGGAAGATAGATAAAATTTAAGCGATGGGATGTGACTGCCAGAACTATCCTTTACAGCGGATTGAACTTTTTATAAAGGTTGCCACAAAGGTCGTCTGAAGTTTGGTCACCCATTTCAAGCATTTGTTCAAATTCGAGGATTGGAATTTTTTTAAATTTGAGCTTAGCCTATTTTAGTAGGTCTTACTGTTGCAGAACTGTTAGATAATTGTGTTGCATTAAGAATTAGAGGTTTCAAAACGGTGCTTTGTTAATTTTCATGTGCATCTGCGTGGCTGTTTGCATATAAAAAATAAACATGGATACACATAATGCGTACTTATTATAGTGTACTGTATATATGCTTATGTAAACCAACATTGTTTCTTCCTCTCAGATAACGGCACCTACCTATAATGATCATTAGCCTAAAATTGTCTCCAAACTAACTTGCATAGGCCTACTTGGAGAGATGAAAAGCACCTATTTAAGTTTAATCGCGGGTTGTTCAATTCTGGTTGACAGGTGGAAACATTCTTCCACGAGTTTGGTCACGTGATGCATCAGATCTGCGCAGAAACGGAATTTGCTATTTTCAGGTATTTTGAATGCAAATAATTAATTTTGTGTCATTGTTTTGATGATCACTGACCACAGACCTCTGCCCGATTACGATAATATGTTTGACTTACCTTAATACTCGTGAATAAGCTCTATGGTGTCCTGCGCTTGACTTCTGAATTACGTTTCAACAATTTGGGGATTACAAGTACCTTTCTTAGCCTTTCTGGAAACCTACTGAAGATACTCAAAAGGCAAGAAAAGTTCTCCTCATGACGACACAAGAGATGGCGCTACTAAACAATAGCTGCTTAAATGATTCAACTGGAGAAACTAATCAGCGTGTTTGAATGCACGCACACGCACACACACACATATATATATATATATATATATATTCAAATTTGGTCGGTTGTAGTAAGCCCTACAATGATTACAAGCCAAAAGGTATATATATAAATAATCTATACATATACTTTATATTGTAAATTGTAACCGGAGATCGATCTACTCGTGTCTTTAATTGTTGATTCTGACAATTCAAGACACACACACCTACATACAAACCTATACACCCACACTATTACACCCACACACACACGCACGCACACATATATATATATTGTAAATTGTAACCGTATCTTTAATTGTTGTGAAATATTCTGGTGTTCTGTATTCCTTAAGCGGAGCAAACGTTGAGAAGGATTTCGTGGAGGCGCCGTCGCAGATGCTGGAGAACTGGTGCTGGGAACAAGATTCACTCACTCGCATGGCAGCACACTACAAAGATGGAAGTGCCATTCCGAACGAACTGCTGACCGCCCTCATCAATTCGCGCCGGGCCAACGGTGGCATCTTCATCATGTGGCAGATCCTTCTCGCCAAATTCGATCAAGCAATTCATACCAAGGCAGAGGTAACGCTGAAATCGCCTCTCAGTCGAATAGTTTAATTCACTCGCTGGGTTATGCTTTCAATTATTACGTTAATGATCAAAATATAATTAGAGCTATAAAGTAGAAAATATAAGTCATCTAATTCAATCATAATTATTACGATGTCTGTTTATAGATGTAATTCTTGCTAAGTCATGCTACAGGGCTTCTCAGCAATAGAATAATTAACAAGGTCAACATGAAGAATTGTTATATTGTAATAGCTACGTGGGCTTATTTGAACAAATTAAGGATTTATATATTTATTTTATTTATACATCTGCATCCGAGATGAATGGGAAGAATAGTGATAAATGCGATTGACAGCGTCGGGTGATAAAGCCATGGACGAATATGAAAAATATGGATGGTATGAGTGCAGGCCTTATAAATAAATTATGTTTTGTCATTAGTGCTTCCAAGTTTGAAGTTTTTGGTATCGCGTCAATTGATTCCCGTCAGTTGATCTTCGTCAGTTGATCCCACGTCAATTGATGGCTAGTCAATTCAGCCCCTCGTCAATTGATCCCCTCGAATCTCTATCGGATGCGTCACGTCACAGACTTGTAGCTGATACTGTTAGTGAACAACAGATTGATTTTACAGATTGGCAAAATAACATTGCAAAATAACAAATTGATGTCCAGACTTCGTGTCACTCCGCGCTGTAACCGTTTACGGCCGTTCGGATATTCTTTTATATCTCAGAGCAATTTTTAGGACTTCAACGCGACATGCAGAGACAGAAACCATATAGGCCTACTTATTGTCGGCATGGAGTATTCGGCAAAGAAACAGTACAATGTACATTCAATATACGGTACACTATCGCCCGCCTGCGACTCGTATCAACCGCGGTGCAACCGCTTACGACCGTTCGGAGATTCTTTTATATCTCAGAGCAATGGCTCATTTATCCTATGCATAGACGCTAATGCTTAGTACCTTATGCTGATAAACTAATCACAAAATGACTCTCAATTAAGTTCTTTAAATGTTTTATCATTTAACATTTCGTGTTCGTTTACATCGTTCTTTTAATAAATGGAGAAGGTCGCAAGTGGAACATGAAAGCTGTGTCAATTGGGTCGGGATTAATAGGCAGGGGATCAATTGACGAAGGGATCAATTAACTAGGGGACCAATTGACGGAGGTTCACTTGACGGGGGATAGACTGACGGGGATCAAAAGACGTAAAACCAAGTTGTTAACTTAGGTTAGAATTCCATGTGATATGTTATAGATATTACTGTTGCACTTTAGTGCATTTTGTTCCTTCTGGCAATCTCAATTAAGTATTGTTCATTACCGTTGACCATTTGTTTCTTAGTCAAAAACGGAAGAAATGTTTGCCGAGATGTCACAGAAAATAATCGGTATTGCGCCGATCAAAGGTACAAACACACCGGCAACTTTCACCCACATGGCATGCGGATTCGACGCACAGTACTATTCATATTTGGTGAGTTAGTCCTACTAGATCGAGGTCCTACTTATCTATCAATCTGTTTGGATGTCTGTCCGTCTGTGCGCTGAGTGAACGGGTTCGACCCTCGTCCGAGAAGTCAATGTGTGAGGACCTTGAGCAAGTCCTTCGGGCACAATTGCTCTGCAGTACAACTGCAACTGCGCCGTCGAAGCGTGTGCACTTCTGAACAAAAAATGTTGGAAGAGGGGCGATATCAAATTTCGGAATTTCAGAATAAATTTATTTAGCCACTGCACAACTGACGTACTATCTAATTTATAAGCTGAATATATACATGCGTTCCATAATTATTATAAAAATAAAATACTATCGTCAATCAAAAATATTTATGCACTCATGTGAATAAATATATTCATTAAAAAGAAATGCCAACACTATCTGAAAACATTCATATAATTATTTCTTCCGGTTGTATATTACACATACTTTAAAGGATCACTTGCCTCTTGCTGGATAGTCGGACCTGTGCCGTTAGACTTCTATAAAAATCACAACATACCAGCTGAGATGACTGCTTGTAATGAGAATAATTCTGATTTCCAGCTGTCTCATTATATGTCTAAAAAAAAGTACAAGGTTACCGCTTTCCTTGTTTGGGTAAAGACGTGTACTATATATTTATGATTGCTGCATCAGCATCTCTCGGACTTAATTGGCCACAAACCGACTTTCGCCGCTATTATTATAGATAGGGCCGAGACTGATCTGCAGGCATTTGTGGAGACTGGTTGAGTTTTATATGTGATTTATAGCCAATTGATTATTGATATTTTACACAATAAAGATTTCTAATAAAGATCTAAAATTTGAGCCAAGTTTCATTAAGGTACCAATGACAATTGTTGCAAGTATTTCCCTTCATGCGCCAAAGTAATATTTAGAATCCTGATATCTATGTATAAAGAGGGGCCCGTCTCTTTTCAGGCATGACCATGTTAAATTTTGGCATTATTCTTTTAAAGATATTACCAAGATTTATATAATGAAATTTGATTCAACCAAGACTTTTATTCTCTTTTAATAGTGGAGCGAGGTGTACAGCGCCGACATGTTTTTCCGCTGCAAGAATGATGGTCTTCGAAATCCCAAAATGGGAATGGATTACAGGTCAATGATTTTGAAACCTGGTGGCACCATGGTAAGTGCAATTTTATAGAATCATCTGAAGTTGCTGAGCAAGCAGGTTAACTATTCCGACGAAAACGGTCAACAACTTTATAGAATATGATTGTTATCAGTTTCCGCCTTGTAGATTGAAGACTTAGGATGACAATCCTAAGATAAAAAGACATCTTATAATAATCACGTTAAATCTTGTGTTTGAACCCTGCTTAAAATAAGATCACAATTATTGCTTGTTTGGGCTTGTGTTACTTCTAAGAAACATTTCTTTTAAGGAATATCCTGCTTGCTTGTTCCGTGTCTGCCCATAGACAAATATGAATGGATTTAGAAGAACTCGAGAACGAATAGCAAGGAGAATCAATCATGGTGTTTGCAAATTAAAATGTTGTAAGCATGCGAAAAATCAAAACTTTTATCTGAATAACACCGCATCAAAACATGCTTGCTTTTCTGGAGTGTATCCGCAGTGCTTGAGTTCGTCTATCTGCTAAACAGAGTAGACCTAGTTACAATAGCTGCAAAACTATGACGCTACTTTTCCCATTATAAATAGCATTACATCGCCTCAATGTCTGTCACAGCCAGTCGACATGTGACACTTAATTATATCAATTGGCTAAAATTAATGCCCTTTGTCATTATTCATTTGGTTCAATGATCTTGATGAAAGCACAGTGATGTGGAAAAAAAGTTATTAAATCCCGACACAGCTTCAACGTCGGGTTTATTGTAGCTGGGCATTGCATTTCAATCACATGTCAGAGAAATTAGCTACTTCGACTCAGACGTTAAGTGTCAAATGTGTCCGCGATCGTTTTGTAGTTGGAGTCATTGATAACATTGCATTACAATTAGACGGAGACAATGGTAAGCCACACTAACGACTCGTTTTACCCGGTATATGCAGCCACTCATTTGTAATGGTGACGTCGTATCTGCTGCTTTGATTTAGGACGCAGATGAAATGATTCGAGCTTTTCTTGGCCGAGATCTTGACGCTACTGCCTTCTTCAAAGTCAAAGGTTTCATATAGTGATCTTCAAAGGGCATTGCCTACGTTACGAAAGATTATGATTAGAGTTGCTGCAATTATTTTTAACCGTTACTCTCACGATAGTTTTCGATTTATGCAACTGGTATTAGACCTACATAGCTTTCGATTAGCAACTTTATGCGTTTTTAGTTTCATGTATGCATGAACTGTATAATTTATTTTGTTCTGATTGTCATCGATTTGTTAATTGTCCTCCCTACCACTATTCAACTAATTTCTAAACGCTAAAAGTTGCAATGTAAAAATGTGCCATTATTTGAGTTAGAGAGGAAATACATGCTGCAGAAACTGACTGTTATTGACATTTTTTTGTCATTACATTTGATCACATGGCACAAAAGGACATCTTCATAGCCTTGCTGGCTTTCATTATTAGACAACAAACAACCTTTGTAATCTCGCGTCAGTAACCACAAAAACAAATAAATGTCCAATGAAAAACGCATAAGACAGGCAATCATGACGTGTTTTATTCGTTATGTTGCTTAAATATTTTTCGTATTCGGCTCACACAATGGTCTGGGTAAGTCTACAACAGGATATATTGCTGAGAGCCGAAATGGTAAGTAGAATACAAGCATTTCACGAGGTTTCGAAGCAACAAATTCATACAAAATATAGACACCGTTTATTGATATTGGGATCACAAACCTATTGTATATATATATATATATATATATCCCTGAGATAGATCTCAAATCCCTCGCCTTCAGGTATCCACAACCGACTTTCTGGTCCTCGGTCCGAGACCCCGGAATTGTCCTTGATTGGAAGCTTACATTTATACAGCATATCAATCTAATCTACCACAGCTGTTATTACCGGTATCAGCAATTTAGGGTGGTCTCCCGCTTCCTCCCTAAGGCAACTTAGGGTGATCTCCTGCTCCCTCCGGACAATTTATTCTCTATACTAATAATCTCCGAGTCCCAAAGGCAATGAAGCCCAATAGAGAAAAATTTAAAATGTTCAGCTAATTTATTTTGTATTGCTTATCTCTTGCTTTCAATTCCCAGCATCAGTCTTTAGGCCTACTATTCTCTCATAAACCCTTTTCTAACGTACTGTACGATTCATGGTCTGGGTATCTAACTATCACTCCAGACTCAAAAGACTCAGCGCCCTGTGACTTAGAGCCTTTTGTGTTATTTGTCGTGCACTTAAAATATTCTTCATTAGGGCTTACCAACTCGTGTCTTCAAAGACTTAAACTTGAGGAAATAACTGTGATTTATAACTTAATGTACAATTATTGATGTACAATCATTTTGATAGCGTATCACCATCATGCTTTGCGAAATGTTTCCTCTACAAAAATAGGAGCACAGCTGTTCGTTTTTTATGCAAGTGTGCGCAAGACAACGTAAAGGAAACTCAATCAGTTTACTAAAAGATATTCAATAAATCAAAGGTGAAATGACTATTCATGGAAATATAATTGAAAACATGACTAGCTATATTACTTACATAACTATAGCTATATAAGTAACTCTTTGAAGTAAAGATTGGCCATTTTAACCAATACTTTTTGTGTTTATTCATAAACCGTGAAATGGTACTTAATGTTATGGACTCGATGGCAAGATAAATCAATAATATATATATATATCATTGCTTTATATATATATGTATATATATACATGATGCCCAGACCCTGATTGTTCCGGCATTAAATATATATATATATACATATATATATACACAGTGGGCCATTAAAAAGTAACCCCCACGCTTTTTGCTAATATTTCAGCCAAAAGCAGAGATTGGCAAACGAAATTTTACATGCGCAAAACCAATTTATACCTGCATGCCCAGATTTGAATTAAGTATTTTAAACGGAACAAAAGTTGTATCCCTTTTAATGAGTCCAACAACGGCTTTTTGACGATCAACATTCAACGCAGGAAAAGGAAAAAACGATTATACGAAGTCACTTCAATTCTCCCATTCCTTTTGGCTATGGTTGCATATTGTAATATTTCCCGAGCAAATAGCACCCCGCGAGTGATAATCTAATGGGTTCAAGTCCACCTTGCTAGGGGCCACTGGTCCTTCTCAATGAAACCAGTTCAATTGACCTTGGGCCAATCTTGCGTGGGGCGAGCAATATACGATGGTGTCTCGTCTTTCTGAAAGATGAATCTAGCTGGCGGCAGAAACTTGCATTTTTTTCCGGATATTAATAGTGGAAGCAACTACCAACGTAATAATTATACAGCATCCACCTTTGCTTGCTCATCAACAAAATGAAGTCGACTTTTGCCAACAAAACAAACACCAGCCGATACCAAGCATGTGGAGCGAACTTCTTGCGTTCAACAATCAGTCGACCAGATTTGACATCGGATTTCTTTCCGCTGGACAAAACACGTGTGTTTTGGTTGCTGATTGTCATGATTGCTGGATTGAGGTATACTAATCTGAACTGCGACACGACGGAAGCGATGTTTAGTATCCAAGTTGATCGATTGAATGACGTCAAAGTGACGTCCAAATACGCTGATTACTCGTTTCTATTCTCAATAATAATGTTAATTCTGAAGTTTGCTTTACAGCAATATCTTGAGAATTGAGAATTGTCTATTAAAACTATAAGCACTCAGCAAGATTACATTGCTAGTTGTTACAGAGGATAAAAGTTCAGTAAAATAGAGACAGAATGCAAAAATTCCATAATTCATTTAGGCGTATATCTTGGAACAAGCATATTTGGCATGATTCACTACGGTTGCCTATCAATTTAATTTTAAACAAGTTTATGTTACAGTTTCAACAAGTATGAGTTAATGCATGGAATAGTACATGCCCATCTAATGAGCTTTTGTAGAGTAAACTAGTACCAATTAACATTGTAAATATGGATGAACTCCTCTGCACCTACGATTAACTGCCCAGTTTCGTCATCATAGCACAGTCGAGATGGCTCAATGATGCTATCATCGCTGTCTGCTGTTGAACAAATGATTAGATTCTGCATCCGACCTGGCTGATGCAAAATGACCCTACCACTCAGAAGGCCTTCATCAGCAACAAATACTTTACCGTCGTAGTCAAGCGACAGATAGCGAGGGTTTGTAAGCTTCTGAACAAACCTTTGAATGACCAACTGACCATCTCTCGTAACTTCACTGACGACATTCTCTGATCTAAACTTGAGCACTAGTTCATGAAGAATGTTGAAATTGCCATTCGCGGTCTCTACTGCACGTAAAGGCATGTGGATGTCTTTGTGCAAATGAATAATAATGAGGAAACGTCCATCGCAACTAAACATCTCAAGTCGAGACAAGGGATAACCGTACTTGACCATTAACAACTGACCGTCATTATTCACTGACACAGTATAGGGTCCGCCTCTTGAAGACAATAATTTAACTGTTATTAAATTACGACTGCGATGTTTCATTAAAGTTGTGCATCGAATGTTAATGTAAAGAAACAGAGTCGATGATAGCTTCAAAAAGAATATAATTGACTTAGGTAACGCTTATGATAGACGTCGGATATCGTGTTGCAAAGATTTACTTTTATAAAGAGTTATTTTGCCGAATTCTGGGGCAGCACCAGCGCCATAAGCATTTGATCTGATCCGTGTTTAACGGAAATAGCATAACTATAACTACCATTATTACCATAACTATATAACTATAACTACCATTATTACCATAGGCCTAACTATATGACGGGAGTAAAAAAAAGTACAAACCAACTTCTGTTTTGAACTATTTGCTGTCTAAGCCGATTAAATACTGATGTTCGATGGCTGATACAGAAATATTGGTTAGACTCGTGAATAGACTAATAAGAGTCTTGCATTGAAAGAATTTTTCAACTTTCTCTAGAGTGTTTGGCGATTTGCACCACAACCAAACTACAATCTTCTTGTCAGAAACTGAATTGAGGATCTCTATGTCTTCTTCCATTAGCTGGTTCAGTTTTTTATCAGTCTTGTGTGACCTTGGTTTAGTTTTGTCATGTAGATCGTTGATACGTTCGACCAGTGTATTTGTTAATGTTTTCATATTTCTTGTTACGCAGCTTTGAATTCCCTACTTCAAAACAACTACGACAGAATAAAGGTTAAAATAAGCTATCTTAAATAATATCTTAGACTATGAAACTGCATTTGTTTTACAATTCAGGTATTTGGCCCCGAAGCGCTCTCTGCCAATTCCAACGTTGCTGTCGATGTAAATCTAGTTGCGGATGTCTCAGCTGACTGTTTTTTGTGAATGATACGAATTATATGCATGTGCTTTTCGTTTCTGGCCCTGCAAGTTGGATGCCTAGTTCTATTTTAACATAAGGACAGTTCTCCTCAGTAGAGGTTAGCTCGGGAGCGCTCCCGAGTAGGTAGTCGACAAGGAGCGCTATATAAATCTCTGTAAATATAACGAAATGAATGACGACTGTATAATTATGATTACAGCGAATGATATCACAAATAATTGTATAATTTATGCGCGCGTGATGACTTCTATATGTATGACGTCACAGTTAATGACGTCACAGCAGCCATATTTGGCGTCTGTTGAGGGATGAGAACGGATTCGTTGCCTTCTGTTGAGAGATGAGAGCAGAATCTTTGGCTTCTGTTGAGGGGTGAGAACAGCATCTCTTCGAAGCATTGGCTATGCAACTGTCGTCATTATCGGTAGCCGCGTCGTCGGTAGCAGCGTCGTCTGTAGCTTCGATGCAATCGGCTGCACCTCCACAGTTCAAACCGTTCAAGCCTATCCCTAACAATACCTTACGATGGGATCTTACACCAATTGAAATCCTCTCGATTGCTGATCTTATTATGGCCAAGTCAAGGGCTCTTTATAACACCGTCGGTGCTCTGAAGCCAGACGAAATCAACTACGATAATGTCATCAAGGTTAGTCAGTTCTTAGTTATCCGCTTCATTTAGCACCTTTTTGAGCCGCCTACGTGTATGTTCGCCAAAATGTTCAATGGTATTTAGAAGAAAACGTTCTTCAGTAAGCAAACACTGCCCAGTTATCGTCATGGGTCAACAATGGTGGGTTGCACACAGGCGAAGAGGATCTAAACAGAGTCGCTTTCAGTTTACATCATTATTCAGATATCCTGCATCAAGTTAATCGATGAAGTTGAATAATCACAAGCGGTTGGAGCGTCAGCGAATCAAAACGATGCAATCGCTCTGCGCTTTTTCATAGCTGGCAGATACGGGTCTTCCACGAGCCGCTGATGAGACCGCGCAGAACAGATATTCAATGACGACCAGTTGATATTCTGTAGAGCCATAAGTGATTGGCTGATGTATACAGGTTGGACCATTAAAAATAAAACCAATCAGGTTTTTTGTTAATATTTCAGCCAAAAGTAGAGATTACCAAATGAAATTTTACATGCGCAAAAGTAGTTTATATTTGCATATATTGGCAAAATTTGAATGAAATATTTTACACGGAAAAAAGTTATGTCACTTTTGATGAACCTAACCGTGGTTTTTGATGATTGAAAAACATTCAACGCAGGAAAAAGTAACAAAAACGATATTATCATGTCACTTCTCAAGTTATTGTTGTGAAGCAAATATTCAGAATTATCATTATTATTGAGAAGAGAAACGAGGAACCAGCGTATATGGACATCACTTGGACGTCATTTAGCGAGCAATCAATCTATTGGTAAATAAACATTGCTTTTCGTCATGTCACTGGGCAGATTATCATCACCCAGACTTGAACGCTCCTCAGCATTGCCATGGCAGCTGATTGTTCGCGAGACGAAGTGTGTGTTACTCACGGATGAGAAGAACTTCTACCTCAATCCAGCAATCATGACAATCAGCAACCAAAACACACGTGTTTTTACAGCGGCAAGAAATCCAATGCCAAACTTGGTCGACTGATTGTTGAGCGCAAGAAGTTCGCTCCACATGTTATGGTATCGGCTGGTGTTTGTCTTGTTTGCAAAAGTCGATTTCATTTTGTTGATGAGAAAGACAAAGTGGATGTTGTATAAATTATTACGTTGGTAGCCGATTCCACAATTAATATCCGATTGCAAGCATATGCTGCCAGCTGGATTCATCTTTAACAAAACGAGACACCAACGCTTACTGCTCGCCTCACACAAAGATTGGCTCAAAGCTCAATTACCCAGGTTTCATTGAGAAGGATCAATGGCCTCAAGCTCACTGTACTTGAGCCCCATGGATTATCACGTGTGTAAAGCTATGCTCGAGAAATACCACATTATGCCACCAAAGCCAAAAAGGATGAGATAATTGAACTGACTTCGTAGAATTGTTTTTTTTACTTTTTCTTGCGTTGAATATTTTTTGACCGCCATAAGCCGTGGTTGGACTTATTAAAAGTGATGTAACTTTTGTTTTTTTAAATGTTTCATTGAAATTTGGTCACTATATCGAGATATGAATTTGTTTTGCGACTGTCAAATTTCATTTAATAATCTCTACTTTTGGCCGAAATATTAGCAAAAAATCTTATGACTTACTTTTTAATGGCCCATAGGTCGCTCCAAATACATCGTCTCTCACAGAATAACTGTTCAGAGGAACTTTTAGCACAGAAACTTGGTATAAAAAATAGGTAAATGGACTCACAATAGCTAACGCCCGATATTGGGCCAAGACAGTCCTAGTCCTAGGAACAAAAGATCAAGATGATCAACAGAGCGCAAGAAACAAGATGAGGTCGAGGAAAACGGCTCTTGCAAATAGTCAGAGGGATATCTCGGGGTACTTCATATAGCTGGACTTGAAAATTGGAAAGAGGATCTTATGGTGCAGTGGTTCCCAACCTTATTCGACTTAGGGCCACGTTTACTTAGTTGGGGGACATGATGGGCCACAAGGTTAAAATGATTATTTGAAATTTTAACAGATTTCTATTTTACGTATAGAATTGAATCAAATCACACATAGGTAAATTCCGGTTTAATCATCTTAAATTAGTAATACTTATTTGAAGTTTAGTCACTTGAAACTTTAATAATCAATATTGCGATCTTTGTTGCTGAATATGATTAACAAGTTTTTCAATTTCCGGTTGAAGATTAGTTGTAGCCAGAACCATTAACGATTAGTCCAAGTCCATTCAAATTGAGATCATTGAGTCGCGAACGGTTTTTACATTGATCAATTTCATTGCAGAAACTGACTGTTCACATCTGTATGTGCAACCAAACCGACACTAAGAGTGAATCTATAGTATACTATAGGCTAAACCGCTAATCTCTTTTTTTGTTTAACAATTTGCATCGCCATTTATTGAATCAAATGCATAGGACCTACAAGTGTTGGACATAGACCAACGAACTTAGCGGCGTTTACGCAAGAGAGAATACGTACTTAAGTATTAGCGATTGCTTGCTGGCATAGATTAGCTTCGTGACTAGAGATGTACTAGAAACATATTATAATTGGTAAAATCGAACTACAATAGTACGTTTGATGTTACTTATAAACGTCAAAAAATATAATAATTTATAAAAGAATATAATTATTCTGTCAGATATTCATTTTTTGCACGTATGTTTTTTTTATATCTTTGATAGATCGAGGGCCACTTTTTGAGGCCTGGCGGGCAACTATTGGCCCGCGGGCCACAGGTTCGGAATCGCTGTTGTAGTGGTACGCGTAGTGATAGGAATCCAGTGCATGACTTCATGGATATGAACAAACTGACGCAGTCAGGCCTTGAGTCTAGCTAAAGCATTTAGAACCAATTACAGGGGGTAAGACGATGCTTAGGGAGGCCCATTAGAAATGAGTCTAGGCGGCAACCGATAAACACATGAAGTATTTTGGTAAAGACAGAGGGATAGTTCTAAGTCTCTTCAGTTGAAAGTATACAAAGAGCAGATCAGATTAGACGTTTGTTCTGTGAACGTGAGGGAGGAACCAGGTGTGACGCCCAGGTTCCGAACTTTAGAAGAGTTTGTGTAAGCAGAGAATTAATCAGCCATTTCTTGTAGGTAAGTTACGTTCGACTCTTGTAATAACTCTGTAATCATCCGCTCATGCTAAAGGCTTACTTGTAATAATACTGCGATTTGTCAGTTTGAAATTAAACGAAAAGGATCATCTTAGTTTATAATTATTAAAACGATTATTTTTCTAAATAATAGTGAAAAACTGTTTCTGTGAAAGTTTTTTCTCAAAACCAAAATGAATCACGAACAGTGTCAGAGTCAGCCGTGTGATGCAAAAACGATTTAACCGCATGTGTGTTGTGAGCAATGCATTTGATGATATTTCTAGAGGCTATACTGAGAGCAATATAAGACAACAATGTTTGCATTAAGCCTAAATGTGATCACAATCCAAACATACAACTTATAGCAAAACTTTACTCATTACAATCCCCCTATCAAATAAATCAAAAACTCGCCAATTTAAACTTCAACGCATGCTAAACTTAACTTGTATTTAACACTTGTAATAGCCTACACATTATGACCGTAGTGTAAACCCTATGTAAGCAGTTTATTATTATGTTATAAATTTGACAAAATGACACCCACATGCAGTGCGATGCTCTATCTGAGAATGTGAGATTGAAGTGGGATTAGGGCTCAGTTTAAGGTTTGGATTTGTGCATATATTGGGACCCAAAGTCCTTAAATTTTAAAAGGCCATGAGTCTATCATCTGATTTTTTTGAAGATGCATATATAAGTGTTATGTGAAGGAAACGTATCGTAGCGATTATGCTCTTTTGATATTGTTGTGCTTCATTTCAGGCTTTGTGTGAAGACGCAACGGTCTTTTACACAGCTCGCCTTCCCCTGCACTTCATACAGCACGTATCTTACAGTAGAGAAGTAAGGGATGCCAGCTATGAGGCCGAAAAGAAACTGTCGAGCTTTGATGAAGAAATCAGGTCAGCGGATGAACTCATGAGTGAAATCCATAGTCCTTTCTAGCAATTTTTTAAAAATCTTTTGTGTAAGCAGGCCTAATTAAAAATGTAGCACATTTAAAAAAATGACCTGATCCACAATTCTGCGGTTTTATCTGTTCATTTACAAATACACACAAGGACCCAGACATAAAACACTCATGCGCACTCACTAATATTATGCACATATCTACACACACATGAACACATACCTACACACATATATATAATTATATACATACTTTAAAAATACATACATATATACAAGCATATATGTATGTAATATACAATTGTATATATTATATATACAATTGTAAATTATGCATGCATAAGTACACACATATACATGCATACAAATCTAAAATAAAATCAATTAAATACATACATAGAAACACACATACATACATCCATACAGATATTCAGGCATACATTCATACATTAACATATATACATCAACACTGTTGGATGTTCAGTTAGACTGATACTTCTCACCGATTGAACAATTAAGATATATCTAACTAAACTATGCATTTAACCTCGAAAGACAGTCAGGATAGGACTATTGAAGTGGAATGGATTTGGACTCGGTCCTTGCCATCTCTCGCTCTCTATAGCGGTTGTTGCTAAGGTCAGAGCTAATCGATGACTGGATCTGTTGAATGGGTATTGGGTATATACCTGTATTTGAGATCGCTTTTTGCACTATAGTTGTGTCCAATGTTTCCGAGATTCTCCAGTTTCGTCGTATTATGTAAGTCTGTATATAGCTGAGTTAAATATAGCTTGTCTGTAGTTTGCTCTGAGTTCCACGTTTGTTTAACTAACTGAGTTGCTCGTAGTGTCAGGACTCAAGTGAATGTGAGACGTTTCAGGTTGCATTCTTTCGTCACTTTGGGTGTTTAATATATATTGCTTTCAAAATACATCTTTGTTATTATAAAATCTATAGAACCTTAAAATCAGGTAGACCTAGCATGTAACAACAACACGCACATCGTTCGTGCATGCATGCGTGCATGCATGCATGTATACATACATACATTGTCCTTGATCCATCATCTCCTCAGGTGAATATATTACTAGTGATGATGTGATGGTATGTACGGTCACAGATGCTTCTTTACTTGTACAGTATGAAAGAAGACGTCTTTAAAGTCTTGCTGGAAGCACAGAAGAAGTTCGGCAATACTCTGAAACCGGAGGCCAAACGCTTCCTCGAACGAAATATCACATATGGAAAGCGCAATGGTATGCATAGCTTCGTAAAAGTTTTCAAGAAAACATGTCATTTTGGCTTTGATATTATTTTAGTTTTCTCAATTTAAAATGTTTCGTGTTCGGCAGATTATCGAATTTCGTCATCTTTGGCGTCCAAAAGAGCAACTGGTAAATATTTTGGACTTTGTGACAGTTGTGACTATTTTAATCGGCCACGGACATTATAGGAAACTCGTTCGCTCTATCTAAAGGAGAAACCCTAGAAACAGAAGACTTAAGTTAATTATCTGATAACAACGGCTGACTAATTTGACGTGCATCTCTCTGAGTAAGAAAAATGTTGATGTCCGATTGATTGCAATAAATTCAAGGTAGAGCTATACATGGAGGAGTTGATTTCGAGGTTTGAGGCGCTCAAGGAACAGCGTCAATAAATTATATATAATTGCCATTTTGGTCAAAAATGCATGCATGATTCTCTTATGTGGAGGTTGCGAGCGAATTTTCTACCGACCGATGAAGAAACGAAGGCAATCAAAAGAATTTATAATTTGTAGTTGACTGTTCGAAGTAGGCGATAACTGTGTGATAACAGTATAGTATGATAGTTTTATATTCTAACTGGTGAGCATAACTGTGGACGGGTGTCACTTGTGAGCGGTTGCGCCGATGTGTATGCGCGCTCGGCTTAGGCGGGAGGATGCTTATTCCTCTTACATGCAAGAGCCATTACTTATTTTGTCGTGTGACGTTGCGTTCTGTAAACTGCCATTTTAGGACTGCACTTGTCAAAGGATATTCAGATGAAGATAGCAGATCTCATGAAGACGATGAACGGTCTAAGCATTGACTTTGTTCAGAATCTGGCCGACAATAACACGACTCTTAAGTTCCAACCTTCAGAACTTGGTAAGAAATGCAAAGCAAATGTTAGAAGCTTAACAGTTTAATAATGATCAGTGTCTATATGTGACAATTTCAAAGCAATGCAATGTTTCTAAAATAATGGTTTATAAGACTAACACGAGTCATGAGTTAACGCATGAAGACAGCTGCAGGGAAAGCAAATACTAGGTTATTATTTCTGATTTGATTTGAACATTTCACAAAATCGCGAAGTTCATAAAATGAGTGAATAATTCCACATAGAGTACATTCGGATTTTCAATAATCCGTGTACTATATTAACCACATGCTTAGATCCTCGTGTCATCTTTGAGCAGGTGAGCGCGTTGGGCAACACAGTTGCCCACTCGGCGCTGTTCATTGATACTATAGCTATTACTTGCTGATCCAACTCTATGTATTTCCGGTCATCCCTGATGTAGGGTGGTCCAGACAATTCATTCTTGGTCTTCCAACATTAGCATATAATGAATAATAAAGTACTATTATATTGTTTTATAAGTTGCAAGTTATATTTTCAGAGGGACTTCCACCAGACGACATGAATACAATCGCGCGGGTTCGTTAAGCTCTGACTGCATTCCTTGTCGCGTCGTTTGACATATCTGCCACCGTGCTCTGATATTTATTTTCTAACAATGCTAGTATATTTCATCATAAGCAAAAGACAAAAAGATGGTTTCCAGCATTTAGCATTTCACTTCAGTAAAGAACAATTAAGCAATGTTCGGTTCTTGTCATATCACAAATCTGTACATATACATAGATGCATTTGATGAGTCATAATTGGTTGAGATTATCTAGTATTTAAGTGGCATATCATTTACCAGTTTGAATACAGACGTTATACAGAAGCCTGCAAACAGCCAAATAATGCTTACAGCCGTGTCACAACCCTAGCGTACATTGCGCTGCAGTGTTTTATAGGAGTCATTTAAAACAAAACCAGTTATAGCCATTCGTCTTTGTTGGTTTCTTTACATTTCTGTCTATTTTCTCATTTGTATAACTACCTACAAAAAATCATGAAAATAACTATTTGCGTCAAAATTCGAGTTAAGCGACATAAGGCAACAATGAAATGGTAGAAAATAAAAGTCGGAAGAAGTGAAGCAGAGACAGAGGCTTAGGCTGCACGGTAGTATGGACCTGTATTGTCAGTTAAAAGGCGTCGCTGATCAAGCGTAAGCGTGGTTTTAAAACGGAAAATATCTCTGGATGCACAGATCATATCTCAATAACTTTACTGCTTCTGTTTTATGTAAGACTTGCATAGCGTTGCTTCTGGAAGCTACAGAAAAAATTGGATGAGTGAATGAAATAAATTTCTGATAAAATTTTAGACTGCTGATGGGCGTTGTAAAATTCCACTCTCCAGTGCGGTTTACCTGCAGTGCATGAAGTATGTGAAGAGCCCGGATATAAGAATGAAGCTAGAAACAGCTTTCAACTCAAGGTTTGCTTCTTTCTGTCATTTCACCAGCGTTGCTGAATAAAGCGAAATAATGCATCGAGGCACACCGAGTAAAATAATTTAAGCCAGTTTAATATTTCCATCTCTTCCGCTCACTATCGTTGCTCAAAGCTATAGCGAATGTGGCAGACGCTTCCAAATTGTGTCTTCGCTCAGTCTCATTATTTGAAGCGTTTATTGATCACATTTACCAAGTATTCAGTTGTCTGTATATGGGTATTTGGTGTGTAGTTCAGCCAATTGAGATGGCTGTTCTCCGGGAAAATATTGTAACATAATAATCATGACGTATTTCGAAATCTGCGTATTTCACTGCAAATTCTTCTAACAATTCTGTTTCAAAATATTTCAAGACGTGAGCGACCCCTCACCAAATTGAAGCTAATTTTATATTATTTGCTGGCTTCAATGGGACAAGATCGTTTCGGCGATCATGCTCTTATTAGAATTGAATGAGAAACATTGAAAAACAAATTTCTATAATGTAGAATTATCACATTCGTTATACATTCCACAGTTTGGTAGAATCATTACATTTAAGAAAATGTTTGATAAAAATAACCTGAAACAATCCAAACTTTTTGTTTCTCCATTATCCCACGGAGTAGCAAAATTCTCCTTCGTGGAATGATACTAAGAGCTTGAACTACGTATGAAAGTTACTTGATAATGAACTGAAAACCATAAAAAAGCGTTAAAATGTTAAAAGAAGCCAACGTCAAGGTGTCGTTAAACGTTAGAAAAGGTGCATAGTCATACATGAATTTATTCGAAGATGACTGTGCGCAGAGGACGATCTGGTTTCCTAGAAACTGCTTTTATTGTCGATAAATTTGGTGTGTAATGAGGCTTTGGAAAGGATTTATTATCAGTAGCTAAGAAATCGTTTTTGTCTGCTCAAAGGTGTATGAAGGAGAACGCCATCATATTGGAGAAGCTCGTCAGCTTGCGTGATCAGGTATACGTCTACTATTTGTATGCCATAAATCACAGTCTGAGTGTTGTCTCTCAATCTGAGCTAATTACAGAATGCGATGAAATATTGTTCCAAAGACAGGCCTGATTCATTCGAGAGCTGTTTATCAGTCAATCAGTTATTTATTTGACAATTTATTCCTTCAAGCCATCATATCCCGTTTCTACTCCTGCTAGCACCATGCTGTCTCCTCGGCTTGACCACCGGAT
Organism: Bimastos eiseni; assembly: GCA_959347315.1. Taxonomy (NCBI): domain Eukaryota; kingdom Metazoa; phylum Annelida; class Clitellata; order Crassiclitellata; family Lumbricidae; genus Bimastos; species Bimastos eiseni. Next base: position 27,020,322 of record OY365806.1, on the reverse strand, counting down.
TTCGACCTGGACCGAAAAGAAACGAGAAGATTGGCTATTGCGGAGTTGGTTTTGTATAGCGCCTGTGAATATGCTTGGCTTTGTGGACGCTGAGATATTTTCGACGATTCACATTACATTACATTGCATCCCATTACATAACATTACAGACCGTCTAATTTCGTAGAGTTTCCAGCTTCAAAAGCTGTTCCAGGTAACGTTGTTGTCCCTTCGCTGCGAAAGGACGACTTATTTTCCAATTCGATATATCGATTAGGTCGATTTGTCCTCGCTCATCATTCATTCCATCGCTGATTTTCATCTACCATCTACCTTGTGAGCTTTTCACTAATGTAACATCTTTTAACGGTTACGTTGCGTTATTCAATCTCCGGGTATTATCCCGTAGGCCTACTTATGATCTTAGCTGAGAATTTTTTATGAGCTAATATTATTTTCGGGAAAAGCACTGCGAAAACGTTATTTCTGCTTGTTTTTACAGAAAGCCAAGCTTTTGTCATATCCAAATCACGCCGCCTATATTCTTGATATGCGAATGGCTAAGACCCCAGAGCGAGTGGATGCCTTCCTGAACGAGTTGCAGAAGAAGTTACAGCCGATGATTGAAGACGATATGCGTTTGTTTCTTGAATACAAAAAAGCAGATGTGAGTTCGGATTGTTTCATCGATGTTAAAATTGAAAAAACTCATTTTCTTAGGCCTACACGTCATGACAATGTGTAAGTTTGATAACCATAAATATAATTATATTTCATTTTGCGAAATTCGCAAATACATCGCAAAAATATTTCGGTTCTTCACTGTGTATAAGCTGGCACTTTATTTCTGATGGGCTTCATTTTCTAATAAAAGCGACCAGGACTTAAAAACTTGACAGTTCTGCCCGATTTTTACGTTTGCATTGTACGCTGCCTGAACAAACCAAATGTACAGGCCAAAGTAGGAAAACAAATTGGACAGCGATATGAAAGGATCGTCGGCGAAGATCTGGCTAATTTTCCGTGTCGTGACTGAGTCATGGCCTGAGTCATGGCCTCATTTACGGCATATATTGGGCGGTGGAGCTTTGCACTTTCCATAATTACTGTTATTGCGCCACGTCGTGATTCTGCTCTGCAAACTATTGATCTGGGCGGCTGTTCACACACAGTCATTGCAGCTATGTTGTTCACTAAGATCAAATCTGATTCCTTTAATAACGTTCCAACAGATGATTTGGATAACAGTTGGATATATAATATTTGGATAAAAGAATGGACGAATGGTTGGATGACTTAAATGATGAGCTAATGTAATGGTAGAAAGATGGAAAGATCTAAAAGCGGATGGAAGGATGGATGAACGAATGAAACGCTGATGGATTGATGAATGAAACGCACACAATTGCCGATCTATATTTTTAGGATTTGATTTCGAAAGGTTATGCGAGGTTATCAATCTAATTATTTTAAAAACGAAGTAGCGCGCATGGAATGATGAAATGGTGGAATAATGAACGAACGGAAGGATGGCAGAGAGCCGATTTTTGATGAAAGGAACGCAATTCCCGAAAGATATTTTAACGATTGATACCGAAACTGAAAGGACGCTTGATGTAATAAAATGATAATATTTTCAACGCGAAGTATCGTGAATGGAAGAATAAAAGGATAGTTGGATAAAATAACGGAGGGATGGTTGCAATGATGAGCGGATGGAAGAACGGATGGAAGAATGGCTGATTCAAGTCTGTCAAGCACAAACACGTGTGTCTATACGTACAGGGATATACACATACGTGTACAACTGCACATGCAAACATTTTGGAGACGGTGCTTATGTTCCTGGTGCGAAAAGTCCTGCAACTCAGGAGCCGCTCTAGGGCGAGCGTAATTAATATCGTAAGAAGAACCAACGGCCCAGACAGTCACGCTCTGCTAGGGATAGGCTCGTTCGATGCCAGTTTGCTGATACTATGAGCCTCATCGACTCAACCAATACCGTACTGGAAAACTAATTAAGCCACGCATACCTAATGATTGGCGGGTGTGTCCTAGGTGAGAGGAGAAATGCAGGCATGTGCATAGGACCCTTCTCCATACCAGGGTTTGTTGACAAAGCACTAAGCACACTACTGTCATGGAAGCCAAACATTTACGAGTGCTGACTGAATTGGCCTTCATTTCCCTCAACTCGGCGGCTGAGCCATTCCATCAAATAATCTACTTCTACGTAGATATTTTTATTCCATTTCAGTGTGAAGCAAGCAAAACTCCATTTGACGGAAAGATCAATCTCTGGGACACACGATTTTACATGACGCGCGTGGAAGAAAGAAAATACGCTGTTGACGGAAAATCAGTGCGAAAGTATTTCCCACTGCACGTTGTCACCCATGGGTTACTTGAAATTTATCAGGTAAGCGATTGGCTAATATGAATTTATTTTTACCTACATGTAGTGTGTCAATAACATTGACATCTCTCACATGTGCACTTTTAAAACGGATTGGTCGGGTTTCAACTTGATGAAATCCCAAAGCAATAATCACGTTAAAGATTTATAAAATTGAGTAATTTTGACAATTAGAAAACATTTATAGTTGAAAGTATTTTCCGATGCGATACCGAATTAAATATATCAACGAAAGAATTTTTTCAAAGTTGGTTGTATTTTCAGGTGTATTTTATGCCACATCTGGCTGTTTATTCTGATTATATTTGAAAAAATTGTCTGTTTTAGGAGCTTCTAAACTTACAGTTTGAGTTGATGGAAAATGGTGCGGTTTGGCATCCAACTGTGACTGTAGTAAGTAGAGTATCGTGCAAAGTAAAATACTTTATCAGAATCACTTAAGAATACAATGAATTTTTAGGAATCACGCTTTTGCCTACCTCTCACTGTCTCACTATCCATCCATCAGTTTGTCCATTCATACATCCATCTATCAATCTATCCATCCATCCATTCATTCATTTATTCATCCATCCATCAATTCATCCTTCCATTTATTCAACCATTCATTTATTCATCCATCCACTTATTCATTTATCCAGCCATTTAGTCATCCCGCCTTTCATTTATTTGTCCATCCACCCATTCATTATTTATTCAGCTATCAATTTTGTCATACATCCATCCATCTATATATCAATCCATCCATTAAACCATTTGTTTATCCATCCATTTATTCATCCATCCTTTCATCCATCCATCCATCTTTTCATCCATCCTTGGAAATTTAAACTTGCGTTTGAACTCGGTTGTTACCGATAACGAAATGATGGAGCAAAATTTACGCACATCGCCAAGCTCCGTTCAGCTGAATTGTAGATGACCCCAAAGATATATATATATATAAGTATATATATATATGTATTTATATATATGTATATATATATATATTTATTTATATATATATGTATATATATATATATATATATGTATTTATATATATGTATATATATATGTATATTTATATGTATACATATATGTATTTATATATATGTATATATATGTATTTATATATATATACATATATATATATATATATGTATATATATATATATGAAAGACAGTTAGCGCATCAGCTAACGGCGACCGCTCACCTAAACACGCAGATCATCTCGTTGCATTTCATTTTGTCGCCGATCATTTTCATCATATTCATTTCCTCGAATTCATTTCGTTGCAATCATTTCGTCAGGTTAAGCATCGTGAGGGTCGGTTAGGATAAAGGTTCGGGTTAGTGCCGTTTTATTAATGCTACGAAGTGAGCTGCGACGAAAAGAACGGGAACTTCGACTAACTACTATAATATCCTTGAATGGTCAATTTAGCCGTTTAATGAATTACGTGTTTCAGTATGGTATTAAAGACAGGGCATCTGACTCACTTATTGGCTATTTCTATTTGGATCTGGTTCCTCGGTCTGGAAAGTACGAACAAGCTGCCTGCTTTGCTCTGCAGGTGAGTCTACTACTAATCTAAATTAATATGATTACTTCTATAACACAGTTACTGTGATGCAGGAGGTATCAATAAATGTTTCATTTGAAGTGAAGTTGTAGCAAGTTAGCACATTATAATCCGTTGCACACATCAAGATACACCAGAGAGTCAAGCTCATGGCAATGTCTTTGCCAGGGTTTCCCTTAGTAGCGTGGCCTTCTTGGTTCTTTAGGTGTCCCCATTGCAATCTAATATTATCTACTTATATATCTACTTATATTTTGCTGTGTTGGATGCAATAAAAAGAGTATGCTGTGCTATGTTTTAACGTTGGACAGAGATTCTAGAGCGCATGGGTCCATGACGCTGATTTGAAGGGTGATTAGACTATTTAAATAATAGGTAGCGAAGCATCTAAGCTAGGAAAATGTGAACTATAACCCACTCATCTTTATAATTGGTATCTACTTATGCCAACAAATACAACAAATATAATGGAACAATCACACATCATGTATTGATGGTTTATGATATCCCTGAAGAAATGAAACGATCCCGATGGTGAGGGGGCTCTTACGCATAAGCCTATAGTTTATTTTGACGAGAAAACAATACGGAAAAGATGACCTTATGTAGTCAGCGTTGAAACTTAAAATTAAGAGAAAACAAATTGAATTCCAGACATATGGAGCAAGCTAGAGGTACGTTTGGGTGGTTAAGGGGAGTTAGAACACTGATTGACAAAATGACAATTGAGGTAATGAACCTGTGTTTGGAAAGAACGAATTTAATACACATTCTGCTCTTATAAATGACCAAACCAGGAGACACGCATTTAGAGAGGGAAGAAAAGAAGAAAAGTGAAAGACCCGTAGGAATCTCCTGGACTGGTTGATGAAAAACGATTACATCAAGCTGAAGGAGGAGGCAAGACAAAGTTATAGTTCACGATATTGGAATGTCAAACCTGCCTTAGGGCAGAGAACCTAAAGAAGAAAATGAAATTAGTAGTTTACGAATAAATGCCGATCAGTGACGACGATCACACACACGCTTGAGATGTTTAACGAGAAATTAAATTTGTTCGAACGACAGCAGTTTTACTTTCTTTTGCATACCGAAATTTATCGGTCTGTCTCGTAACTTTGCACAATGTCAACGGAAACTGTGTTATATTTCTAAGCATTAGCGGGAAGAGCTATCAAACAGCCAACAATAACTAATTTGATTTAGATCAGTCTGCCAATGGAATTGCTTGGCTTAGCTGAAGTCGATGAATATTTGACTTAGGAATGAAATAACATACCAATCTGAACAGAGCGAACAGTGGGAAACAGAGAGTTCTCAAAGCTTAGGTCAAGTAAATGCAACATATCTTTCAAAAGAAGAGTCCTGGCTTTTGTAGCGCAGAGCAAAGCATCCTAAACATTTTGTTGAATGGCGGCTTAGTCAGGAATAAGAAAGTCGTTTTAAATACGGTCATTGACTAAAATGCGGCGATCAGACACCTGACCCCGATTTGACAAATAATATTTTCCCTTTAATAAAGAGCGAGAACAATTCTATATTAACATGTGGGGGCCATTGAGTAATGGAGAACACACGCAAAAGCCGAGTTCGATACCCCCATACCCAGTATGGTCGTTTGGACCTTCTTTCGCTAGGCGGCGGCGCTTGTTAAATTAGATGTATAACTTCATGACCCCTTGAACGGCTGCCGACAGTTAAATTCAAATAAGGTAATAACTTGTCAGCATTTGTTCATTCTTTACTTGTAAGCATACTGTGATTGTCAGTGTGAAATTATACGATGGTTGTTAATGATATGTGCTGTGAAGAGGTTTCATGTGACATGTTCGAGTGTTGTTTGTTCTTAAGCCTGCTTGTTATCTATCCAATGGGAGTCGTCAAATTGGAATCGCCGCCTTGGTAGCCAACTTCACAGCTCCAGTTATTGACACGCCGGTTCTTCTTACACATGACGAGGTAGGCGTGTTGCTCGAAGCTTCTTATACAATACTAGGACTGCCGCAGTTACCCAAGTACTCGCGAGTAGTCGACTCCAAAAGTTAGTCAAGTAATTTTTTACTCGAGTTCTCGCATGCTTCCACTCCGGTCGGCAAATTTCAATGTCTGGTTCCAGTTTTCCAATTACTGACATCATAACATGATGACACCTCATCATCTTGTTCTTAGGCAGTCTGTCAGCTGCCAGACGGCTTTCTGTAACCTATATTTTATTTTATTGTGTAAAAAAATAACTAAAAACGTCTGTTTCTTTGGCTGCTCAGTAGCCTGTTAGTTGTTACATTGGAGATTTAACTTTACTGGTACCCTAGAACTTTAGTTAAAACTTATGTTGTGGTCTACTTATCAATAGTACTATCAATAGTCTATAGTAGAAGCCACGCAGCTTGTATTAAGTACTTCCGGTATTATCGAGTAGATAATTGTGTTTCACTAAGAATTAGAGGTTTCATAACGGTGCTTTGTTAATTTTCATGTGCATCTGCGTGGCTGTTTGCATATAAAAAATAAACATGGATACACATAATGCGTACTTTTTATAGTGTACTGTATATATGCTTATGTAAACCAACATTGTTTCTTCCTCTCAGATAACGGCACCTAACTATAATGATCATTAGCCTAAAATGTTCTCCATACTTACTTGCATAGGCCTACTTGGAGAGATGAAATGCACTTATTTAAGTTTAATCGCGTGTTGTTCAATTCTGATTGACAGGTGGAAACATTTTTCCACGAGTTTGGTCACGTGATGCATCAGGTCTGCGCAGAAACGGAATTTGCTGTTTTCAGGTATTTTGAATGCAAACAATTAATTTTGTGTCGTTGTTCTGATGATCACTGACCTCAGACCTCTGCCGATTATTAAAATATCCTTGACTTACCTTAATACTCGTGAATAAGCTCTATGGTGTCCTGCGCTTGACTTCTGAATTGCGTTTTAGAAATTTGGAGATTACAAGTAGCTTTCTTAGACTTTCTGGAAACCTGCTAAAGATACACAAAAGGCAACAAAAGTTCTTCTCATGACGACACAAGTGATGGCTCTAGTAAACAATTGCTGCTTAAATGATTCAACTGGAGAAACTAATCAGCGTGTTTGAATTCAAATTTGGTCGGTTGCAGTAGGCCCTACAATGATTGTAAAAGTAAAGGTCCTTAGCTGCCAGAAACTTTTGCCTTTCTGGCTTTTCATGTTCTGTTGAAGCAATAAATTTTTTAGCGCTATGTATAGCAATAACAGTACTATCTTTGAGTAAATACTAACAAACAGTGAAAATGCGAGAAAGGAGGTTGAACTGTTGGGCGACTACAGCCGTCGTGAGAAGACTTCTAAAGATGAGTTGAAGCGAAGAATTGCATCTTCAGTCATCCAACGAGGTCGACGCCTCGTTGCAGCCTGGAAAGACGAACCTGCTGATGAATCTTTTGTGTGCCAGAGGGCTTATGTTCGAGTTGAGACGACCTGTTGGCTCTGACAATTCACAAACACAGACACCTACACACACACCCATATATACACACACACTGCTACATCCACACCTACACACACACATATATATAGGATGACTGATATATATATATATATTTATATATATATATATATCATATATATATATATATGTATATATATTTATATATTATATATCATATATATATATATTTATATATATATTTATATATATTTATTAATAAAGTGTATATATATTTACCTTATATTGTAAATTGTAACCGGAGATAGATCTACTCGTGTCTTTAATTGTTGTGAAATATTCTGATGTTCTGTGTTCTTAAAGCGGAGCAAACGTTGAGAAGGATTTCGTGGAGGCGCCATCGCAGATGCTGGAAAACTGGTGCTGGGAACGGGATTCACTCACTCGCATGTCAGCACACTACAAAGATGGAAGTGCCATTCCGAACGAACTGCTGACCGCCCTCATCAATTCGCGCCGGGCCAACGGTGGCATCCTCATCATGTGGCAGATCCTTCTCGCCAAGTTCGATCAAGCAATTCATACCAAGGCAGAGGTAACTCTGAAGTCGCCTGTCAGAAGAACAGTTTAATTCGCTCGCTGGGTTGTGCTTTCAATTATTACGTTAATGATCAAAATATAATTATAGCTATAAAGTAGAAATTGTAAGTCATCTAATTCAATCAACAATCAATCAATCAATTTTTTACTGAAACCAACCAAATTTTTACAGCAGCAAGATAATTTTGCAAGATTCCAGAGACATTGGTAACAATTGGGGGCCCTGAATGGATCTAGATTCCGCTAACTAGGGTCACCTAAAGTGCTTACTAAATATACATGAGTGACAGTCGATTAACACATTTCAAAATATGATGAACAGTTATACTTAATCATACGATTAATCCAATTACAACTTAATTGATTATTATTTTATCTTAACTAACGACATGAAAATATAATAACGCAATAATGCTTACATAAGAACATAGGTTCACATGTTAACAGAGTACAATACTAACCTGATAATATAGGTCCATATACACACAGAGCAAGTTATTTATTTTAATTCACTTTGTCAGCGGCAGCCTTTTTTTGAATTCATGTAGGTCATGACATTGTGGAGGAATTTTTTTCCATATAAGGGTCCCAGCAGACTTGATAGTGAATCGACGAGTATTTGAATGAGCGACAACCAAGCGATATGCCTTTGCATTTCTGGTGTATTAAGTGCGTATGTCCTTACTCATTTTAAAGAAATCCCCATAAACTTTTGGAAGCAGACCATGCTCATAGCGGAAGAAGAATTCCCTAATTTGATATATTTTTATCTGTTCAATTCTTAACAGTCCCAAATCAAAGTAAATTTGGCTAGTTGGCGAGCTCGGCGGGGCACCTGCAACAATTCGAATGGCGCGTTTCTGTAAAAATTGCCAATCTATGTAGTCTCAATTCGTAAGTTGATGCCCATATCATGTTACAATATACCAGATACGGGTATACAAGTGAGTAGTACAACTTTATACGGATGGAAGTGGGCAATAGATAGGATGTACGTACTAAGATACCAACATTCTTGACAATTTTTGCGGATATATTTTTAATGTGCTCTTTCCATGTCATGTGTTGATCTACATGAACTCCCTGAAATTTGGTCGAGACTACCTGGGAGATGGGGACGCCGTTTATGAGCAGAATCGGACTTTCCGTGGCACCCATTTTCCTGTGGGATTTGAATATGATGTCTGTTTATAGATGTAATCTTGCTAAGTCATGCTACAGGGCTTCTCAGCAATAGAATAATTAACAAGGTCAACATGAAGAATTGTTATATTGTAATAGCTACGTGGGCTTATTTGAACAAATTAAGGATTTATATATTTATTTTGTTTATACATCTGCATCCGAGATGAATGGGAAGAATAGTGATAAATGCGATTGACAGCGTCGGGTGATAAAGCCATGGACGAATATGAAAAATATGGATGGTATGAGTGCAGGCCTTATAAATAAATTATGTTTTGTCATTAGTGCTTCCAAGTTTGAAGTTTTTGGTATCGCGTCAATTGATTCCCGTCAGTTGATCTTCGTCAGTTGATCCCACGTCAATTGATGGCTAGTCAATTCAGCCCCTCGTCAATTGATCCCCTCGAATCTCTATCGGATGCGTCACGTCACAGACTTGTAGCTGATACTGTTAGTGAACAACAGATTGATTTTACAGATTGGCAAAATAACATTGCAAAATAACAAATTGATGTCCAGACTTCGTGTCACTCCGCGCTGTAACCGTTTACGGCCGTTCGGATATTCTTTTATATCTCAGAGCAATTTTTAGGACTTCAACGCGACATGCAGAGACAGAAACCATATAGGCCTACTTATTGTCGGCATGGAGTATTCGGCAAAGAAACAGTACAATGTACATTCAATATACGGTACACTATCGCCCGCCTGCGACTCGTATCAACCGCGGTGCAACCGCTTACGACCGTTCGGAGATTCTTTTATATCTCAGAGCAATGGCTCATTTATCCTATGCATAGACGCTAATGCTTAGTACCTTATGCTGATAAACTAATCACAAAATGACTCTCAATTAAGTTCTTTAAATGTTTTATCATTTAACATTTCGTGTTCGTTTACATCGTTCTTTTAATAAATGGAGAAGGTCGCAAGTGGAACATGAAAGCTGTGTCAATTGGGTCGGGGTTAATAGGCAGGGGATCAATTGACGAAGGGATCAATTAACTAGGGGACCAATTGACGGAGGTTCACTTGACGGGGGATAGACTGACGGGGATCAAAAGACGTAAAACCAAGTTGTTAACTTAGGTTAGAATTCCATGTGATATGTTATAGATATTACTGTTGCACTTTAGTGCATTTTGTTCCTTCTGGCAATCTCAATTAAGTATTGTTCATTACCGTTGACCATTTGTTTCTTAGTCAAAAACGGAAGAAATGTTTGCCGAGATGTCACAGAAAATAATCGGTATTGCGCCGATCAAAGGTACAAACACACCGGCAACTTTCACCCACATGGCATGCGGATTCGACGCACAGTACTATTCATATTTGGTGAGTTAGTCCTACTAGATCGAGGTCCTACTTATCTATCAATCTGTTTGGCTGTCTGTCCGTCTGTGCGCTGAGTGAACGGGTTCGACCCTCGTCCGAGAAGTCAATGTGTGAGGACCTTGAGCAAGTCCTTCGGGCACAATTGCTCTGCAGTACAACTGCAACTGCGCCGTCGAAGCGTGTGCACTTCTGAACAAAAAATGTTGGAAGAGGGGCGATATCAAATTTCGGAATTTCAGAATAAATTTATTTAGCCACTGCACAACTGACGTACTATCTAATTTATAAGCTGAATATATACATGCGTTCCATAATTATTATAAAAATAAAATACTATCGTCAATCAAAAATATTTATGCACTCATGTGAATAAATATATTCATTAAAAAGAAATGCCAACACTATCTGAAAACATTCATATAATTATTTCTTCCGGTTGTATATTACACATACTTTAAAGGATCACTTGCCTCTTGCTGGATAGTCGGACCTGTGCCGTTAGACTTCTATAAAAATCACAACATACCAGCTGAGATGACTGCTTGTAATGAGAATAATTCTGATTTCCAGCTGTCTCATTATATGTCTAAAAAATACAAGCTTACCACTTTCATTGTTTGGGTAAAGTCGTGTACTATATATTTATGATTGCTGCATCAGCGTCTCTCGGACTTAATTGGCCACAAACCGACTTTCGCCGCTATTATTATAGATAGGGCCGAGACTGATCTGCAGGCATTTGTGGAAACTGGTTGAGTTTTATATGTGATTAATAGCCAATTGATTATTGATATTTTACACAATAAAGATTTCTAATAAAGAACTAAAATTTGAGCCAAGTTTCATTAAGGTACCAATGACAATTGTTGCAAGTATTTCCCTTCATGCGCCAAAGTAATATTTAGAATTCTGATATCTATGTATAAAGAGGGGCCCGTCTCTTTTCAGGCATGACCATGTTAAATTTTGGCATTATTCTTATAAAAATATTACCAAGATTTATATAATGAAATTTGATTCAACCAAGACTTTTATTCTCTTTTAATAGTGGAGCGAGGTGTACAGCGCCGACATGTTTTTCCGCTGCAAGAAGGATGGTCTTCGAAATCCCAAAATGGGAATGGATTACAGGTCAATGATTTTGAAACCTGGTGGCACCATGGTAAGTGCAATTTTATAGAATCATCTGAAGTTGCTGAGCAAGCAGGTTAACTATTCCGACGAAAACGGTCAACAACTTTATAGAATATGATTGTTATCAGTTTCCGCCTTGTAGATTGAAGTCTTAGGGTGACAATCCTAAGATAAACAGACATCTTATAATAATCACGTAAAATCTTGTGTTTGAACCCTGCTTAAAATAAGATCACAATTATTGTTTGTTTGGGCTTGTGTTACTTCTAAGAAACATTTCTTTTAAGGAATATTCTGCTTGCTTGTTCCGTGTCTGCCCATAGACAAATATGAATGGATTTAGAAGAACTCGAGAACGAATAGCAAGGAAAATCAATCATGGTGTTTGCAAATTAAAATTTTGTAAGCATGCGAAAAATGTTATTAAATCCCGACACAGCTTCAACGTCGGGTTTATTGTAGCTGGGCATTGCATTTCAATCACAAGTCAGAGAAATTAGCTACTTCGACTCAGACGTTAAGTGTCAAATGTGTCCGCGATCGTTTTGTAGTTGGAGTCATTGATAACATTGCATTACAATTAGACGGAGACAATGGTAAGCCACACTAACGACTCGTTTTACCCGGTATATGCAGCCACTCATTTGTAATGGTGACGTCGTATCTGCTGCTTTGATTTAGGACGCAGATGAAATGGTTCGAGCTTTTCTTGGCCGAGATCTTGACCCTACTGCCTTCTTCAAAGTCAAAGGTTTCATTCAGTGATCTTCAAAGGGCATTGCCTACGTTACGAAAGATTATGATTAGAGTTGCCACAATTATTTTTCACCGTTACTCTCACGATAGTTTTCGATTTATGCAACTGTTATTAGGCCTATATAGCCTTCGATTAACAGTTTTATGCCTTTTTAGTTTCATGTATGCATGAACTTTTTAATTTATTTTGTTCTGATTGTCATCGATTTGTTAATTGTCCTCCCTACCAACATTCAACTAATTTCTAAACGCTAAAAGTTGCAATGTAAAAATGTGCCATTATTTGAGTTAGAGAGGAAATACATGCTGCAGAAACTGACTGTTATAGATATTTTGTTGCCATACCATGGCACAAAAGGACATCTTCATAGCCTTGTTGGACGTTGTTAAAACGCATGTGATCACAATTTGGCATTACTGACCACACCTAATCATGACTGATCTTGAAATGAGACATTTCCCTCGAGCCCCCTCCTACACTCGTTCAGTAAAATCCTATGTGTGACAGCAAAACTTCCGAAAGTAGACTGGTTTTAGACTAACTGGTACCGTAAGACCCATGCAGACAGAGCTCCAAAATTTAGTGGAGCACGTCATAGCCTCATAGGCCTATTTATAACCTGAGACATTTTTAAAAGCCATGAACAAGCCAGTAGCAGCTGCACGAAACACGCGCTCAAGTCGTGCAAGGCGCTTCATGAGAGGCAATCATCAGTTGTCAATACATCTAGCCGTTATCCACTTTCTAGACATGTTGTTCGCAGACAGAAAGCTGGCTTTAATTCTAAGTTGGTTATGAGATCGGATTTTGTGCTTTTCAACACTTTTCAACCAGGGAGGAACGATCACAAACTGGTCTATTGTTCCACGTAACTACTCTGCACATGTAGATAGTTTTGCCCTTTTTCAGTTCATTGCATTGCTTAGCTGCCCAGAGTTGCGAAGTAAGCACCTGTACATGCATGATTTGATATTGCTATAAAACACCCGTTTGAGCTTTCATTATCAGACAACAAACAACCTTTGTAATCTAGCGTCAGTAACCACAAAAACAAATAAATGTCCAATGAAAAACGCATAACACAGGCATTCATGACGTGTTTTATTCGCTATGTTGCTTAAATATTTTTCGTATTCGGCTCACACAATGGTCTGGGTAAGTCTACAACAGGATATATTGCAGAGAGCCGAAATGGTAAGTAGAATACAAGCATTTCACGAGGTTTCGAAGCAACAAATTCATACAAAATATATACACCGTTTATTGATATTGGGATCACAAACATATAGTGTATATATATATATATATCCCTGAGATAGATCTCAAATCCCTCGCCTTCAGGTATCCACAACCGACTTTCTGGTCCTCGGTCCGAGACCCCGGAATTGTCCTTGATTGGAAGCTTACCTTTATAAAGCATATCAATCTAATCTACCACAGCTGTTATTACCGGTATCAGCAACTTAGGGTGATCTTCCGCTTCCTCCCTAAGGCAACTTAGGGTGATCTCCTGCTCCCTCCGGACAATTTATTCTCTATACAAATAATCTCCGAGTCCCAAAGGCAATGAAGCACAATAGAGAAAATTTAAAATGTTCAGCTATTTTATTTTGTATTGCTTATCTCTTGCTTTCAAATCCCAGCATCAGCCTTTAGGCCTACTATTTTCTCATTAACCCTTTTCTAGCGTACTGTACGATTCATGGTCTGGGTATCTAACTATCACTCCAGACTCAAAAGACTCAGCGCCCTGTGACTTAGAGCCTTTTGTGTTATTTGTCGTGCACTTAAAATATTCTTCATTAGGGCTTACCAACTCGTGTCTTCAAAGACTTAAACTTGAGCAAATAACTGTGTTCTATAACTTAATGTACAATTATTGATGTACAATCATTTTGATAGCTTATCACCATCATGCTTTGCGAAATGTTTTTTCTACAAAAATAGGAGCACCGCTGTTCGTTGGTAATGCAAGTGTGCGCAAGACAACGTAAAGGAAACTCAATTAGTTTACTAACAGATATTCAATAAATCAAAGGTGAAATGACTATTCATGGAAATATAATTGAAAACATGACTAGCTATATTACCCATATAGCTATAGCTATATAAGTAACTCTTTGAAGTAAAGAATGGTCACTTTGACAAATATTTTTTGTGTTTATTCATAAACCGTGAAATGGTACTTAATGTTATGGACTCGATGGCAATTACAATTTATTCAACGCTTGATAAATCAATAATATATATATATATATATATGATGCCCAGACTCTGATTGTTTTCCCACAATTATATATTTGTACAGAGTGGGCCATTAAAATGTAACCCTCCCCTCCCACGTCTTTTGCTAATATTTCAGCCAAAAGTAGAGATTTGTAAATGAAATTTTACATGAGCAAAACTAATTCATTTCCGCATGCCATATTTGAATTAAGTATTTTAAACAGAATAAAAGTTGTATCACTTTTAATGAATCCAACAACGACGGCTTTTTGATGGTCAACATTCAACCTAGGATAAGTAACAAGAACGATTATACGAAGTCACTTCAATTCTCCCATTCTTTTTGGCTTTGGTTACATATTGTGGTATTTCTCGAGCAAATAGCTCCCCGCGCGTGATAATCTAATGGGCTTAAGTCCGGCGAGCTAGGGGCCATTGGTCCTTCTCCATGAAACCAGTTCAATTGACCTTGGCTGTCTCATCTACAAAATGAAGTCGACTTTTGCCAACAAAACAAACACCAGCCGATACCAAAGCATGTGGAGCGAATTTCTTGCGTTCAGCAATCTGTCGACCAGATTTGACATCGGATTTCTTGACGCTGGAAAAAACACAATTGTTTTGGTTGTTGATTGGTGATTGGATTAGAAGTTCTTCTCATCCATGAGAAACTCACGCTTTGTCTCGCGAAAACTCAACCGGCACAGTAGTGCTAAGGAGCGTTCGATTTTCGGTGATATATACTAATCTGAACTGCGACACGACGTAAGCGATGTTTATTTACCAATTTGATCGATTGCTCGCTTAATGACGTCAAAGTCACGTCCAAATACGCTGATTCCTTGTTTCTATTCTCAATAATAATGATAATTCTGAAGTTTGCTTTACAACAGTAACTTGTGAAGTGACTTCATAAAGTCATTTTTGTCACTTTTCCCTGAGCTGAATGTTTTTTACCACGAAAAAACCGCGGTTGGACTCATTAAAAGTGACATCACTTTTGTTCAATTTAAAATATGTCATTCAAATTTGCCATTAGATGCAGGTATGAATTGGTTTTGCGGCTGTAAAATTTCATTTACTAATCTCTACTTTTGGACAAATAATTAGCAAAAAACCTGAGGGGTTACTCTTTAATGGCCCACCCTGTATATATACTGGCGATAATCCATGGAAATAATACGACCACGACCTGTCACATACAATTGATTAATTTATTTGAATCTTGAAATAAATCGAAATATATTCTGCTCGGTTTCATATGTCAGGTGAGCAAAGTCGGAAATGCACGTATAACCAGCAATATAAAAATGCCAATAGTTGTTCTCTTTGCCTAAAAAATAGGTTGAGCATTATGTGTTAATCAATGCCAACCGAATGCTTCAATTAAAAAGCTGGTCTGACAATGCAAATTCTACCTAGAGATAGGCACAACCAGCCTACATGTATCTAATAGACTTTTGTCAACCTGTATTGAGAGCCAGATGTAGTCACTCCCTGCGCCCTGCTGCCCTTGTGACCCCGTTTGCCCGTACATGAGCTATGCAAAACGCCGTGCTCTCAGTGGAAGGGTCTAGGGTTTGGAATGTTCCTTCTCTGGAATTGCGTCTCTTTCCTAAATCGTGCAGTTGTTCATTTGATACCATTTGAAAAAAACTAGCCTTTTGTCCGAGCTGGCGTTGGGAGAGCTCGTGTGAGTATTTACCTTGAACGAGTGTCGTATACACTTTCGAATGAATGAATTGAATCAATAAAAAAAGCTTTAAAAATTAAACTATATAGACCTCCTCCAATTTTTGCCGCCATTGGCACCAGCTTCTGGTTTGATTTGCAAAGAAAGCTGCAAAAATCCGAGTCTCTCTTGCTGTCTGTGGATCGTAAGATTTGGAAAGCATGCTCGTTATCTTGAATTTTGATTGGTTTGGTAGTTCCAATGAAGTTTCACTGTCTGCGGTATATCCTTTTCTGGACATCCGTCAGACAGTCGGCCAGCCTCAGTTTATTGCATATAACTTGCAGGTCTATATTCTCCACCAAATAAGACCGAATGTTTCTGCAGATGAGGACTCGTCTGTTAATTTCTTTATAGAAGCCAGTGAAGAACAAATAGAAAGTAGCGATTAGAATTGCACTACCTTTGATGAAATTTGATAGGGCTGTGCATTAGAGGCCATATTAGGTACACAGCGAATGGGAGGGGTTTTGAATTTCGGCAATTTTGTTCAGGGGTGCGTATGGCGGGGAAGGTGTTTCGACAAATATGTAGCCTACGTACGCAAATACAATCATCTAATTGTGACGTCCACATTACGGAATGTTAAAATCAGAACTGTAGACTTAATCACGGACTACATTCTTGGTTAATCAATTTTATGCAACATTTAAACTTTGTAAAATGCAAGTGTTGTTAGTATTTTATTTCTTCGTAACATAAATAATATTCGCCAACGATGGATTCTGCTCGTGCGGAATGAACATGCGTTTGACCACTTATGTTATGACGGCTAAATAGGTTGGCTGGCACCGCGTTTAGTGGATTCGCTTTCTGTCCTGACAGCAGCCAGTTGCCATTGATAGCGACAAGCTCAGAAGTATGTATCTCTCTCTAACATGGGCCTACAGTAATCGAGAAGGTAAATTCCGGGCGGTCTTATTCTCATGGAAGGCCGCCGCAGACAACGAATATCAAATAAAATCAACGAAATATTCGCATAAAATTGACCAACTCAATTTAGACGATATTAGGAGTCTATAAACCATGGGACGAAGCCGGGCGGTGGCCGTCATAATCAACGCTAAACAGTAGCCTAACGTAACATCCATTGGCATTCACAACAGTCCGCAGCGCATACTCAACGAACTAAACTAATCCGCATTCACTAATAAAAAATTTATGCTCTGAAGACTCTGTGTCGATTAATATAGTAGCCTGTATGAAGTAGAACTATGCAATAATAATGTTAGGCCCTATCTAAAATCACCTAATGAGTAACGCCTGATCGCCTTCTTGAATCTTCGTCGTTTAATTCTGTGATGCCAACAATCGTTGACTGAGGCCAGAAGGATGATAATGTATTCAGTTGTAGAACAATGGACTAGATTTTTCTGACGAACGCAAAAATAGATAGGAATTTCGCAAGATGAAATCTAACACCTCTAGTGGAAAGTCGTTCATCGACAGATTTTCGAAAATGGTTCGCTTATTTCCAGAAAAATTATTAGTTTATTGTGCGCTTGAAAAAATCGGTGAGTTCTGTAGACATTAAAGGTAGGATAATTGATGAATCATCGCTTTCACATTGTAGATGACATTTCTTAACTGGTTTGCTGCTTATGGTACTGTACGTGGACTAATCGCTCCTTCTATATCGTCGCCATCACTTTTATGGATCTTTGGATAGTGCACTAGGATGATTTGTAAGTCAACTTAGTCCACGCTTTTAAAATGAAGGCCTACGTTTACATAATAGCTATTCGTCCAGTGGTTTGTTGACCTGTGGAGTGACGCAGGGGTTTCATGAATTAGACATCAGAGCGCTATGAAAATATGCTGATAATTATTCATCGTGTCATCATTTGTATCTACTTCTAGTCTACCTTTCAGGAGATGCAGTTCTTGATGGTGGTCAATAAACTATTCCTCCCATAAACCACCGAAATATATATTTCTACAATGTAGCAGTTCTCTCAGTGAGCGGTCTCATGAACAGAAGTTGAATCAATTTCATTGGTTCAAATATTTATATCTGGGTGATTCATTTGCTGATCTTAACGAATCTGTACGTGATTAGGGCATTGATTCTACCATGCCTCTCAGGGACTATAAACGGCATTTGTAAGCGGCCACGAACACGCACTTTTGTTATGTACGCCACTGTGCTTCTTTTAGGCTATGTCTATTTCTTCAACCATATCGCTAGCAAACGCATGAATCTAAAAATTCCGTTATTAATACAACTCCATTCCTCTTACAGTTAAACATGGTGACACTTCAATGAGTTTAGAATCCTTTCACTAGAACCATACGTCAAATTTCTATCAACATATCGCTTCTATTTGTAGATTTATCATGGCCTAGCTTCTTGTTCTGCAACGGATCTGTTTACAATTTGGATGAAGCACTGTTCACTAGAGTCCTAGTTCATCTGCCGATGACCAGAACTCTTGTTCGTGAGCGTGCTATTTAGTCGATAGGGTGTCCGCTCGATAATCCGAAAGTTCAGAAGTCCGAAGATTCCATACTTCGAAATTAATTTAACTAGAAGCTGGTTCAATTGATGAAAAAAATGGGTAAAACTGGAAGCTGGATGGATGTAAAAGATCATGCCTAAATGGAAGCTAGGTGATTGAAAAGTATGGTGTAATACAGCTTCTAGTCAAACATATTTCTTTCCGGACACCGAGCAATCTTCGGACTATAGACACAGAACCGTTAATAGAACTGAGTCCCTTCATCTATTTGCTCAGCTGCGTCATACTGTTATGTTGTTCTTTCTCTCAGACTTTCCGTTTTCATAATTAGTTGCTTATTAGACGTCTGTGTCTCTGTGTAACGGACTCATCCTCTTACTATAGTGGCCAGAGGTGCAACAAGGTTTTGAAAAGTGGGAGGGGGTTCATAATAAAAAATATTGCGTGAAGCGCCAACAATTTTTTTGCTGCCACTTTTTGAATTTTGCCCCCTTCCCAGAAATTTGAGAAATGGAGGGCACAAATTATCTTAGCAAAAGTCATCTTAAAACGCCATTGGAGAAACATAAAAAAGAACCGATCTGGGGGCACATGGGAAAGGGGCACTGAGCACTAAAACTGGTGAGCTTTGCCTCCCCCCCAGTTTTGTAACGGGGTGCCGGTTCCCCTCACCCCCCCCGCTTGTTACATCCCTGATAGTGGCCTGATATGATGTAGGTCTTGCGCACCATTGGCTGATGCCTTGGGCATGAGACACTGATGCGATATCAGCTACAAATAGTTGCAGTATTACTAATTTACTAGTGTCAGTAGTTTCGAAGTAGTGGAGGTAGTAGGTGTAGTATAGTCTTAGCAGAGTGGTAGTGGTTGAAGCAAGGATACTTGTGGCAGTAACTAAAGTAAGAATAAGAATAAGAATGATGATAATAAATTCAGAAGTATGATTCGCAGTTGTTTAAATAGTTTGGAAATAAACAACTGCTACGTATTGATTAATAAACAATACTAGATAGATATGATCTTATTCGTCAAATAACATTTAAAAAGTTGTTTACACATTTCCAAAAGTTTGTTGCAATTAATTAAATGTGCAAGTGGCTGTTTCAGTATTTAAATATTTGGGTCTAAAGAATGCATTGCAAGGGCATTGAACATCGGTCAGCTGTCTCAAGTAACTACTTTCATCGATTGAATAAAATAATAATAATAATAAAGAATAAAATGGCAGCCTACCTGTGTTGTTTCGATCTCGTGGATTCGGACACATAACCAAATTAAGAGGAGTCTTACCCTAATATTATTAAGCACCAAAAAGTCTTGCGGTTGTCTTAGAAGGAGTGCATTTCATTTTGTCTGCTTTAGCTTTCTCCAATTTATATCCGTGCTCTGATTCTGGAAATGTTTGCAAGACATTTCAGTTACAAAGGAAGCATACAAACGAATAAAATTAGTTACGATCAACATTATATATACGCCCTTACTTTGATCTTGAAATAACGAGATTCTCAAATACTTAGCGTGGGAGCCTATCTTAAACTCACTAGGTGACCATTAGATTTCTAAATTGGACCCTAAGTCAATATCAGAGGATTTATTTTCACCTAGGTTTGAATGCTACCATAAACAAAGGTATGTGCCATCATTAATCAGAAAAGTTTCAAATCAAGCACTAGCTTGCACCATCATTTCTTTTGTGCCACTTTCCATTTGTATGAGCAGCTAATCAATTTCAATACGACTTAGAAATTCAGCAGTGGAACCTAGATGCTCAGCTATGGCGAATCCAATGTTTTGATTGTCTAGCAATCTGTGAAATAAACTCTGGCATTACATTGCCTCTGTAAAGTAGGTGCTATCCGCCCATTGAAACGCGGGTCTTACTATGCCGTTGGCATTTCTGAGAAGTTATCTCAAAGAGACTGTGCATGATTATTCGAGTAGGGCCTGCAGCTATGAAGAAGCATACTTACATTTTTCATATTTTCGCGTAATTGTTAGCTTTTCACAACTAAATTGAGACAATTAATTTTCGGCCGAATTTTAGTAAATTTATTTACGTATTAATCTGCGTGTGGACGTGCCTTCTAAAATTTCCACTGTATTGTGTTGTATAAGGCACTGACAAGTGATCGGTAAATGAAAATTTACCCATTTTCAAGACAGGTCTGCAGCAAACATCTGTAAGAATTTACAAATAAACTATTGACGATGGCCACTATAGCAGATTCTTAACTTTGTTACCCTAACTTATGTGGGCTATAAATAATGAAATGAAATTCAAATTTGTTTATTTCATATCATACGAAGAAGCATATTATAAGCGTTTAAGCTGAGCAACTACATAGGTACGAAACTGAATCATAATCGCATTACTACAATTTTTTGTGATTTTATCAATAGTAAATTGTTGCGTGTGCATTTTGGATTTGATTTGGCTTCAACTTGGGAGATAAGTGTATTGATGGTATTTACCAGTTGGAGAAGAAACGTCAGTCATGTGCGAATGATTCTTTGTATCATATGTAGATTAAAAAAATCCTAAATAGTAAAAAGTGTTATGGTAATGTTCAAAATTATAAAGTACATTTTAACATAACTTAATTGCCCACAATAACTCAGTTGATTGTAATCCAAGAAGTAAGCAATATACGTGTAGTATGTAGGTGAGAAAGAATATGATATACCTGTATATGGCTATATGCAAAAGGGCAATAGCTTACAACAGGTGTAAATGATAGCATCAGTATAAACCAAGTCGTAAAACATTAACATAATAAAAGTTCTCTTGGCAATAGCATCAACCTCAGGTAGGTGGCGTAGATCATTTGTTGTGCGTTGAGACTTTATGGGGAGGGAGAAGATTCTGAAGGATGTGACATGGGTTCAATAGAATTTTAGCAGAAAAGAGCAAAGTCCTCAAAAGAAGAAAAGTGGCTGAAGTTTAAGAACTCATTTGGTGCAATTCGTCTAAGCAATTTCTCTGACGTCAGGACGTGTTGGAAAACCTTAATGTTTGTCATTTTAAACTGTCTTGTCTTGTCTTAAACCTTCCTTGGTTCGAGGATTGGCTGTACCATGGACAACTCTGCACCAGCTGCTCCTGTTCCTGGTTTCTTGTAATAACTGGGTGAATGATAGTCTAGTCCATAACTTTATATTGTCTATCCATATCATCCTGGGTCTTCCCCGATGCCGAGCTCCCGGTACTGTGCCTTTGATAATCTCCTTCTCTAGCCAACCTATAGTCTTAATTGCTATATCATAAAATGCAATAGTTTCCGCTTGTTGATCGAATTGATTGGACCCATTTGGTGGTTCTCTTAGGTGTCCACGGTGCTCTAAGAGTCTGCCGTTGGCATTTAATTTCAAATGCGTCAATTTGTGGTGCTTCCTTCTTCTTTGTTGTATAGCTTTCACAACAGTGTTATTATTATTATTATTAGTAGTATTAGTAGTAGCAGTAGTAGTAGGTGGAGGTGGTGTGGTAGTAGACAGTGGTAGTAGTAGTAGTAGTAGTAGTAGTAGTAATAGTAGTAGGAGAAGTAGTAGTAGTACTATTAAACGGACGATTTCTAAAGCGCCGTAAGGCAGCAATGCCTCTACAAGAGCGCTTACTGTGTATTGTGTCACAGGCAATACAAGAGTTTTCTTGAGCCGTATTTTTTGGTATCGATATGCCATGACCTTTCTACTCTTACTTTAACGCTGACCCGACGGCCGACGCCTTGCCCTTTTGCCAGCCTTTAGCGGATTTCTTTATCACAATCCGAGTCTTTGGAAATTAGTGAGCCAAGATATGGATATGTGTCTACTTGTTGCACATGGTTGGTTATTATCCGTATATTGCAGACCGAACCGTTTGTTACCGTAGCTTTCGTTTTGTCAATATTAATTAACACCCTTTGATTGACAATCGATTGATCAAGACGATCTATTATCTGCTTCAGTTCTGTCGTCGAGGATGCTATCATAACAATCGAGGATCTCTAAATTGAAACTTTTGTAAAATGCAAATGCATACACTGGCCCTACCAAGGAGAACGCTAAATGGCAGTATCACATTACAAGGTCATTTAATGAGCGACACGCTAATTCAAAGGTGTCATGAACCATGGTGTATGGTCTAACATTTTGTTCAAATCGATTAAATTCTAGGACACGCTTACTTTTCTGACATATCCTCGTAGTCGACGACAACACGTTTGTTTTGAACGTAGCCGGTCTTCACATTGCCCAAATGCCTCACTTTCAACCAGTTCGTTTTAAAACTTTAGAAATCATTCAAGAGGACAAGCCACATTGTGCTCCACAAACATGCTATCTAAACCTAACGCTGGTAAATTTTAGTCTTACATGATCATAAATAGATTTCGTAAGAAAATTGCTAACATGGCATAGTTTTGTTTATTTATTTATGAATAGCATGGACCTAAAATATTTTGACCAGATCCTTCCCTCTTGAAATTCACAATGACATGGGAATAGATTATCAGCGTTCTTAAATTCTTCGCATTATGCAATATTTAAATCAAGCGTGTGGCTAATAATTTTTAAGATTCTTTACTGCAACAACTTACCCCAGATCTGTCGGAGGCACAATCACCATCTTATCTGCTTTCCGAAAAGACAGATGTTCTAACATGCGGACTACCTTCGTCGTTATAACTTGAATGTAGTGATAACTGTCAGAGTTGCTTTTGTTCTATTCTAGAAAACTAATTTGCTTCAAAGTCATTAATTGCTCGAACCGATGTATTTTCTGTAAGAGATAATCAAAAGACGTTCTACTTAGATTATGAAAATTAAGAATCTCAAAGAATCTAGCCCTCCAGACAGCCACCAACACAACTATTTATATATGTTATATAAATTATATATATATAATGTATATATATCATATATATGTATAATAAACGAATGTTTTCAACAAGACATAATTATTGGCGAAAAAGCTTGGAATAGCCTCCAGAGGATACACGTTTCCTGAAAATCCTCAGTATATTTAAAAAGGAACGCGGTACTTTTTATTTATCCGATGATTCCATGCTATGTGTGCACTCGTAATTATATAAACTAATCGTTATTAAGAACGTGATTATCTAGTTTTTCCATGTTTCAACTTCATACCAGTAGACCGCTGCTATGATTAGGCCTGCTGATGTATTTGGATGATCCGGGTACGCAGCTAGCTAGTGTCCATGCAGGTTTGTCTTCCTTATTGGCCGCTTTTCTTATCACTAGATTTGAACCATACTTGTATTACGTGTGGTTGAGATCAAAAACAGCTGTTTTGCTATTATATAAATATATATACATAAATTATATATACAGTCATGGCCAAAATTTGGGAACACACAATTTAATTCATATTTTTCCACAGTGTTTATGTTATCTTGGTTTTTTGAGCTATTTTCTTAGTTATTGCACTTCTTCTGCCCTCAGTATCATTTCACCAGACAACATTTATAGGAAATTGTTGGAAAATATATATAAGTTTTAAACTTTTTATAACTTGTGTCCCTGTGTGCTGACATTTCAAGCATGAATATGCATAAAGGTTCTACAAAGGTTGATTCTCTAGTAACATGCCGTTTGACAAATTTTATTGTAGTTTTTAAGTACTTGTACCTACTACAAAATGTGTGCTGTAATGTTAAAACACATAAGCATTCTCTTTGTGAAGAAGAACCCTTGATTTCAGTTGCTTTTGTGTGCACTGCTGAACTAGCCACGGTTCGTGAAAGAGAGCTCACGCTAAATAGGACATACCTAAACGACCTTGATCCAGTTGATCAAGTCTGTCTCAAATGCTGGACTATGTAGAGAGACCCACAGTTTCATCACAGTCCACACATTGTCAATGATGTTTAAATATGGGCTGCTCCTAGGCCATGGATCCAGCAGTAGAATACCCTTCTGCTCCAGCCAGGATTTCACGGCCTTTGTATCATGACTTGGTGCACTGTCCTGTTAGAAGTGGTTGAAGTCATGGATAGAAATGAAGTTCGGCAGTTTCTCTTTCAGGATGTTCAGATGCACAGTTCCATCTATTGTGGTGTTCTTTGGCATTATCCACTACCCAGTCAGTCCAGTACCTGTACATGATATTGCTCCCCATGCACACCATATCCTTCGGTGCCAGCCTCACTGCTGGTATGACGTATTTGGAATCATGTCATTGGTTAGGTAGCCTCCTCACATGCATGTAGAAACTACAAAACTGTGAAAGCGCTCTCATTCGACAGCATTACCTGTTCCCACTGGTCAGAAGTCCACTCTCTGTAGTTTTTGCATAAGGTCAACCCGCTTGGTGACCAACTTTTGTCTTCCACATCGTAGCCATGAATTGAAGTTGTTTTGTTCTGTAAACATTTTGCAGCAGCAATAACAGTTGAGCACACTACCTTCATCTTCTTAGCAATCTGTCAATTGTGCATCTTCTGCTTGTACATAATTAATATTTATGCCCGCTTTACTGGCATGAGCTCGTTTTCATGAACTATGGCTAGCTCAAGTAGTGCACACAAAAGAAATCGAAATCAGAGATCCATCTTCACAAAGAGAAGGCTAATATTTTTTAACATTACGGAATAATTCACACTTCACCCAATATTGTCCACATAGCACAATCATGTAGTTTAAGGCCTCAATAACTGCACTAAAATCAGTCAAACGATATGTTACTAGAGCATCCGTCTTTGTACGACCTTTATGCAAATTCTTGCTTGAAAAGACAGCAAACAAGGACACAATTAAAAAAGTATGAAATTTAAATATATTTTTCAACAATTTAATATAGATGTTGTCTGGTGAGATGATAATGATAGCAGAAGAAGCACAATCACTTATAAAATAGCTCATAAAAAACCCAGAAACCATGAAAACTGTGAAAAATATGCCTGAAATTGGGTGTTCAAAAATTTTTTGCCATGACTACATATACACACATATATATACTGAAGAATTAGATGACGTTGTCGATCATGACGCGAGTCAGACGGCATCCCCTTTACAGAATGAAGACGATTGAACGTACACAACAACAATCTGCTCTTGTGCACATTCTGGATCCGAAGTCAAAGAACACATTCTCAGAGTATTCAAATTCCATTAGGTAAGATGATATCATAAGAAAAGTAACAAAGCATGCCAGAATGCCAGAGATGAGAACATAATGAACTCTTAACGTAAATAAAAATGTATATTTCATGTGTATTTCATGGGCCTAACATTGCAGAGGGCTGGAACCTAAACCGGAAGTGATATCAATTGCTTCCTAATCGTAAAAAAGACTCCTACATATTCTCTAACTACTTGCCAAATTGCAGATTTGTTTCACGAAATGCAGTTTTCTTATGCTAAGCCGCACTAGTATAATAGAGTTTGAGTGACCAGACGCGTGTATCTCTTATAGTTTCAAAAGCAATTCTAAAGAGTGCAGGTGAGGTTAACTATTTCGCTACAATACATCGTACCTACATACTTGTACCTATGCTTATGCCTGGGACTTAAGTACTTGTACTTGCAATATGAGTGCCTGAAACTAACACAAACTGCTCTTTTTGGTTGAGAGAGTCATGTGTACGAAGCACGTCTGGGTTTCTACTGGTGCGTGTTACGGCGGTTAGGGAAGACTGCACTTTATTAAGACAATGCCAAAGTAATCGCTAAACTTTACGTTGAAACTCTGTTACAGAGATCCCTTTAAGACTGCAAGTCTGTTCTACCGCTTGGTTTCGTTTCCCAGCAGATTGGTGAATAGACTCACATGACAAAGTAGGGTCAAGAATATGTCGCCACTAAACTGCAATGGTCTAATGGGTAAAAATGAGATGCCACCAAACTAACCAGACTTTAACTATTATTAATGAGACCATTACCAGATCGTCCACCATACATCGTTGTTTGCTATGTCCATATGCTTACTTTAGAATCTTATAAGTTGAAAGAGTTACATCGCTTGAGACGGATAGAATTGTTATTGTAAAAGCTTATTCACATAGCATCCCCCAACAGAGGCTAATCAGAGGCGCTCTCGATCTAAAACAATGAAACCACGGGCGAATAAAATGGGTCTCAAGCACATGCGCAATAGAGGAGGAAGAGGCGGAAGCGCCATGGAGTTCATATTGCAGTCTGCTGCTGGGCAATTTATCAAGGGGGATAGGTCCACCACTGCAAACCACGACGCTAGACCATGGACCAACTGCTTAACTAACTGATGTACACATGAGATTGGGTTGGGAGTAAAGTGAATTGTAGCATTCCGGAACGTAGAGCAAAAGGTCAGCATGGACGCGGAATCGATTCCCGCTACTCTCCCAAAGGTCTACCCACTTCCTGGGGCGTTGGTACAGATGTTCGGGGAAGGACGTCATGATGGGCGTCAGAGCTGGCTGCCTAACAGTTATATTCGAATCCTGTAAACAGTTGTAACCATTTGCACGTACAATTACTTGTAATCATACTAAGGTATATGTCAGTTTACATATTATTAATTATTAACACGAGTATGACTAGGTGTTCTTACTAGCCGACAAGTCTCAACAATGAGTGTGCGTCTAGTCAGTTTCAGGTTTAAAGTCCGAACGGTTTTTCGTAGCCTTTCGTTAGCAAACAGTCATGACACCGTGATAATATTATATTGCTGCGTCGATAAGAATCCAGCGTTATATTAATCTTGTCCGCCATAGTTGACAGGCTTCATTTGGGGACCACAAGTTACCACCGGTAGGAGCCAGGAACTCAGTTTGATGGGTGCTCAATTCTCTGGCCTCTGTCTAGAGCTGACATTGCATAAAGCGAAGCTGCAATAGCGACGACGATGACAGGAAATGGGAAACTCACGCATTCTGGCCTAATTACATAATTTGATGTGCATTCGTGCTATCTCAAAACTCTTCAGCTAGTCGACTTCAACTGTAGCGTACGTTGAGCACTACCAGTCGTAGATAGAGTCAAATATTCGTATACTTGGCCCCAGGCAGCCTCTGATAGCTGACAGGCGTAAAAAGGCTAGCTGTGTGCAATAAATAAGTGTTCGGTCAAGTATCGTATGCTTAGAATAACGATAGAACAGTAATTGACTTCGATAGTTGGCTTGGCATACCATTCAGCATTCATAAGAAATTGTAAGCCTGCGTCACACCTTGAAGAGGTAAGTAAACAGACATCAGGGTCAGCCGCTGTTGTCAATCATTTACATTATTTTACTGTAATAACTGTCCAGATGCAGTGCACAACGGGAATCATTGTGACCGTTGATCTAGTGCAATATTTGCCAACAAAGGGCGAGCACCAAACAGACTGGTCGATCGATACTTAAAGGTAGTAAGTAGGTCTATACTCGGAAGTCGCTATACAAGAGTCTTGCATAACGTTTTAGCGTGGCTGCTCTTAAAAATATAGGCTTTAAATTAAGAATCTATAGTTCTTTACGCGTTGTATAGATTTCTGTTAACGATAGCGCCTGCTCGTAGGAAGTTCTATAACTCTTAAGTTGGTTCACAAGTGGTTCTTACGGTTGAGTTTGCAAAAATATTTGCATTATAGGATTAACAGTATTAACGACAAACGCATCACACAGGTATGGATTCAATGAATGACTTATTATTTTAATGGACCATTTTGATTTATTGTCTAAAAATTTCCCCGCTGGTTCTGCATGAATTCCGAAAAGACATGACTATCAAACTATATCTTTAGATAAACCCCACCAACCTGGCATAGGGACCTAAGCATTACCATAGAAGCTTGGAAAGATAACAGGACCTTTACTTTGGAATTCTTTACCTACTTAAGTGCTTGATACTGATTAATCTACGATGTACCAGCTCAAACAGAAAGTTTTTATTTAAGAGAATCGGCAGATTACTAAAACATTCGCTTTGACTAATTCAGTTCTTACTTTGATTCAGGAAACAATGCATTTATTGTGCCAAAAATGGTGGTTCATGCTTCGAATGTTGTTCTTTGGCTATGCAGCATACACTGTACGAGTTCATAACCCTAACCATGACCATAACCAACCATTTCTATTGACAGCCTCCTGCCGAAGGAAAATGAAGACACATGATGACCAAGTTATAAGAGGGTGATCATTATGGAGAATTAGATAAACTCCTCAGGGGCCAATGGGGCCCACCTTTCCTCACAAAATATACAAGTAACAGGCAAGAATACACGTACAAATAGTAGCTAGTTAACTAAAGTAGACCGGCAACTTACATGTACATCCAAGCTCTGGCGAAATTGAGTAGATGGATCTTTTATTTATGAAACATGAACCACCATTTTGTTTTTGAATATTTTGATAGTCCTAGATGAACGAATATCAATTGGAATCATAGACTTATTCCAAGTTATGGAACCACAGTATCTTTTGGCGAATTGCCTAGTATTTGTACGAAAACAATTGATCTGTAACAATGAGTGGAGCGACCCTGATAAGGATTTATGGATGTGGTTTGTATGAAGAGATTATCAAAACACGATGGCAGCATATTATTATCAAATTTATACATGAACTCAATAATCTGTAGATCATTCATTTGAGAGACATCTAGAATATTAACAATGCTAAGCATATTATATGGTCACCTACGTTCATCGGCAGGAAATCCTAATATTATACAAACAGCTCATTTTTGCAAGGTTAGTAATCGTTTCAATCTGGATTTGTAATTGGATGCCCATATCACATTATTATAGGGATGGATCATTATGTAGTATAAAAGGAGTAGTATCTCGCCTGGTAAGAGGTACGCTATTCTTAATATTATCCCTATCAATTTTCATTTTTAGACGACATGGTTATAATATTATCCTTTCATGAGAGCGACTGGTCAACCTAAATGCCAAGGAATCTAACAGACTCCACACAAGGAATTAAAATGTTATTAGGGCTACTTTTCAGAGAGGGTGGAGGGTGTTTGCGATGAGATCTGAATAAAATATAGTCTGTCTAAGATATATTTAATGATAATTTATTAATAGAAACTCATTCGCTCACATGGAAAAGCTTTCAAGCCGGACACTAAATGTCCTTGATAAATCTTCAAGATAAAATCTCTATATTGCATCTTAAGACCATGGATCGATGTATATTTCATTGGTTCATTAGGTGGACCAAAATTTCAAAAGATTTGTCGAATGCAAATATGTTAGTATCGTCCGCGAAGAAGAGAAAATATAGAGAAGGAGCAGCTGCATTTGGTAGATCGTTAATAACTAACAGAAATAACAATGGTCCTAGAATTGAACCTTGTGGGACTTCATGACATGTTAGTTTAGCTTAGCAGTGGATACATGTTGGTGCCTTTCGTGCAAGTAGTCTTGAAACCATTTAAGAGGTGTTCGCCTAATACCCATATAATCCAACTTGCAAATCAAGATTCTATGGTTCACCGCGTCAAATGCTTTCGCAATATCCATAAACACACCAGTAGAAAATTCATTATGATCAAAAGCTTCGATTTGATCTTGAAGGTTTATCAAGGACATCATCATTGAGCCTCAGGTTTATTTAAAAAAGTCAGTTTTAGTGTCTGCCAAGTTTGCTTAAGGTCGTCTTTGTGTCTTATAAACTAATTCTATTTTATAACCATCTTTTCGACTCTGTTTCTCAATGATTTAAACTTATTCTGATATGCCTTATATATAAAATTATTTCTGGGAGATGGATTCATTAGGAATCATAGAGCTCATTCGTTCTATTGATAGATTTAAGGAGATCGGTACCGTAGTCATCCAGGGTTGTTAATTATACAGGGTGGCGCAAAGAAAGTGGGACCGTCTCGTGAAATCTTGTGCAAAATATATGAAATTATGTTTTAGGCGGGTTTTTTTACTGTAAAATAATCCTTACTCACTAACCCAACGTATGACATCACTATTTCGTGAAGTTCAGGTCGTCATCTTCATAGTTTAGGTCATTTTTATAGTTTATGTAATTTTTGCACTGTTTATAAATGACAAAAATAACAGCAGAAGATCGTATTCTCATAAAACATTTGCGAATTGAAAAACAATGGGGAGCTAGGCGAATGATTACTGAGTTTCCAAATAAAGCCTGGAGTAAAACAAGTCTTAATCGACTTTGTAAACAAATTGATGCCGATGGTACGACAGCGCGTAAATCTGGAAGCGGCCGCCCGAAGTTCGTTAGAACAGCACCAAATATTCAGCGTGTGAGTGAGCTGATTTGTAGCCAGGATGATGATCCTCACAGCCACAAGAGTCCACGGGAAATTGAAAGAGAAACTGGCATATCACGAAGAACAGTGCAACGCATTATAAAGCAAGATTTGCAACTTCAAACATACAAACGCGTAATAGGGCAGGTTATAAACGAAAACTGCAAATTTAAACGCCTGCAACGAAGTCAACAGTTACTTGACAGATTTCCAAACGAGAGAAGTGTACGAAGTATTTGGTTTACAGACGAAAAGACATTTACTCTCGCCACACCGGTTAATTCTCAAAATGATCGTGTTTATTCTGATGCAACAAAGAAACAACAAGTTCCAGCAACGAGACTCGTACGCGAACGTGAACATTTCAGTCGTGGCATCATGGTTTTGGCTGGTGTGTCTCGGATGGGAAAAACCAGTGTGGTGTTTGTTGAACCTGGAGCGAAAGTGAACAGTGAGTATTATTGTAATCACGTCTTAATACAAGGATTGCTTCCGGATATTCGAGCGAGATGTAATCGGCAAAATTGGACACTGCAACAGGACGGAGCTCCTTCGCATACGGCAAGAAACACGATAAACCTTCTTCTTCGGGAGAATGTCAGCTTCATCGAACCAGACATGTGGCCCCCAAATAGCCCGGACCTAAACCCGGTAGATTATGCTATTTGGGGTGCCCTCCAGCAAAAAGTATTCCTTCGTCGTAAATTTGCAACAATAGATCAATTGAAATTGACCATCGTTGAAGAGTGGCAAAAACTCTCAGCGGTTTATAAACAGAAGCATTGACCAGTGGCGCAGACGTTTAGAAAAAACTGTCGAGAACCGAGGAGGACACATTGAATTTGATTTCTGATTTTGTATAGACTATCATAGGGCAACAATTTACTTGTTTTTCATAGAAGAAAAGTTAGCAAAAAAATAATTATTTGATATTATACTAGGCGGTCCCACTTTCTTTGCGCCACCCTGTATATATATATCGACTGTAGATAGGACAAGCGTATTATGTCCAACTGTTACCTAAATCAATGTAATGGTCATTCCAATAGGCAATGGCATAAGGTAACAGATCACAATTGTTCTGTGTCCTGCTGAGGCTCTTCCATGGAATATTATCCAAGTTTTCCAATGTCGCATGCCTCTTTTGAAGGAACCACAGAGCACAAATGTAGTATGTTCATAAATTAAGCATAGCCATGACTTATGTTTAAATTAGTTTGCCTTACAATTTCTCCCAGCTTACTTGTTTCGAACATTTTTTGAACATTTAGGCTATTCCCGCCCGAGAAATGACATGCCTTCAAAATGCGCAATTTTACCTGAACATATGTTGGAAATGTTCCGTTGATCATATTGATTGATGGCCCGGACAATGAAATCGGGTCTCCATCAATACACTTTTCACGCATGTTGAAGCCAAATCGAATCCAAAATAGACAACCAACAAATTTTATTTTGATGAAAATAAAAAATTTGCCAGTTGTAGCAATGTGATTATGATTATCGACAGTTCCGCACTTGAATATTTTAGTTGAAATTAAACGCTTATAATCGTATTTCTACCTAAGTCAACAAATTTGAATTTTATTTCAAGATTTTGGACCTACATAATTTAGTAAGACACAGCCATTTAAATGTGTTGATTTTTCTGCTATATTGGCCATTGAGTAAATGATCATCGTCAAGAATATTTTTTTAAAGTCTTACAGGTGTTTGCTGTGAACATGTCTTAAACACACAGTGCAGCGGCAATTATATAAAGCATAGGGCACCCAAGACAAAACTTATTTTTATTTAACTTAGGCCTATATTCGTCTGTATGCCGGTCATGTAGCTGAGATATCTTGTAAACCTTTTCAGAATCAGTGCCTGGATATAAATTGGAGAAAACCGATGCAGAAAAAATGGAATTTATTTCTTCTACGACAACCGTAAGACTGCTTGGTGTTTAATAGTATTAGAGTAAGACTCCTAATTTATTTATGTGTCTGAAATCCACGTCATCGGAGCAACACAGCCACAATCGTAATCATTAAACCAGAAATAATCGTAATCATAAAGCGAGAAAATCTCATATTAAGCTCTGCCAAAAAGCATGAATTATTTTATTGGATACGAGCAGTTTATCTCTTTTTATCTTTATTATTCAATTAATTAAAGCAATTTCCTGAGTCAGCTGGCCGATGTTCAATGCTCTTGTAATGCTTTCTGCAGGCCCAAATATTTAATCACTGAAACAGTCACTTTGCGTGATAATTAATTAGTTCTGGGATAGTGGCGTTTAATAAATGCAGATTAAAGGCGAAGGTTTCTGGGCGGGCAGTTGTGCGACAAACTGCTCTGTACCCCACCCACCTGCGACAAATGATAGCTGAGACTCTGAGCATCCATGCCATCTGTCAGCTGTCGACGGGAATCCTCTTGGAAAACTGCTTGTCAATCAAACCTGAACTCATTGAGTGGGGCTACAGTCAAGAAGTGCCATATTCAAGTCCACCGCCGGTCAATCCCTTTCAATTGAAATGCCTGCATGCCTCTGGGCCGTTCTCTGTCTGTCTGTCTCTGTACATACATCTACTTATAATATGTATATATATATATATATAAAGCCATGAGCCAAAGCGCAATAGGACGCATACAGGATATAAGCCCATGGACCATTATAGATCACTCGGCTCGTGGAGCAATCTTGGCGATTGTCTGTGGTCACTGTTGTTTGCGTTGTTTCTCTGTGAGCTGGTCCGCACGCACACACGCACACACACACGCTGTTTATATTTATATCTCTAGGCTGAAGGACTACATGTGAATTTCTATCTCACAGTTTTGTCTTCTTAGCATTCAATCATTATAGTAAGCGCCTTTTCGCCCGGTATATTTATTTCATATGGTTTTCACGGGCGCGTTGAGAATAGGGCACACAACCCTGAATTGCAAGACTGAGACATTGTGACATAATGTAAATAGATGACTAATTGTAATGCCATTCAATGCAATGAATCTATGTATATATAAATATGTGTGTATGTTTATAATGTTTGTCTCATTGAGTCTGTATGAGAAGAGAGCCACCTTCTTTGAAATAGAATGTTCCCTCTCTCGTACAAGCAATAGGCTTATGTACCTTGTATTGACAGGTGTCAAAGTTGGTCCATCTGTTTATGTTCTTGCAGAGTGGCAGTATGTAAACAACAATGGCACCGCTACCACTCCCCCGCCTCCCCCTCTCAGACTAAACCACTCAGATGTTCACTCTTTTGATGATCGATATATGCATACAGCAGAACTCTGTAGTCGATATTACATAGTACCATGCAAAAATTTGTTAATACAGAATGCAGCATATGTATTTATTCCAAAAATAGCTTTTGTGAAACCTAAGAACGTACTGTATTTCAGGTCTTATACATGCCATGATTATTCAGACCACTATATTATATATATATATATATTATAAGTATATATATATATATATATATATATTATAAGAGCATCCATTTGAATACAGTATAGGCATTCAGCGTGGTCATGATAAGAAACATATATCTGTACTGAATAAAACAGCTGAAAATTGAGAGCTCTTGAATGATCAGCTTCTTCTGCAATAAAAATGAAGACTCGTATGAAACGTATTTCAAGGTACATTTGCTTTTGATATCTGATTGGATATAGGTTGTCACGTGTGTATAACAGTTCAGGTTCTCCAGATCAGAGAAACAATATAACAACACTGACCCCAGCCAAACGCCATATATATATATATGTATATATATATAATGTTCCAGAGTGGGGCTACAGTCAATGGTGTAAATATAGTGGGCCGTTGAGAGTCGTACTGTCTGAATAGCGCTGCATAATTTAGGTCACATGTCAAACCTAGGAAGAATATATCAGCCAGCATATAATATGATCAATTATGATACCTGGGAACAATAAGCAAATCTCTCACTCTCTGTATATATATATACATATTTGCATACATATATACACACACTTATATATACATGCAGCATTTGATAGCATTCATCCAGTATTCTTTTCAGTCTATTTCTCAATTACACTCGCATCGGTCATCATCACGTAAAAACAAACGCAAACAACAGTGACCACAGGCAACCGCCAAGATTTGGCTCATGGCTTCATCCCTTGAAGTCGCGATTTACAACACTGCAGCAAACTTCCCGCATGGGTTTGGTTGCACTTTTCACACGTTTGACGGGAGGCTGTCCACGAGCAGCTTGCAAGATGGCCGTACTGGCTAAAGCTGCGCGCGCACACACACACGCACACACACGAATACAGGCACGAAGGCATATGAGTGGCATATCAAGTACAGGTGTGTAGATGCATATAACTATAAGGACTATGAAGCACGATCATTGTTTCAATTGTTATTTCCAGTGCATTTTCCTCAGCTGTCTACTTGGCCCATTTGAGCCTATTCAGATAGACTGACCACACCGGTCCATTTGGTTAAGATTGTACCCCAGGCGGATGAGATGCTTTGGAGAGATCTGATTGGTAGCTAGCAGGCGGCAGGTATTCATTAGACAACGCCCTAAACACTTGTCCTTTAAGTACTTGAAGCACCTTCAAGAATTAAATTAGATAAACGAAAATATAAAAATGAACTAAAGTAATAGGATTTATAATTAAATTGGTGGTGATTGCCTAAACAAAGGGTTATTCTTCTGGAATTAATTGAACTATTTCTGAAAATCTGTAGATGGACCACCTTCCACTAGAGGTGTTAGATATTATATTGCAAAGATCCTATCTACTATGCACTCGTCAGAGAAATCTGCTCCATTGTTCCACAATTCTGGCTTCAGTCAGCGATTGTTGGCATCACAGAATTAAACGAAGAAGATTCAAGAAAGCGATCTTGCGTTACTCATCAGGTGATTTTATATGATATATTACATATTTCTGCCTTCTTATTACAATCGACGCAAGGCATTTATAGTAGACTACAAATGTATTATTTTGAAAATACTTCGATAATTAAATGTTCAAGAGCAACTTTGAAAACCTTTGTGTCAATCATTTAGGCTATAACCAATGGTGAGTCGTAAACCACATTTTGTACCTCAACGTTTTACAAATTGATATTGCATTGCAATGAAGTGGCATTCGTTTATAATGAATGCGTATTTATTACATTATTTTTCACTGCATGTCGACGGTTGAGTATACTTTACGAAATGAGAATGCAAACTGAAGTTACGGTACTGTTTAACGTCGATTACGATGACCACGGTGCAAAAACTCCCGATATCGGCGAGTGCGCTAATTTTATGCGAATATTTTCGCAACTTTATTTTTATTTTCTTTGTCTGCGTACCGTCCATGAGAATAAGATCGTCACGTACTCGTAGTCTCTGAAATTGTACCTTAGAGAGATATTTCTGATCTTACCTACTTCTGTATTTTGTCACTATAGTAGCTGTCTCCTGTCAGGACACCATGCGCTTCCTCTAAACGTGAATCCAGCCAACTTATTTAGCAGTCTTAACATAAAAATCTGCGCAAGCGATGAATTCTGGTAGCGCGAAATGAATATATTAAGCGTTTCTCCATTTAGGTCGCTCGGTGTTATATAACGAGTTTCTCCAATACCATAATTGCCCGTGTTTTTATTACCGTTTAATGCTGGAATTTCTCATCTTCAGAGGTCCTATATAGTGTGTCGAGCAACTCCGCTTGACTGCCTGCTGCGACATCGCTCTACCAGGAGGCTCCAACTCAAGACCGCGGAGGTCTTGAGCAGTAACTTTGACCCCGTAAGTGTCTATTAAATATGGTTGCATATTTAATAGACACTTACAGGGTCAAAGTTACTGCTCAACATGTCGGCTAGACTCAAGGACTTTCTAGGCATTGTGTTTTGCACATTACTTCTCGTGATTGTTCTTTACTGTTTAACTTATATCTCACTGGATCAATGCCATTGTCGGCTTTCTAGGCCGAGTTCGCATCTACGCCGGAGGTGTTCGCAACAACTGTTCATCAAATAAACATCCATGATCGCCGCCAAGTCAATGCTGGGATGGAAAAAGCCAGACCGAAAGGCTATGCAATCTGAAATTGTATGATGTCCGTTCTTTAGAGACCTGCTGACCTGCTTTCCAAGGACAATGGTTCATCAGAAGAATCATTGAGTATTTAAGCACCCTCATCGACAGTCACTTCCTGCGTCTCAGAGGATTGCCAACCGGATGCCTCTCACTAAACGGTTTGATGGAGCCTCTGCTCATCATCGTCAGGAAGTCTGGGGCCTATAGTGACGCCTCAGGCAATCACGTTGCATTGAATACGGTGCTGCCTCAAAGCGTACAACTGTTTGGAGTATTAAGGAAAGAGAAATGTTTACCTGGGAAACGATGATTGCGAGATGCAGGCATTCACCCATGAAATTGTTCTTTCTCTGTCCAGAGCCCTTGGTTACTCTGTTTGAATGAATGTGTCACTCTGCAACCGTAGATCAATGATCTTGCCCTGCAATGGCATGAATCAGATTTTTAAGTCACGCGCGAGGAGAAAGTCAACCCAATTAGTTGCTCGGTTGCGGAGTCTCGACCTCCATCGCTAAGTTTTCCTCAAACTACCTACGTCATCTCTCAATTGGAGCCTATCCATCGGAGCCCTGTTCCCGCTGGTCACTATCTATAAACTCGATCTATAATGCGCCTATCCCGTGGATTCAATTTTTTATATGCACTTAGCAGTCTGCTTTTAGAGAGTAAGTCACTTCCTTCTCATTAACGATCTAGACCTACTGGTCACCTTTCCATAAATGTTATGATCTTTCTGTCGAAAACCTAACCAATCATCGATCTATTTCGATCGCAGAGGCCCTAATGTATTTCTGATGCAAAATAGCTGAGGTATGTATTTTATTTATAATGAGGAACCGTTTCTTGGACAAACTATTGGCCAACAAAACTATTGGCTACTAGAAAACAGAACAATTGCTGTTAGCAGCTGGGACGTTACAATTCTAAGTGTCACTCTGACAAAACTTCCATCATGAAGTTTAACACCAATGCTTCTGCTGAATACTTAATAATATTTCAATTTTAAGATAACTGTTAGCTTTACACACCAGGTTTGATTCTCTTCATTTGATAAATTTCATTCAAATACTCTTATTGTGGACAAAATTTCACACTTGTTAAACAAAGCAAAAGTTACTGCGCTCTTGCATATATAATCTTTATGGAAACATTACAGCCATATGTTATACCAAGTTCGTTGATCCAAATAAAATCGAATATTAGAAATATTCATATGTTTATACTGGTATCAATTAAGTTAAGGCCCCATCCATATATAACGTACGCAAAAAAACCGTACCGGTGCATTTCGTGGACCCCTCCTCCATGCGTAGCCTACGTACATCTAGTCGCGGACCAACAACGGGAACTCCACCTGGATGCAGGTGGGCGGTAAGTGGCGACACAACCTCATTGAAAAACTGCATATACCCAGTGACGGTGTTGTGGCATGGCGAGATCAGGTCGCCATCACATTAGACCTGGCCCCGCTGTTCAGTGGGTACCTCGGGAGAGGAGCAGGGCTAGGAGACGGAACACTCAGAGTTTAAACCGCTACTTCGCCTCGGATTACAACAGCAGAGCAAGTCCATAGCCTGGAAATAGGAGGAGGATCGGTCGAATTGGTGCAGATACGTCGACCGTAAAGAAAAAATGATAAAAATTTTATAGACATCGTGACAACACTGGCTCGGACGTCACACGGGCCAAGCCGTGAACTGAAAAGCATGGAGAACAATCGGTCATATGTGCATAATGGACACCTACGGACCCTCGACCCTTGGATTAGATGATGATGATGATGATGATGATGATGATGATGATGATGATGATGATGATGATGATGATGAGGGCAACATATTTGTCGGGACCCTTTCCCCCCCACCATACGCACCCGTAGGCAAAGTTGCCAAAATTCGAAACCGGCTCTCCATCGCTGCGTACGTAATATGTGGATGGCCCAAATGCACTGCCCTATCAAATTGCATCAAAGGTCATGCAGTTCTGATTGAAACTTTCTATATGTTTTTCACAGGCTTCTTCAGAAAAAATAGCAGACGAATCCTCATCTGCAGAAACATTCGGTCTTATTTGGTCGAAAATATGGACCTGCAATTTATATGCAAAGAAATGCGATTGGCCGACTGTCTGACAGACGTTCAGACAAGGCTCGTCTGTAGACAACGAAACCTCATTGGATATATCAATCCAACCAAAAGTCAAGATAACGAGCATGCTTTTCACATTTTAAGATCCACGGATTGTAAGAGATACTCAGATTTTTGCAGCCTTCTTTGCAAAACAAACCAGAAGCTGGTGTCACGAGTTGCTAAAAATGGAGGAGGTCTGGTTTTATTTTTAAAGCTGTTTTTGATTCATTCAATACATACATTCGAAAATGTATATAGTGCTCTTTCAAGGAAATTACTCTAAAGGGCTCTCTAAACGCCAGTCAGAACAAAGAGGTAGGTTTTCAACTGGCGTAAAATGAACCAATACACGATTTAGGATAGGGACGTAATTCCAGATAAAGAACATTCCAAACCATAGACCCTACCAGAGTGAGCAGGCGGTTTTGCGTAGCTCATGTACGAGCACATGGAACAAGTTCAACAGAGCGAAGGGAGCGACTACGTCTGGCTCTCACTGCCAGCCGACAATGTCTGTCAGGGTCATTGGACGTTCGCTCATAGGACGCTCACTCACATCTGTTCCGTAAACCGGCTGATAGAAAAACTGGACATTCATTCAGTTGACGAATACCAAACGTGATGCAACATATTAAGTGATCGAGCAATGAGTAAACGAAACACAGAAGGTGTGCTAATTAGTATTTTATTGTAATTGTTAAAAGAACGAGTAGGCCAACTGAAATCATAAAACCTAAAATACTGTAGAGCATTGAATGTCCGAAATACTGTAAAAATGTCAATGCCCACTACCTATAAGATAAGTGAGCAACGGCTATTAAATAATATTTACTTATAGCAGATTTCCATGTTATTTACTTGCTAAATATGTTGTTATTTATTTGACACACAAAATGTGTCTATGTTGAGGTAACATCTTTGTTTGTTTAATTGTAGTAGAATTTCCATGAAATTGCAAAATATGTTATTTATTTGCTGTATGAGCGAAAGACCTATGAATGAACGTCCTAGGATTGAACGTCCTATGACTGAACGTCCGAGAACCCTTGTCG
This sequence comes from Bimastos eiseni, assembly GCA_959347315.1. Classification (NCBI taxonomy): domain Eukaryota; kingdom Metazoa; phylum Annelida; class Clitellata; order Crassiclitellata; family Lumbricidae; genus Bimastos; species Bimastos eiseni. The sequence continues at coordinate 26,980,050 of OY365806.1, read as the reverse complement.
GCTGGTTAAACCTATTTCAAGGTCTTAATTGACATCGCGAGACCAAAGCCTTAATTGAGGCATTCGGTTTTTATCGATTAGTATATAATTTTCAGTTTATTTTGTAAGCAAAAAGAGCAATATATATAGACCTATATAATATTGAAATCCAAATTGAATATTATTCAATTTGGATTTAATACTTCAGAGATTTAATTGAAGCATTCGATTTTATTGCGAATGCTTGTTATAATGCTTATAATTGTAATTAGGAATACTCAAATTGTAAAACATATGCGGTTTTATTGTCTAAGGCATGATTTAAGGTCGCTTATTTTCATCTTTAAAATGCTTTGTTGTAGTTGTTTTAAAGTCAAAAATTCAAAGCAGCGACACAAGAAATAGGAAAACATTGGCAAATACACTGGTTCAACGTATCAACGATCTGCAGGATAAAACCATACCAAGGTCATACATGACGGACAGTGAGCTCTGTCAACTAATAGAAGAAGACATAGAAATCCTCAATTCAGTACATGACAGGCATATTGTGGTTTGGTTATGGTGCAAATCGCAAGACGCTCTTAAGAGAGTTGAATATCACCAGTGCGGCACTCTTTTGAATCTGTTCACGAGTCTAGTCATTGTTTCACTATCAGCCATTGAACATCGGTGTTTTGTCAGCTTAGACAGCAATCAGTTCAAAAAAGAAGTTGGTGAGTGTTTTTATACTACCGTTATATAATTAATTGGTCGTAGAACGTTCACTCACAGGAACGATCGCTCATAGGACGATCGCTCAAAGGCTGTTCTCTTGTATATGACGTTCGCTCATGGTACTGCCGCTTACATCTGTTTCGTAAACCGGCTGATCGAAACACTGAATATTCATTTAGTTGACGATTACCTAACATGATGCAAAATATTAAGTGATTGAACAATTAGTAAACGAAAAGCAGAAGGTGTGCTAATTAGTGTTTTATTTTTATTATTAAAAAACGTTTTCCGAAATCAGATTAGCTTTAAAGTTAGTCAAACGTACACATCATTATCCAGCGTTTTGTTTTCATAGAGCCCTAAAACTAGGCAGAGGTATTGTCTAGTATATATAGACCTCTTTTATAGCACATAGCACTTTAAAAAAACTTCGACTGTCCACTACCTGTAAGATAAGTGAGCAACAGCTCGTAAATAAGTGAGAATTGTCATTTCAATCATACGTAGTACTGAACGACTTACACGATCTCGAAGGCTACGATAACGCCGGGTGCTCGGTTGTTCGACCGCAGTGACACATTGCTAAATATGTTGCCTTTCGTGTCATATGAGACAACAACATAATTATATAAGCGATCGCTCTGTGAGCGAACGTCCGAGGACCATATAATTATGATAAATAGGCCCCTATGCTCTTTCCATTAAACGCGGATTAGATCAAATGATTAGCGAAGTGGTGCTGCACCAGTACTAGGCAAATAACGCAAATTAACTTTTTATTAAAGGAAATCTATGCAATACGCAGTGTTGGGCACAAGATCAAAACTTCGAGACCAATACCGGGATCAAGACCGAGAGGTCTAAGACCAAGACCAAGACCCAAGACCGGGGGGTCCGAGACCAAGGCCAAGACCGATGGTCCGAGACTAAGACCAAGACCAAGACCGATACTCTTTTTATAAACAATTTAATTTATTAAGACGTTAAAACGGAATAACACGCTTAAAACATTAGTTTTATTGCTGAAGAATACTAATCTTAATAATGGTCCCAGAAAAAAGTTTTACCGGTCAGTCTGAACTTTTGCGGGTTCAGTCCTTGGCTTCGGCCTGAGAATAGCACACTATAAATTACTTACGGTATACGATAGGTTTTAAATAAGACATATGAACAAGTGGATTAACGTTCCGCTTGAATGGTGTGGGCCTATAGCTACTTGTACTCAGAATTGTAGGTTAAGAGTGACTAAACGTGGCCGACCACATAATTATTAGATTACCTTGACATTTTGTGAAAGCAAATTATGAAATGGCTGGCTTCGCTACATATGCATTTTTTGTCCATAGTATAATTATATAGATGGTCAGCACGTCATAAATTGATAACAGGCGTGTAGGGCCAAATCATCCGGTGTCTCTAATAATCGAAAATAACCGACAAATATAAAAGAAATTGCTCTGATACGGCAAATGACCAAGGACGTTGATCTAAGACAGAGACCAATCCCAAGACCGTTCCTTTAAGACCAAGACCGACGCAGTCGAAACCAAGACCAAGACCAAGACCGAAGATCTGAGACCAGGATCAAGACCGCAGTTTTCCGGTCTCGAGACCGTTTCGAGACCAAGACTGCGGTCTCGAGATCACATCCCTGGCAACACGAAAGCCAACGTCAAATTACATGTCACTTGAGTCAAAGATTATCTTCTTGAAGCTATCATCAACCCTGTTTCTTTACATTAACATTGGCTGCACAACTTCAATTAAATAGTCGCAATTTAATAACAGTCGTTGATCGGTTTGCATTTAAACTATACATGCATATTTAGCAACAAGGAGAACAGCGAAGGGCCCTCAGTTGAATAATTAATCGGCAGGGGAAGAGTTGCAATAAGTTTGCGGTTTATTTTTAGATTCGTTTCCAACTGTTACAAGATTTATCGCCAAACTTGAAGTGGCTGGTAATGGAATTTTGCATGGCGTGGCAATACTAAATAAACGGATTATTGCTGTTTATGGATCAAAATGCTGTAAACTTCTTGTATTTGAGAATCTGGCACCGTTTCAATTTCTTGTGGAATTAGAACTAACTGATATTCTTCGACCTAAGGATATTGCATCGTGCTATAGAGATGACTGTCTCTATATCACTGACTCGTATGAACAACACCTGTGGAAGATTTACAGAGATAGGTCCAGCGGTTGTTTGTTCACAGATAAATGGGTTGGCCCAAAGGGCGGACCCAACACTAGATGCATGTCATTGAATATTGACGGTCAATTGTTGATGGTCCGTTACGGTCATCCGTTGTCCATCCTTGAGATGTTCAGCTGCGATGGGCGTCAGCTTCTCGCTATTCATTTGCACAAAGACATCGGGATGCCTTGGCATGCAGTAGAGAAACGGAATGGCAATTTCATCATTCTTCATGACCTAGAGCTTGAGTTTAGATCAGAGAAGGTCATAAGTGAAGTTACGAGAGATGGTCAGATGGTCATTAGTAGGTTTGTTCAGAAGCTTGAAAACCCTCGCTATCTGTCGATTGACTTCGACGGTAAGGTATTTGTTGCTGACAAAGGCTTTCTGAGCGGTAAGGTCATTTTGCTACAGTCAAGTCTAAGGCAGAATCTAATGATTTGTCCAACAGAAGACATCGCTGATGACATGAATAAACCATCTCGACTCGGCTACGATTACGAAACTGGGCAGTTAATTGTCGGTGCAGGAAAATCCTTCTATATTTATAATATAAATCGGAACTAATTCATCCTATAACGAGTTCATTAGGTGATCATGTCATATTTAATGCCTTAATTTTTTACGTTAACTGCAACATAAACGAATTTAGAATTAATTTGAAAGGCAACTGTAGGCCTAATGAGTCATAAAAAACATGAAGCGGCAAAATATTTCAAATTTTCGTTTGCCTGGTCCAAGATCTATATATATATCTATATATGCCCAGGCGTAGAAATTAGTTACCTAATGTTTTGTTTATAGTGTTTATTTACTTAATGGTTAATCCATAATTGTACAGATAAGTAACGAGAGCACATAGATCTTAATCATTTGTCGGTCAAAGTTATTTGGTATCTGTTTAGAAGTGCTTAGGCATAAAGCTATTCCTAGCATATATCATAATTATCATCACACAAAAAACTAGGAATGAATATTGAAGAAAGCGAAGCTCCCATCGTTGAGGATGAAAAATATATTACCAAATCACCATATTATTGTTTCTTATTAGTAACTGCATTGTATTTGATTGAGATGTTTGTTTTAGAGCTGGTAGTGCAAAATGCGTCAGTGAATAGCAAATGCTTATATATAGGCCTACTCACAGTACTCAGGTCAATTTTATGAACTCTATTTCCTTACTGTAGACGACATTGAATTCGTTACATTTTCATCTCTCTCCTCTCTTCCTCTCTCCCTCTCTCCCTCTCTCCCTCACTCCCTCACTCCCTCTCTCCCTCTCTCCCTCTCTCCCTCTCTCCCTCTCTCCCTCTCTCCCTCTCTCCATCTCTCCCTCTCTCCCCTCTCTCCCTCTCTCCCTCTCTCCCTCTCTCCCTCTCTCCCTCTCTCCCTCTCTCCCTCTCTCCCTCTCTCCCTCTCTCCCTCTCTCCCTCACTCCCTCTCTCCCTCTCTCCCTCTCTCCCTCTCTCCCTCTCTCCCTCTCTCCCTCTCTCCCTCTCTCCCTCTCTCCCTCTCTTTCTCTCTCCCTCTCTCCCTCTCTCCCTCTCTTTCTCTCTCCCTCTCTCCCTCTCTCCCTCTCTCTCTCTCGGGTGTCATACCTCTAGCGCCATGAGATTAGCTCAGTCTTCTATTCACAATCAGGACAAATGAGCGCCTTGCAAACTCGATCTGCAGTAAACTAATTCAATTGCTTTAACACTGTTTACCATCTGTCACAACTAAATTATGTAATCGTACTTCGTACGTGTAGCTTTAATGGACGAACGAATATTATTGTAATTATCATTGTAAAGTGAAAATGCTTATTAATATTATTATTATTGATGTTGCTTGTCATAGGCCTACGTGCGTTTCACCTCACGCTCAGTTGGCATGTAAACTTTTTACGGACATATATATATATATATGCATATTGTATATATATATGTATTATATATATGCACATTTTATATATATGTATTATATATAACATATATTGAGTGGCACGGCGGCCGATTGGTTAGAGCGGTCTGCCCGTAACGCTCAGTGTCGACCCGTCCGCGGGGAATCACTGTTTAA